>OX438766.1:15871848-16471848 GCA_949316455.1 Acleris holmiana
GGTTTCTGAATCTAATATTGTTAAGCGTCATAATAAGAGCGACCTCGGTGATCGTAAACAGCGGAACGACATTTGTCCCTGGGAGGACGAGTAAGTAGCGCCGCCGTCCCGTAGCCCGCACGCTGTCCGCTGCTAGTAAATTGTCTTGTCCGTCACTAAATGATTGATTCTGCATGACAATAAGAAAATAAACATTCCCAAAACAAACACGCTTAACTCCTAGAAAATTAGTGCATTATGCAATTGCCTAATAGATATAAATTAATGTTTTTTTTTTTTATAATGGGTTGCATTATTTTTTCATGTGTGTATATAAATTGAGTACCTTCGTACTTATTTGTCATAATTATATTGATTTTTGAATAATGCCATTTTGTTGTTTCTTTATCCTCATTGTTGTAGTAGAATGTTTGCACGTTTTGTTTTAAATGCCTGTGTCCCTGCTCGTTCCACGCCGCCGTAGTTTAGTTGTACAGAAAAACAGAATAGTAAATTAAAGTCCAATTTATTTTAATATAATATAAAAAAGACGAGGAAACACTGCACTTTACTTCTTATCTGTTACCTTTAAAATATCGAAAATGTATTTTGAGCAAGTGTACCTATCTAATCAGCATCAGTCAAAGATACAAACAGTAGTGACTACCGATGACCATTCTTGGTATCACTTTGAGAACTACCACACTGCACACGTCCTAGCGCAACAGTCACTTGCAACACTCCGCGCAACACGTACCGCGTAACACGTACCGCGCACGCGTTGCGCGATCGGTTTGCTCGCAGCGCAGCTCGGCTCAATACTAACAATACTTCTTCTTTTTCAGGAATTCCTGTGAGAGTGATGCTCCATTTGTTAAAAACGTATGCAACGCTCGGTTACTTATAGCTTTTAATTTACGTAGGCAAAAACTAACAATATTTTATTGAAGATACTTATAGAAAAAAAGTTTTTTTTTAACTTAGTCCTTATGCTCCATTAAACGAAGTTTAGAATATTATGTAATTATATGAATATTTAAAGTAAATGATCGTTAATTATTAGAAATCGCATTGTTTTATTTGTTGCATTATGCATCACCGTCGATAGACAAATAAAACACAGTTAAATAGGTTCTATAGCGAGAAGTCATGAAATTTTATTTAGTAGGAACAAACACGACAGGCGAATTAATAACTAGGTGAATAATATAACTTATCGATAAGTACTTAATACTGTCAAGGAGCGTCTCGTCCTTCAAACTGTTTTTAACTTTTGGGATGCTTCTTTGAGTACAATTTAGTGAAGCCTTTACAACAATAACTACAAAACAATGTAGCAAAAAAGAAAAGTCACCTGTCTCGTGCCTTTACTTTATTTATACCCATATTGCAATAGTTTTGTCAGAGAAGGCTGCCTTTATTGTCAAGTTAATTAGAGCTAGAGGAGTTAAAAATACGATAGTAAACGAAAATGTACAATAAGAGGGCGACCACAACGGTGACTAAAATACGGTGACGTTGCGTAAACAAAAGAAAGGGTCCCAATAATTACATGGCGTCAATTATGACGAAACGTAATTCACGCACAGTTAAGCTCCGATGTGGTCATGCGTTAAGGCCTAGATGCCCTCGAAGTACTAAATATAAAACCTCGAAAGCTCCATCAGGTTCACTTTAGGCTTCTGCGACACAAACGCGATCATGCCCACATTATTACTTTATCAGATGTATGGACCAGTGTAAACACGAAGTAATTTGCATCAGTTTATTCCTGATGCGACCACCGTATTAGACGTGACTGGTGTAATTGAGCCTTTGCACACAAATGAAAATGCATCCCTTATGTAATTTAGCTGTTACTCTAACTGAAGTAGGTACAAGTAATTCTAGAATGTTTCACGGCAAACTCCGTCAGCGCCCATGCTGAAGCCTTCAGGGCAGTTGTAAGGCGCTTGGATGAGGTTTCTCGAGGCTATGTTGGGCACAGGAGTCTCCGCAGGAGCCTCCTCCACAGTGTTGGTGTCGCCAGCCCCTGAGCTCCCCTGAACCTCGGCTGCCTTGGCCTTCTCGTCTGCTACTTCGTCGGGGAAAACAATGCGATCGCTATCGGCCATTATTCTGGAAGATAATAGATCTAATTACTAATAGGTACGGCCTTGATCTTTATAAAAAAGTTAAGTAACATGTGTCTTTAAAACCTGTGTGTAGTTATTTATGTGTGGAGTTCTTTTCGAGTTGGTACGCTCGAACTTAGCTGAAATTGTAGTGCCTTGTCGCAGCAGTACACTAAATTCAAGCCACTCTCAGTTTAATACGTTATCGTGACAAGGTAGTACGACTGGACAATAGCGATTTGTAAGAGGTAAGGTGGTGTTGGATTTTCTTGGAAACTATCTTTTCATTTGATCAATAATTGTTTAGTGAATCGACCAGGAAATAAAAACGAGCTCTATATCCGTCACTAAAATGACTAGTTTAGTTGGCCGGGAGGCCATTGGCTCTATCGAATGACCAGGCAAAAACTGTTATGTCACGATTAATGAAGGCCAGGTAAGCGCTATTACCTAAAGCGGTCGTTTGCCCTGCGCTTGCGCCGAATATAAATATTGAACAAAAGTAACATAATCATATTCATATTCATATTCTTTATTAAGTATTATGTTTACTACTACCTAAAAAAATTGACACCAGAAATATTCTGTATTGAATTGACTTCATATCCGTGAGGATATGAAATATTTTACATTTATCGACACGGAACATGGATTTATCACCATATCTTAATGAACTTTGATAAACAATTAAATTTATAAAAAGGTAATTTCGTTTGTCTTTACTAACTAAATAACTAACCCTAAAATGTGTCCGAACCTGAGACCAAACTTCTACAAAAAAAAAGGACCTGACCACATTTGCATTCCGATGGCGTTGAAACAGGTTTGCCAGCCTTGCCAAAGGCCAGTTTGCATTACTTTTCTTTTGCTCGTCCACTTAGAACCCAATATCCGATATTAAATTAGGTACCTAAGTCTTGAAGTTATTCTGCAGACGCATGCAAAATAATTATCGGCAAAGAAACGATGCTATTGATAGTGTCGCAGCGGTCAATGGTCTAGGGTTCTTTTCTTTAGTTTTAAAATTATAAAGCAACTATAAAATAACTTACAAACCCTAATCCTTGTGAGATCAGTTTTAAATAGTCATAAGACTCAGTGACCCTGCCTCCAAAGCCAGTGGTCCTGGGTTCAAATCCCGGTAACCGCAGATATTTGTGAGATATAAGCGCGAATATTTGTTCCCGAGTCTTGGGTGTTTTCTATGTATTTAAGTATGTATTTCTCTATACAAGTATGTTTATCGTTGTCTAGTACCCATAGTAGAAGCCTAGAGCTTAGTTTGAGACTAGGTCCATTTGTGTGAGATTGTCTCCTGATATTTATTTATTTATATTCTTTTGACGTTTTTTACTGTTTAAAAAATAATGTTTTCATACCCATTAGCAGGAAAACGAATAACAACGCCCACTTAATGCATCATATAGTTAGCTCTATTGACTGGTAATCTTTGTTTGATAACTAGTACGTCTTTGTGTAAATTGTTATATGGCACATTTGATAAAGGACAATTTATTATTTCCTTAAAATACGACAATAATCTATGTAAACACTTGAATAATTGACCGGATTATCCACACGAATTATTTCCCAAATATAAAAAATGTGATAATAATTTGATATGTTTATTTCCCTGTTAAAATAAATAAATATAAGGGGACAATCTTACATAAATTGACCTAGTCCCAAACTAAACTCTGCTTGTCCTATACTTATAAACTTACTTGTATAGTTAAATACTATTTGTATACAAAGAAAACACCCAAGACTCAGGAACAAATAATCGCGTTCAACACACAAATATCTGCTCTTACACTAAGAAACTTTTTAACATCAAATTTTATTTTTTAATTAAGTCAGTATCTGAAGTAAAGTAAAGAATTTAAGTATTATCTTGGAAATATTTCTAAAGGAGTGGTGTTTGAATGTGACTGATATATTGATTGATGTAATATAAATAAATAACCCTTATCGTCCAAGATTAGTCCCAGTTCATTATAAATTCATATTAAATCGCCTAATTTAATGTAGCACTATCTAAAGTACTACTAGACAGAATTTTTAAAAAGTTACAAATAAAAAATTAAAACTAAAACTAAAAAGCTATGTCTAAAAAAGGCTCTTTGGCATAGTACCGAAGATGCTGGCAGCATTTCCTCGCGGAATAGTTAAACTAATGCGTTGACCGAGGAAAATGCCACCTCTTCGGTCTCCAGTGACTTAGTAATGTAGTAGTAATCTACTTACATTTAGTAATTAAGATGTGTGCACTCGTAATCGAAAGTCCTTGGTCCTTTGACACGACCGGTCTGCTCGCTGTCGTCAGATGAATGATGTCTGACGCCGGCGCGACGTTATATATCCAACATCGGACCTTATCTAAAGGTGCCAATAAGACAAATATGTGACGTGGCATGACTCACAGTCACAGATACTAAGTATCCTTTAGCAAATACGTTATTCAAGGTAAAATACAAAGAAAAATTAAAGACATTATAGATTATTTATATTTGTTATCAAACGGTTTACAAACAATGCACAATATTCGCACATATAAGATAACGATTCAATCACTAAATCAGTGTTTTAGGGTAATGAAAAGGCAAAGTTCTAAATCAAAGCGTAGATCACATAATTTAAAAAACCGCCCTCAAAAAACAAGAAATAACTTCTTTTAAAATGATAGGAACAAAAACTGAATTGGTCAGTCCAACTGAATTTGGCTATTGGTTAAAAATATAGTGGGACGCCGACTTCAGTTAAACTGACCTTACCTAACCTATCATTTTAAAATAAGTTATTACTTGCTTTTTGAAGACGAGTTTTAGTTTTTCAAAACATTTGTTTTATTTCATACCTTTTAGTGATCATAATAATATTTTTATATCGTCCACGTATGTTCCTATAATATTTGAGGAGCCCTCTCGATTTTTCCAAGATCCCATCATCAGATCTTGACGTGCTCGATATGGGAACAACTAGAAAGTATATGAAATCAGACAAAAAAATGTTTTTTTTCAATACGGTCCAGCGTTCTTGTGCAATCGGAGAACGTATACATAAAAAAAAACCCGACAAGTTGAGAACCTCCTCCTTTTTTGAAGTCGGTTAAAAAGGAAAGGTGTTGGTGAGTTTTAGGAAAATTACGCCAAGCAGTAGCTAAGAGATGGTTTGTAGGTATCTTATTTATAGTGGAGGGACAGGTGACAATTCAATATACATTTCAAAGTTAACACGCAGACACATCGCTGGGTTTCATTTAGGCTGCGCCATGTACACCGAAATGTCACCTGTAACCTGTCAGTGTTGGTGAAATGGTGCAATCTTACTCAAAGTTGACTGTAAAATGACACTTAAGAAGAAATGTGAAACTGGCTGATGTTTGATATTTTTTTTTTTTTTATGTTAAGGAGAAGGCACACGAGCACTCAGGCCACCTGATGGTAAGTGGAATCTGAGACCCATATACATTTGAATTCTTAAGACTATAATCCTAAGACCTCAATATATTAGATTATATATTAGATTTCGTTTCAAAATCCTTTATGATTGCCAAGTAGGTAAAGAGTCTTCAATCATCGAAACCGTTCAACGCCAATTAGAGGGGCGGGGCGTGAGGTAAAACCGTTTTTAAACATTTATTAATTATCCATAGTAATATACATATTCGTATTCTATCTCTAAATTCAGACAAGGACAAAAATGTGTTCATTGCTAACCTAAACATCTAATGACGAACCTTACTACTATGTCGACAAATTTTGCATCTCCGCGAAAAAAAACCCGAGTCTTCTTCAACATCGGACCTTAGACCTACGTAAGTACCTTCTCGTACTAAGGTACAGTCGAAGTCGTAAATTAAAGTGACAAGGTTTTAAAGTGTAAACATATTTATGGCTTCGGCTGTACCTACTGTTAATTTCCGGCAGAAAGTTACTCTTTACAAATAAAGCACATTATGAAAACGTTAATGTGACTCATGATTAGCGCAACTACGAGGAATGAGTGGGACACACAAATACATTTCGTCGTCTTACTTACTCAAACTCGTATCTGCATATTTTATTTGCTGTTGGTAAATTCATTTTCATTTAGTAACACTTAGAGGCAATAAGTTTACCAACAGGAAAAAAAATATGCAGGTACGAGTTTGAGTAAGTAACACGACGATTTGTTTCGGATTTTGGTCGATAAAACGATGTGAAATAGGAACATGCATATTTTTCAACTTACTCTCTCTGAAAAGTGCTATGAAAGAGAAGGATATATTTATTTTATTTTTATTTATTTATTTATTTATTTATTTGACATGCCAACAGCACATAAACATTACAAGTTTAGATATATATATATATATATATATATAAAGGGTACAAATTAAAGTTTATGCGCCAATAACAGGCACGCGCCAGCATTTAAATAGTCTATTTAGGGACTAACACTAAGAGCAAAAAACAACAAAATAACTGTATACCTACGCGACACAATCGTGTTAAATTTTTCATAAGATATGAAGTTCAGACCCCGTCGACGACAGGAATGACGTCACAGCTGTTGTTCCATGTTTAAAATACATATACGGACCTTATAAAGAAATTTGCTTTAATTCCAGAAATAGTTATGTTTAAGCCAATATGATGAAATTAAAATATTATGTAAACAAAAAGAGGATGCCGAAAAAAACAATCTAACAGTTTTAATTCTAGATAAAATCTTAAAAAAACGTCAAATTGCGTTTTAAATCGTATCAATGAAATTCAATTCTGTTTTTCACACATGTTCTCTCTTTCTGCCAGTAGTGGCCTAAGTAAAGATAATTAAACGATAATTTGTTTTCAAAATGGGTATTTTTGCCCTAACTTTCCGCTACTGAATAGTGTAGAAGATTCGTTATTCTGGGACGATAATAAAAGGATAGAGAAGGAGAAGGGATTATCGTCACTTATGCATAATATACCTATCTACAGGGTGTTCTCGAACTTTACCTAAATAAGAATAAGCATAGGAAAGCCCCCTATATTCCGGACAAATTATTTTTCACATTTCAATATGTTTATCTATTAGTTTACGAATTATGAGGTTTACTGGTAAAAAACTCTACCATGCGGTATGTGAACTGCTATAACGTTAACCTTGATTACGATTGCATCGAAGCAAGATGGGTTAAACCAAATTAGAATAAAAGGTTATTATGACATAACTATGCAGTTCTGTTTACGCTCAGAGAAAAGGACAGAGCTATAACTGTTATATAGCTCTGTCCTTTTCTCTGAGCGTAAATAGAACTGCATTGTTATGTCATGATAACCCCCCTGTACTATCTAAGTTAGTCAGAATATATGTAGACATAGTTGTGCTTAATTATTTACTTTAATACGAAGTATCATACTGTTATCCGAGTGGGTACCGGTACATTCACACCTTACCAGCTCAGTGTCCACGCAGCAAAAGCTCCGCTGTAAGCAATAAGGTATATAAATACTTAAAGTACCTTTTTATATAAAAATAGATGTTGATGAAACCTAATGGTTTTGTCAAATATTTTTAGCGTTATAAAAGGGGTCAACGCTAAAAAGTTTGAGAACGGCTGCACTATACAAATACTGGCTTCGGGTTTATCGATCGTCTATAGGAATTGCGATAGCGAATCTACGCCTTCAAGCTATCGAGTCAACAAAGACGGTCACGCATCCTGCGCCAAGGTTACTCGTTGGAAATACTTAGAAGCTTAGTGCGTCCGGGCTGACAGAGGAAACCTATGACGTACTTTCAAGATCTGTTTAGAATGAGCTGAATGAGCCTCTCGAGTTTGCATACTTGTCCCATATATGTTTTTTGTCACGCCTTCGTTTTTTTTGTTTGTGTAATATATTTCCTCGCTTCGAAATTAATATACTTAACCGACGTGATAGTTTTTAGGGTTCCGTAGTCAAACTAGGAACCCTTATAGTTTCACCATGTCCGTCCGTCCGTCCGTCCGCAGCTTAGTGCAAAGACTATTAGTACTAGAAAGCTGCAATTTGGCAGGAATATGCATATTAGTCACGCCAACAAAGTGGTACAATAAAAAGTAAAAATATATATTTTTTAGTGTGCCTCCCCTACACGTAACGTGGGGATGTATTTTTTTTTCTCGTCTACCATATAGTGTGGGGTGTCGTTGGATAGGTCTTTTAAAATATTATCGGTTTGTGAAAACTGTTTTTGTAATTACGTAATCCGTTTATGAAATAAGCATATAATATCACGACTAAGTAGACATCATTGGTTCTTGAGATACAGACGATTAAAGTGTTTATACCTACTAAAATCATCTAACACGGCACCAAATGACTTTAAATAGGAAATTAGTGATTACTTCATGATTTTTTATGTTTGTAGTACTTAACGGCTTCGGAACCCTACACTGAGCATGGTCCGACATGCTCTTGCCCGTTTTTTTTAATTATATTGTTTAACTGTCTAAATAACACATTTGTTCATTCAAATCTCGCGCGATCACTTAACACGTTTCTTGTATGGGATTCCTTAAATATTTATTTTAATTTTATTTCATTATTTATCTTTAAAGTGAATATACAACTAAATATTCTTGTATATTTCAAGCGTCTACCTGTTACTGTTATTAATATCGACCAAAAAAATACACGTTTTTGTATTAGAGCCCCATTTAAACATTTATTTTATTCTGTTTTAAGTATTTGTTGTTATAGTGGCAACAGAAATACATCATCTGTGAAAATTGCAACAGTCCACCTATCACGGTTCATGAGACACAGCCTGGTGACAGCCTAGACGGACAGATGGACGGAGGGACAGCGGAGTCTTCTAGTAAAAGGGGCCCGTTTAACCCCTTGGGTACGGAACCCTAAAAACTTTTCCCCATTTCCCTTCAACCAGTCGAAATCAAAAGTAGTTGTACACATTAGTACCAAGTCAAAGCTGTTGATATACTAAATTTAAAGCACCCTCACTTTAATACGTTACTACGACAAGGTGCTCAAGTGTACAGCTACGGTGTCCCCTTGTTTTACAGACAGAAAAATTACAGAATTTTGTTTCACAGAAAATGTTTCATATACTATTTGGTCCTTGTATTTTTGCTTCGAATATATATTTTTTTAAACTATTTACTTGAAAGAAACAAATTCCACAGAAAATCAATTCAATGAATTTTGTAATTTTATTTTTTCATTACACAAACAATATAATAAAAATTTTAAACGAATATTGTTTGGTCAGTGTATTTTTTCATAGCATTTCATTTTAACGAAAACAGTATTCAAAGTCGTGGGAAACCCAATATTCTGCGAATAATTTTTGAGAAACAAAATTTTACGAAATTACTGTTTGGAGAATAAGGATACATCAATAATAACAAAATCAATACAACATAATACATATTATCGGTGTCCCCTTGTGTTACAGAAACTCATTTCATAGAATGTATCACTTCGCAGAATTTTCATTTCTTAGAAAGCTACTTTCTGCTGATACCTTAATGTTTTCAGATTATCTTAAGCATGAGTTACGAAGGCTAGGTTAGGTTAGACCTAAGACCATCAAAAAATAATCTGAATACAGTAAGATTACAGCAGAAATTAGCTTTCTAAGAAATGAAAATTCTGCGAAGTGATACATTCTATAAAACTTCTGTCTGTAAAATAACGTACAACCCATATTATCTTTTAGTATAAGGGTTATATGATAAATACTATATTATGTTATAAATATGAGTGAGCGACCAAGACCTCTCTGGGCAGAACCGACTTGAATAGGTCAGGTTAGAAGGCTATGGCGGGAGCGAAGCGAAGCAAGCTCCCGCCTTAGCCTTCGAGGTTATTTTTTTATACCTATCCCTTGAATAAGCTATGCGATAAAATTTGATTGTAAATTAAAACCGTTGTATGCGTTTATATTATACGTAAGATGAACTTGCTGTCTGCAATATTTTGCAGACAGCAAGTTCATCTTACGTATACCCTTACCCTTACCCCTACCCTTACCCCTACCCTTACCCCTTATTACGGTACACCAATAAAATTGCTACAGTGCATTTGAGTTTCAGTAAAATGATGATTCAACTGAATTCAAATGTTTCATTTCACACACCTTCACAAACTGCACCCAATTATATAAGATAATTTTATTGTTATTAAGTTATATTTGAAATAAATAATATGAGAACAAAGAATATTTATTTTGCTATTCTATGATATGAAAAAAGAAATATTGATTTTTATTTGAAATAAAAAACGATGATTTAAATGTCTTCAAAGTAATTATTCTACATATTGATTATTCTATGAAATGATAATACGAGAAAAAAATATATGAAATGAAATTCTAAACAATTTCTGTCTGTAAAATAACGTACAACCGTACAGCTACTTATGAGTTCGACTGTAGGTACCTACTCAAAGATGCTTAACAGCTTTTGGACTATTACCCTCGTCGAACGTAGTTTGTAAGAAATCTGAGGCATGGCGCTTTTGTTGCTTGGTCGATATAATGTGACATTATCGCTCGCACCATCCTATCTAGTTGTTTAAATCAATGATCAATGCGATCAATTTATATTAGAGGGCGATATTCAACTACTACGAAACCTACATGAAACTAAGGACACCCTTAACGAGAAACTCTTTTTTTTTTACCTACGTCTCCATTACGACGAGGAAGAATGAATAGGCAGGAACATTAACATATTATTATTATGTTATTCATATAATTTCTACATTATTTATTATCCACTCATTAAGAAATGCCAGGGATAAAAAATACTGCCTTTCAAGTTCAATTTTATATTATATGGCTACTGTCCAGTGGGACAATTCTGCCAGTGTCAAGGTTGGAAGTTACAAGTGATCGGTGAATTTTTTTTTTTTCCAAAAGAAGATGCAGATTCATCAGTTGGGGGATCTAAAAATAAATAGATTATTTAAAATAACTACAACTACAAATACTAAATCTAAAATGGCAATTTACAACTTAATATTAAAGTCATTAATATACTTAGCTAAAATATATACAAATGAAGTATTTACAAAAGTGAGGACATAACTAAGGTTAGCTGGGCGAGAGATGAAATCAGGGAGAAAGTTGTACAAAGAGACTGGAGCAATGGAACAGTTAAAAAATATATGATCCGGAGTTCCCTCCTCGAGACCGCACTCACAAAGAGAATGATCCCGTACATGTATCTTCGCCAGAAAAGAGGGCGAACAAATGTGACCAAGACGCAATCGAATTATGGTGGAGGTAGCAGATTTACTAGCTTTATTGAATTTAAAAAACCAAGGTTTTACAGGGAGACTAGGTTGAATGCCACCAAAATGTTTACCCTTGGAAAGACGAGAATAATTCCATAAATCAGTCCAGTGATCAAACAGATGGGTCCTTGCAGTTGCACGCAAGGACCCATCGCAAATTCCGAGTGGGAGGAGCAACCAATCTCAATGGCTTGCTTCGCGAAAAAATCAACGCGCTCATTACCTGCAATGCCTGCATGACCAGGGATCCAGGCCAAAACCACATCAATGCCCAGAGAATGACAGCGATGAAGAACCTCTCTAGACTTAAGGTTAATTAGAAGATTATCTTTAGAATGCAGAGGAGCTTTATCTAAATCCTGGAGACAACTCAAAGAGTCGGAAAAAACTATTGATTTGGAAATTTTATGAGATTCTATGTAAGAGACAGCTTCGAAAATTGCAATCGCTTCACCAGAGTAAACTGAAGATAAAGGAGGAGATTTAAAGCTTAAAACAACATTATAATGAGGGATCCAGACAGCTGAACCCACACCACCATCTGAAGAGAGTTTAGAAGCATCCGTGAAAACAGGAATCCAACCATTCCATTTTTCAGACAATATCTTGTTAAAAACCCTATTGGCCTCAATATCATTCTTTCTAACGCCAAAAGAAAAAACTATATTAGGACGAAACATGAGCGAAGCAAAACTGAAACTGAAAAGGGGATTCCCAACAGATTGGACAATTGGGGGACCGTTACAGAATTTATGAAAGCTTTTAATTAGACAAGGAGACTCTTTGTGAGACCAGTACTTAGAAGAGGGCATGAGAACAGAAAGACGATTAAGACGACATAATAATGGATGATTGGAGGACTGCACGGCTCTGAAGAAAAAACGATCAGAAAGAAATTGCCTGCGAAGACTTAAAGGGGGCTCCAAGCATTCTACTTGAAGAGCATTGATAGGAGATGACTTCATTGCACCAGAAATTATGCGCAAGCACCTAGACTGAATTCTGTCTAAGGATGCCAAAGCAAGTTTGCTACAGGGCTCCAGCAAAAATGAGCCATAGTCAAAGTGACTACGAACAATGGCATTATACAAAAGTTTTTGGCAATAGGGATGAGCACCCCACCAAGCACCGGATAAAGCTCTCAAAACATTTATGCTTTTCTCACATTTAACCTTAATGTGATTCAAGTGAGGGATCCCAGTCAAATGATGATCTAAAATTAAACCTAGAAATTTTACAGAATTAGACACAGGAAGCAGTACCCCCTCAAGAAAAATGTGGATATCAGGGACCAGCCTTTTCCTAGTAAAAACCACAACAGAACTCTTAGAGGCAGACAAAGATAAGCCATGATCTAAGAGCCATACGTTTAAGTATCCTAGAGCAGAATTAAGAGATTGGGAACACTTAGAAATGGAGCTGGAGGCAAAATAAAGGGCAATATCATCTGCATATTGTAAAATATTACAAAAACAGTCAACTGATTTACTAAGGTCAGCGGTATAAAGACTGTATAAAATTGGACTTAAAACAGAACCCTGAGGAAGACCCTTCCAAATGGTTCTAGGAGGCAACAAAGAACCCTGAAAACGAACAGAGATAGAACGAGCCATGAAAAGATTGCATATGACATGAACCATCTTCGCCGGCAAACTCAATTGAAGCATTTTTTGCCTGAGAAGCGGAAGCTGCACATTATCGTATGCAGAAGTTATATCTAAAAAGACACCAACAAGGTTATGACCTTTGGAGAAAGCCAACCGAATATCAGACGTAAGAATACCTAAACTATCCATAGTACCCATGCCTCTACGGAAACCAAATTGAGATTTGGAAAGGATTCCTCGACTTTCTAAAATCCATTCGAGCCTATTCTTAATTAAATGCTCTAGGATCTTTGAGAGAACAGATGAAAGAGCTATTGGTCTGTAACTTGAGGGGTCACTGGGATCTTTTCCAGGTTTAACAATAGGAACAATTATTTGTGTCTTCCAAGAGTCAGGGAGACAACCAGAATTATAAATATGATTTAACAGGGAAAGGAAGAAAAGTTTAGAAGAGTCGGAACACCGTCTGATGAAGGAATAAGGAATTCCGTCTATTCCCGGAGAAGAATCGTGAAGATGATCCAACACAGAAGAAAGTTCCCGAAAAGAAAAAGGATCATCCATAGTGTCAGAAGAAAAAGGAGAAGAAGATGGAGGATAGCAATCTTCCGGCGGAACAAAAGCAGGCGCTAATTTATCTAAAAAGCCCTCCAACCAGCTAGACGGATCATTAGACAGTGGATTAGAATCAGCTAAGGATCCACGAAATCTTTTAAAATTCTTCCATACTAAGGAAGAGGGGGTACGAGGAGACAAATTCTCGCAAAAACGGGACCAACCAAGGCGTTTTTTAGAAGCTAAAAAACGCTTACACCGAGCATTAGAAGCCTGGAACTCCAAATACTTTTCCAAATTAGATAAATCCCCAGCAAAAGCTTCCTCAGCCCCATTTCTATTTTTAATAGCTAAAGTACAATCAGAATCCCACCATGGAGGAGAGGCAGCCCTGCGAAGGGAAGAGTTTTTAATAGGAACACTAGAGTTAGCAGCCATAACTAAAATTGAAACAAATTTAAAGTACAATTCAAGAAAGTTATCAAAAGAAACGGGAGGAAGGAGTACTACTTCATTAGAGACCAAAGAAGAATATTCAGGCCAGTCGGCCTTTCCAGTTCTATATTTAAGAAGAGGAGGTGAAGGTGAAACCAGAATAGACACATCAGAGGAAAAGGAAATAAGGATGGGAAGATGATCACTACCATAAGAATGAGGGAGAACCCTCCAGGAAAGCCCAGAAGCCAAGTTAGGAGATGACAGAGTTAGGTCCACAGAGCTAGGGTTTTGCAATGGGGATGATCTCCTAGTAGGAGAGCCATCATTCAATAGGCACAAATTAATGTTGTCAAAAACGTTTAAGAGATGAGATGAATTATAGTCACAATAATGAGAACCCCACATAGTGTGATGACAATTAAAGTCACCCATCACCACAAAAGGGCCAGAGAGAGAAGATAGGATTGAGTCTAACTCAGCAATAATCGCGAGATTAGGGTGAGGTATATAAAGGGAAATAAAAGTAGTATTAAAAAGCCTAACAGCAACAATATTTATGCCTGAAGAATGATGGGGAATAGGGACTAAAGAGAAGCGAAGAGAACGCTTAACAAGAACGGCACAGCCGTTCCAACCATCAACACTGTCATCCCGAAGACATGAGAAACCAGAAATCCGAAAAAGGGATCCAGGCTTTAACCATGTCTCCGAGATGGCAAGAATTGAAGGGTTAAATTTGTTAATGAGATGGATGATTTCATGTTTTTTGTGTCGAATACTTCTACAATTCCATTGAATGGCTGAATAAGCCATTATTAGTCATAAGGACAGTCGTCAATTGATTCAGCAGTTCTGAGACATTGTTCGGTATAGCATCAGAGAACTTCGAAAGAAGATTCACTAATGTGTTGATAAGCAGCTTAATTAGGTTATCATTCGGAGTAAATTCAGGTTCAGTGTCATTGAGAGCACAGCCATTCAATTGAGAGGATTTTGGAGAATGAGTGATCATGTGATGAGCAGCTTTGTCATAGCCCTTGGCCAACACTGGGGCGGGGCGCCGAGGAACAAAGACAGTCTTCTTGTGAGAAACAGAACGTACAGAGGAGGCAGGAGAAGGAGGTGTCAAGGTAGCCTCAGAATCTTGAGTCAGAGGAAACAAGGAAGGTGAGACCAAAGAACGAGCTGCATCAGCGAACGAGCGCCGGACAGGACGAAAGCGACGAGCTGCATCAGAATACGGGATATTCTCCTCTGACATCACCAACTTAATACTCTTCTGCCTAGAGTGTTCAGGACAAGAAGAATTTGTAGCAAAGTGCATGCCAGAGCAAAATAGGCAAGAAGCCAGTTCTGCATTGACACTGCATTCCTCACCTTCATGGGGTTGAGCGCATTTGAAACAACGGGGTTTCGAGCGACAGTTCACTTTAATATGGCCAAACCTACAGCATTTATTACATTGAATAGATGGGAGCTGATATAAATCGACAGGAAGAGAAGTATGAAAACAGAAAACTTTTTCAGGTAAAGACTGCCCCAAGAAAGTTAATGAGACAGTTTGGGTTGGGACCCAAGATACTTTCCCATCCAGGGAACATTTGCGGTTAAGCCTACGAGCTTTAATTATCTTACTACTGCAATTAATAGCATTGACCAGCTCCTCCAGAGTCCAGTCGACAGGGATTCCACGGACAAGACCCATCCGAGTGACGCTAAACATAGGGATATTAGGAGCAAACTGGGAGTTGTCCCTAAACAGAGAACTTTCTAGAAAACCATTAGCTGAATCAGCACTATTAAACTCCACCACAATTCGACTGCGACCGCCAGATTTGATTCCACCCTTGGTTATACCATTTACATTGTATTTATGGACCAGCTGAGCAAATTTAAGTGTACGAAACGAAGAACCAGTGGAGGAATCCTCTGCTGACTTTGTAACATGTACAATGAAAGGGCCAGAATCAGTCGAACTATATTTTAATTTTGATCCGGGAGCGAATTCGGGAACAGTATAGGTGTGTTGAATTGAAGCCGACGCCGGCATCCTAGCATCCCTTTTATTGCTACTACTCAATTCTCCAGAGTCCTCAGGACCACGTTTGCGAGAACTGAATTCTCCCGCATCAGTTGATGCAGGAGGGACAGAAGACCCACCACCCCCATCAGGGGGCTTCCCGTCTGACGACAACGTGAAAACTAAACTAAATACTCACGCACGAAACTACACACTACAACAAAAACACACTATATACAAATTAAAATGTACAATAGTTACACTAATTCTTAGAGAATCAACTGAAATTACAATAAAAAAGGGCAAGAGAAAATTTTGCACATGTAACAACCAGACACCGTCAATTGTTTTCTCCATACTGCCTTTCACAACAACTATGTAATGACATTACATTAACAATATGCAAAGTGTGCAGTAAAACCTCTTCTTAGAAGAAACCCGTTTAATATTTCAAACCATAAAGTACCAACCTTTTCGAGTCGTGACACGTCAATGTTTGGAATTAATTTGAGCCTGTCAAGTTTCTTGCGAGACGCGGAGACACAAACTTCATCTGTCAAAAATTATAAAGAATTGTGGACAACCTTAAAATCTTTACAACAGTATTATGAACAACATGGTTCCTATTTTTGTATTATTCCGACAGCGATATTGAAATGAAAAAGAGCACCAGTTTGGAAAAAGTGAGTTGAGTTCTCAATTTGGATCCTGGCCTTAATTCGTACGTTAAAAACAATGTCACTATTTAAAAGTCGCGTCGCGCCAGCTGTAAAGGCGATTAAAGATTTAATTCAATCTGTTCTCAACAATTAGTAAAATCAAAATCAAAATCGGTCAAAACTTTCAAATTTGTCGATCAGGCACATATCGACGTCTTACTTACTCAAACTCGTATCTGCATTTTTTTTTGCTGTTGGTAATTTCATTTTTATTCAGTAATACTTAGAGGCTCTAAGTATACCAACAGCAAAATAAATATGCAGATACGAGTTTGAGTAAGTAAGACGACGACGATATACAAATCGCGTTCGGGAGGCTTCGCTTTGGATGGATAGTTTTTTTTTAGTGGATGTCTGCAATTGGATCCATTATTAGTCTAAGGGCCTGTTTCACAATCGACAAGTAAATTTATCTGTCACATAAAGATGTCTCTCTCCTTGTCTATTTTCAAGTGTCAGAAAGAGAAAGGGCTAAGTTTATCTGTCAAATAAGCTTTACTTGTCGATTGTGAAACAGGCGGTAAATGTACTATAATTATAAATTGTAACGTGCTTTTGATGTCCTGAACCAATAAAACATAAAATAAATAGGGTCGAGGTAATTTAATGAGTCATCAATAAGAAAGAAATAAAGAAAGAAAATATTTTATTTAGTGCCTATAATAATTACAAAACAAAGTGCAAACAACTTGTACAGCTATTTATATCTAAAGACACTAAAAGGGTCACCAGCTCAGCTTAAATGCTGCAGCTTGTAGCCACAGCGCTGATTTACAGCTGGACCCACCGATACGACAATGACTACATGCGGAAGGCAGTCAGACAATGACATAAATGAACACAAACAAAAATCCTTACAACGATACAAACCACAGCAACAATGAAATCCCTTAAAGCAATCAAAACATTATTTTATATAAGGTGATCAGTGATGCCGCCACACTGTAGGGAAATAACATGTTCCTTAAGAACAGAAGCATGAGCAACACAGCAATCCTGTATAGGCGGCGGAATATAGTTCAATTTTTTCATGGCGGCATAGGTACTAGTAGGTACTTAAAACTTCCCCGAAGTACCTCGGATTTATACCGCGGGAGTCGGGGGACCAGTGTCAGGCGCGCTCTGCTAGACCAGGTAAGATCTTCTTCTTTTTTTATTAATGGCGGTCTACCGCGAAATTCCGCAGTGTTTTCGCTAAAATGTCAAGTGAGTAGAGTAAAACAGAATAAATGAAAATCAAAAGCCGGACATTATTCAATCGGCCATCTTTTCTCCCCGAAGGTTACCGGACATCAGGTAAGTTTATCGTAAAGATATGGAGGAGACTGTTTGCCAACGACTCCAAAGAGAACGCGTAGCAAAATGCAAGTATCGTCTTGATGCCATGTTTGTTAACTTTGCCTCGTGCGGAATCCTAAAATAATATCAATCATTAAAAGATTCATAAATATTAGAGGTATGTACTTACTACAACAGCCATCACTGAAAGCATAGTCCATGATGTCCAAAATCTCTGCATAGCGGTCTTTCTACACCAACCAAGTTGGTGATTAATAAGATTAAACAATATGCTGGAAGGAATCATTAGAGGACCTCTCAAAGCCGCACTCTAACAACATCACATCTACTCTAGAGGTTAATTAAAATTGCTAGCATAACTAGAGGTATTCCATTTTGGCCCTTAGGGTTGGCAACGCATTGGCAGTCTTAGGATTGCAAACTTGGGATTGTAATCTTGAGAATTAAAATACCTATCTATGGATCTCAAATTCCATTCTCTATCAGGTGTGCTTGATTACCTTCTATTTTAATTACAAATAATATGGAAGCTCTGTGGTTTCACGACTAAAGTGTTCAATAATATTAGTATGGAAAAAGCGCGCAGGACAATGCCGTTTGAACCCAGCCTTAGACTGCTAGCCCAATGATGCCGTTTTATAGTCTAACCACTTTAGCCGAAACAAATTTAATGCTTTAATTTAATTTTGTCCACGGTGTCGAATTTGTAACAAATGACTTGGGTTCCCTTCATCTGGCATAATTTGGCATATTCATCATTTGGCATACAGTCTTTTTTTTTCTGAAACCGTAAATTTTTCAGGGCTATTTAAAATATTATTGCATAGATCACATTAGGTAGGTTAGGTTTATTTTATAACAATCCTGAAAAGTATACGGTTTCAGAAAAAAAACTTATGCCAAATGACGATTATGCCAAAAAAAGTTCTGCCATATGAATGTAAACCTACTTAAATAAATATTATATTTTTACTTACAATTTTCGTGACTGCTTGAGCCGATATTTTAATTTACAGGTAAATAATACAGAAATAGTGTCGACTTCGAAGAACAGTACATATATACGGAGATCTCGTGAGTGAGTATGTTTTAATAACAACTAGCGACCCGCCCTCGCTTCGCTCTGGGTTGGGTTGTATACATATAAACCTTCCTCTTGAATCACTATCTATTTAAAAAAACCTCATCAAAACCTGTTGCGTAGTTTTAAAGATCTAAGCATACATAGTGATAGACGGCGGGACGCGACTTTGTTTTATACTAGGTGTGTAGTGATTTTTGATCTATCAGTCATCATTCGTTTTATAGATATTCAGTCGTTAATTTATTCTAACATTAGTCGTCATCAGTCGACAAGTCACTGTATACACGTTCGGCACCTTCTATCAGAATAAGAGCATTTACAATTAATGCACTTTGGAAGTGAGTTAAGAAAAGTTGAAGATTTATGTATCCTCAATAATCTCATAAATGTTTAATACTTAATCCCCGAATAATGATTGAATATTAAACGTAAAATGGAAAACTGGTGATCTGTATTATCATGGGTTCCTTTAACACTTTGTTATTATTGGTATACTTAATCCCAAAAAATATCGATTTATTGAGGCAATCTTCAATAATTTATGTTTACCTGAGTAAATAATATTTTTTGTGACAATGTGTACCATTTCTTCCTTTATAATTTTCGATTAATAATTAGCGCGAAATAATATAGTGACTAAATATCTAGTACGAGAATATAAGATTTAAAAAAAAAACATATAGAATGTGAACCCATAAATAACAGTATAGTTTATAGTATATAATAGTTTCCATTGTTTTTCAGAGTGGGGCATATTCTTGGGTGGTTCAATTTGAAGCCAAATAAATAAAATCAAACGAATCCGGGATTCAATGTTGGATTCTTTTGTTTTTGCTAATATTCCACTAATATCATGTAAATCCTATTAATATTATAAATGCGAAAGTTCGTGTGTGTGTGTTAGTTTGTAATCTTATACCCGGGACTAACACAAAGGCTTATTTATTATTTTAAACATTTTTAAAGTTCCCAAAGGAATTACGATAGTCGAAATCAACGCGGATGAACTTGCCGGTAGAAGTTAGGTCTTCAATAAAAACCGGAATGACAGTTTTTATCTTATAACACAGATATTACAAATTAAACAGTGGGCAGTTTCTTTTAACGTAAGTTCTGATTTTTTGTCGTATTTTTTTCGCAGCATTACATTAGCACCGAAAAGAAGATTTCGAAATACGCTCGAGAAATTTAACGAAAAGTATTCTATTATTATAAAACCCAAGTTGTTCAGGAGCAGTTCGTTATCCGAGCTCACTACAGTCTCTGCAGATATCACTGACAGTTGTAAGTATTAACATTGCTTATCCACCGAACACCGTACGAGTAAACGCAGCGAACACGACAAAACGTCAAATAGCAGTGCAATATCCAACCTCGACAATGGCAGAATTATCAAAACATTGATGGATCAAAATATAATAATATTTATCCCTTCTAAGGTTGTCTGGAAGAGATCGCTAATCAGCGATAAGACCGCCTGTTGTTTACCTGGGTCTTCTAAATTGTGCAAATTCTGTGTAATGTTTTTATTTGGTGGACAATAAAGTGTTTTGTATTGTATTGTATTGTATATTCCCAAAAGTGAATTGAATTGAACATTGCTTCTTTGGTGATCATATTCGCATATTCTTGCAATTTAGCGCCAAATCGTATTTACACCCCCAGTTGAACAAACTGGTATACCAAAAGATTAGGTTCACTATACGACTATACAATTTTAAACCCTAATTTTAATTACATTTTCAACTCCATTGACGGATATATCCTGACCACTGCTTTAACTCCAACGACGGATATTTCCGCCGTGCTTGACAGCGCAAAGGTTTTGTTTTTGGCTTTTGATTTGCCTGTTTAATTGTATTGCTTACAAAACAAGAGAAAACCTCTTGTTTTGTTTATGTTAGTTTAGTGCACGTGCTATGTGTGTGTGATCTGGCGTGGTTGCGCTGGATGGTTGCAACGAAAGACCAGCACTGGTTTTAATGCCAGCATACCGCTGAGTTGGAACGGGTTAGGTTCGTAAGGACTAGATTGCATAAAGACTACAAAAGTAAATCGTCTTAGTTTCATAAGATCTTGGTAGCTAAATGTCTAATTGTGGAAACGTCTTAATAGTAGAATGCCTGGGTTTAAGATTGGACTTAGTTCTATAACGTTTTGTTTGTATAACGCCCAAATATCAAAATGTCCCAGTAGCAAAACGGCAACGTATTCAGAACGTACTGATAGTAAAACGACTAGGTAGGCATATCGTCAAAACATAATAACGTCTAAGTGGCAAAACGACTAGATACATACAAATAGTTACATTAAGAATGAAAGAGAGGTTAAGAAGAGATGTTATATCTGTATAGTAGATATTACCTACCGATATACCTTGATTTATTTAAACACTAGTTTTAGCCCGTAACTTCGTCCGAGACCTAGACAAATACTACTCGTTCGTACATAAATTAAAATTCATCTTATATTACTTAGTCTAATGCAATCATGACGGTTTGCTACCAAGACCATATGCTATTTAAACATTTTGCCTTATGCGTCATTTTACAACCAAGACTTTTCTATAATTTGGTCATTAACGCTATTAGTAATTTTGCAACTTCGGCGTTATGCCGTAGTTGTCAATCGTGCAACTAAGACATTCTACTCGCTAGGGCATTCTGCAAAAAAGGCATTGTGCTTACTAAGGCACTATGGAATTGCGACGTTTTGCTTATATACTCGTTATGCAATCTAGTCCTTACGAACCTAACCCGTTGGAACCATTTCGTGACAACTCCTTTTTGTTTGTCACAAATAAATGTTGTTTGTTTCTTTCTTTCTTTCATAATGGACCTGAGTGTCAAGGTTGACATTAGCTCAGGTTTTAAGCTATCATTGGACCCAATTCTACTGCTTTGAAATTGATGAAACCGAATTTTAAACGGGATTATTTTATTCGCCGCTAAAACTAGCCAGTTAAGTTTGACGTTTGTATGTTTTTGCGTAAAAGGGCAATTAAAAAAAAAAGTGTACATCGTTAAGGACAAAAATTAAGAAACTTTAACTGTTCCATTTTGTCACGAAAATTAACGTATCTAAATGTACGACTAATTTTCGTGACGAAATAGGAAGTGAAAGATTCTTAATTTTTGTCCTTAACGATGTAAGTACACTTTTTTCAGACGCACGGTTGGCCTAGTTGGTAGTGA
Organism: Acleris holmiana; assembly: GCA_949316455.1. Taxonomy (NCBI): domain Eukaryota; kingdom Metazoa; phylum Arthropoda; class Insecta; order Lepidoptera; family Tortricidae; genus Acleris; species Acleris holmiana. The sequence goes on from OX438766.1 coordinate 15,894,130, forward strand.
TTCCCTACCTTCGAAGCTCGCGGTCGGGTTCGAATCCCGGTAAGGGCGGATATTTGTGTGATGAGCACGAGAATTTGTTCCTGAAACTTGGATGTTTTCTATGTATTTAAGTATCACTACATAGTATAAAACAAAGTCGCTTTTTCTGTCCCTATATCCCTATGTATGCTTAAATCTTTAACACTACGCAACGGATTTTGATGCGGTTTTTTTTTATAGATAGAGTGATTAAAGAGGAAGGTTTATATGTATAATACTTTAATCCGGAGCGAAGCGAGGGCGGGTCGCTAGTATGTATATATTTCTCTATATAAGTATGTTTATCGTTATCTAGTACCCATAGTAGAGCTTAGTTTGGGACTAGGTCAATTCAAAAAAGCGATATCATTTGATTGTGACAACTGCTCATAGAATAGTAGTGTTTTAGCGACGCCTAAATAAAGTTTAGAGGCCACTGTAGACCCATGTCGATTGGAGTCTTTGTATTTGACAAAGCGTTGATAGGGTTAAAAACAAAAGAAATAAAGAAAAGAAGAAAGAACTTACAAACTAAAAACTACACCAATCTAAGAGTAACAAACCAGTCGTTAGATATTTTTATAATTTGCATGTATATTATTACTTAACGATAAAGATTTACAATTGTACGGACTACACATATACTTTCTTATAATTATCCTGACTTGTAACTAATAATTGAATACAATCTTGGACGTCGATTTTAACCTACGGTGCAACTAGGTACAACTATTAAGACCCAGATTTACTTCAAATTTTACCTACTTTTTTTAGCATATTTGGTGCCATCACGCTGGTATGGCAATGACCAAAATGACAATAAGTAGTTTTTGTTAATGGAAAGGTAGTTTGACTCGTCTTTTAATACCAAGTTTATTTATCAGTGTCAGAAGTACAGTCGGTAACACTTTAGGTTTCTTTTAACGCATTGAAGGGCCAATGCATAATAGATTGATCTTGTAATCCAATAAATAGGGGAAAAAAACGCTTTGCCCTGCAAAAGGTGATGTAGAAAAACTGTTTATTTGTATAGATTCCTTAATCCTCGAGACTTGTTTATTTCAGCATTAGAGGGCTTGAACCAAGCAAACAGCGTCTTGTCGAAGAGGTGCAGCCACGCCTCGTTCTACGAACAGTCCGGGGATGCCGTCGTGAAGTACTGCCTCAAGCATCCCGCGGGCACCACTTCTATGTCGTGGAATCGCAAAGAAAAGTAATCTACAATGACGATTTCATTTTGTTTTTAGCCTCATAGTTTGCTGATTGTAGCAGCAAGTCTGACATGTCATGGTAGAATCCTCATCCTCTTCAGTAGCGTTAGGACTTTTGGTGGCATACCTTGGTTCTAGAATCCATGGAGTCGCTATTTCCTAATTATTATATACGTACCACTTTGATTTTAATCTTCCGTATTATCATATTATTATTTCAAAATAAACAAGTAAAGTACTAAATACATATTTGGTTCGGTTTAATTACACCTACTAATATTTGTTTGTTTACCCTATCACAACGGGAAATATCCGCAATACCAAAATTCATTAAATTCCTTCAGTTGTTTAATTAGATGTCCCCTTGTTTTACAGAAACTCATTTCATGGACTGTATCAATTCGCTGAATTTTCATTTCATAGAAAGCTAATTTCTGCTGAAACCTTAATGTTTTCAGATTATTTTAAGCATGAGTTAAGTAGGCTAGTTTAGACCAGTGACTGCCAAAAAAATCTATGAAATGAAAATTCTGCGAAGTGACACATTCTATGAAATGAGTTTTTGTAAAACAGTGGTAGTACACTGTACTTACATGAATTAATTGTTTTTTATATGATTACTGAAGGTCAAAATCAAACTGGTGTGTATATAATAATTAGGAATAGCGACTCCATGGATTCTAGAACCACGGTATGCCACCAAAAGTCCAAACCCTACTCATCACCAACAATCAGCGTCATAAGTAAATGATAAAGTTCGTACGAACAGTCGGCCTTTTAGGTAGCTGCACACTTTAGTACCTCGTCGCATTGCCACCTTTCACAGATTAGTGCAACAGTTTAAACATGACGTTAAAGTGACATAGTACTAAATTGTACAGCTACTTATAAGGTCGACCGTACCTTTCCACACTAGTTATATAATTTTGTACCGCTGTTCAAACATGCTGTTCAAGTGACCGAGAATACAAATGATCTATGTCGTAGGACTATTTGTGTATATTACCGAGGGGAAGTGCACCGTGCGGCATAATAATGTCATTAGCTGATAAAAATAAAACGTTTTATATCATCTTAAATGCAGATAACATCTTCGTGTGTTACCTACCACACAAGTTCTCAGGATTATACTGGGTGTCTCTGACCATGGGGCTTTAAATGTAGGTATCGATTCTACTCCTCAAATGCTACATCTTTTGTTCTACGACTGAGAAACTAACTTAATTTACAGTAAGTTATACGTGATCAAACTTTCAACCTTTACTAGTAACATCAGTAAATTAATTTATTATGTAAGACGAAAAATTAAAAAAATACCCCATTTTTTGAAGTCGTAGAACAAAAGCAGCTCCATTTGAAGAGTAAAATCGATCCCTACATTTAAAGCCCCATGGTCAGAGACACCTTGTATTTATATCTTCCTTGACTCAGCACATCATATCCTACCGTAGGTTTTTTAAAATATACATACATACATAAAGTCACGCCTTTATTCCCAGAGTGGGGTTGGCAGAGCTACAGAATTACCAACAACTCTAAAAAACTTGTTGATAATTCTGTAACCACATTTTGCACAATCAGGCTAAGATGCTTACCAGTGTATTAGTGACAGATTGCAAGCCCATCACCTAACAATACTACAAGCCCTTATTCCCTTAGTCGCCTCTTACGACATCCACGGGAAGACATGGAGTGGCACTATTCTAACCCGGCAACCACACGAAAAACCACTAGCAGTAGTAGTGGTTTTTAAAATATCTAGTGAATTACAAACAGATTCGTTTTCATTTCAAGCCCACATGTCTTCATTTCGGAGCTGTCGGTTTAGACAGTTGGTGTTTACCGCATACTTAGACCAAAGTGTTTTTTTTCGGTATGGTAAGAGTAATGTTCGCAGGTTGCCGCAGAAGAAAATCGTGATGTGTTCCGCGTCGTACGGCACGAAGTACGCCTCCGAGTACGCGCAGGCGGACCGGGTCGCGCCGGATTCCACTCTGTCCACTAGCGTTGACAACTCCAGGTGACAGACAGCTTTAGCTAACGTGCGTGTGCCAATAAGAGCCCTTAAACATTAGCGTTTTTGCCGGCGGTTTCACAGCGGAGCGGGAACGCGTACGCTGCCAGCACGCGACCGCGAATTGCAAAACGCGGCATGCACGCCGCCGTGCCGCGACGGATAAAAAATCGCGACGTGCACGACGCGATTTGCAGTTCTTATCATTGTCACGCCGCGTTTCGGTCGCGTGCTCGCAGCGTTCCGGTCGCGTTCCCGCGCCGCCGAGAAACCGCCGGCAAAAATGCTACCGTGAACAAGCTCTAAATTAGGCGCTGTTCGGAGTAAAATTGGCAGTACTATCACGTTTTATCCTAAATCTGCTCGATTCACAAAAGCTGGCACGAATGGATCCAATGAGTAAATGATAATATTTTTGTGTGCTTCACAAAATGGTTACATATTTCAATAAGTAATTATCGTGTTTTTAGACAATCCTGTCTTATAATTGCCCAAATACAGTGTACAAAATATTAGTAAATTCAATCCATTCATGCCAGCTCTTGTGAATCGACCTATTTATTTGCTAAACTATAAAAATAGGTGACGGCCTTAACATTCAATCTCACAATCGCCGCGCAGTGACGTGGCGTGTTTCTGTGCACGGGAAGAATGCAGCCTGCTACTTAGTGTTTTACCTGACCTTTATAATTATTTGGATATATTTTATAAATGTGATACCTTGGAATAATAACACGTTATTATTCCAAGCTATCACATTTATAAATAAGTAAACGAGCAAACGGTTAAATTAAAGTGACAATTATTACCAATAGGAAAACCAGCGATACCAGCGGAATAGCGGCTGCGTTAGTGAAATAAGTTTAAAAAACCTAGAAATGAGATAAATAAATAACATCCCGCTCACTCGCTGAATAAGCGAAACGTAAAATAGTCACTATACCTATTTATAAAACTAAATCATCATTAACGCCCCGTGGAATTCCATGCACCGAAAATAGCATCACATTACCGATAATTACCCTAGTCACGTAACGTGACCTCTACGAGGTTGGGTGGTTTACTCATAGTTCATTTAGGAACAGTATGTTAAAAGCTTAGGTGTTAGTAATCACTTCAGCACTAGCGGACGCCATAGAATAACAATCCGATGTTAGCCTATCAAGTAACGTATCAGAAAACAGACTCTTAACTTTTATAGGACCTGATTTTCCATCGTTCCTAACGTAGAGACTTCGTGTGTTGTTATTTAATTTATTTATTGTTATTGATCTTTCATTTGTAATTATTTTATTTGTGCTCGTATTAATAATAATAAGTTATTATATTATAATGTAAGTTACTTTTAAGTTTTATTGTATTTTATAATTGATAAACATGACCTTCTGGTTGAGTTTGTTGCGGCGCTTCTTCTCCGCAATGATGGTCTTGTCCGAAGCGCTGGTAGATTCACTGCATATTACCGACGTGTAAAAGAGCCCTCATGTGGCCAATTTACTGAATAAATGATTGAATTGAATTGAATATACATTTCTTCGCAAATTTCGGACTGCCAGGCAGACGGCGTGACAGACTTTCGACTGCAGGTGAACTGTTAGTCTGCAGTGCCTTTATCTCAATTATGAACTTGAGACTTGTTTCAGTGTGTGCAGTTCAGAGCAGAGTATACAACGACCAGCCATATTTCCTTTTAAAAGTACTCCAAGCGGTAATCTGAAAGTACAATCTAATCAGGTATTTACAATATAGACAATACGCGTCCGCCATCAACATCATCTTGAGTCTTAATCATTATCATTACATTAACTTAATAATATAACTTAAAAGATCGGTTATATTCATAACATTACTCAAATATAGGGATTAACCTAATGGCTTACGTCTTCCCCTTGTCATTAACCTAGGATCTTTTAATGGGTTAAGCACCAACCAGTAACCAGTAACCCGTCGCAAGGCTGAAATTTCGTTTCCCAGATGTTTGAGGTTTAGGAAATTATCGTAAGTTAGAAATGAATCTTATCCTGGAACCTTAAGTACCAATTTCACCATAAGACGTTAAATTTAATCAATGTTAATCGACTGTTAGTTCATACATTTTGACAACTGTTAACGCTCTAATCGTCTGTTAAGTGGTTAACATCGTATGGTAAAATTGGTACTAAAAGTTTTAGGTGTTTAATAGATCACCTAAAAAATAAACGGTGTCAGAACAAAACATATTTCGAACTTATGACATTGTGGCAAATGAAGCAAGCGATGGGAAACCAACGATTTATTCGTTTGTATGTACTTATATGACAGGTAGACAACGATAATGAAGCGGCGACCCGGCGACCGACCCGCGGACATTTCTACTTTGTAAAGCTGCGTAGTGCGTACGGATAGCGCGTACCCTACTACGCGTAATCGGTTACGCATATCCTGGAACCTGGAACGCTCTATCCGTACCTGCGGCTACGCGTACACTTTTGGAGCACGCGTGCCGCGCGAACTGACTCGCGCGCGAGCGCCGGCAGTCGGTCTAGGACGCACGTCAAAGAGGATGCGCTCGTACCAATGTACGCGTTAACACACGCGTAGCGCGTAGCTATCCGTTCGCAGCTTAACTGGCATCGCCTGTTGGCAGATACCCTTGCTGAACTGATTTCGGCCTCACAGCTATGGCGAGAGATGGCGTTACACGCTTTTAACCAAAAATCAAGTTAAGAGTTGTGCTCAATTTAAATTAAACATTATCTTTAAATTAATAATGATTAAAAGATATACTTACATCTAAATGTTAAGGTTAAGATCAATGTTGAAGTTTAGAATATAAAATCGATGCTTTTATTTCAGGTAGTTTTTCAATCGTCAACCGTAGGTGTTCTCCTCGCAGACCCCACACAGGCCAAAGTCAAAGTTAAATTCGAGGCCAAAGCCACGGGAGAACCTGATGATGACATGGGAACGAATTATGTTAGTATGTTGAATTTTTTATTAAATTGATCAATTCAGAACAAACAAATACAGTATTCCATAATACATAATGAGGTATAGGTACAATCTACTGGAAATAAATTTTCGAAAAGCAAAGAAGAAGTGGCGAATGTCGTTGTATGGTACTTATTTCAAGATTTATGTTAGTCGGTGTATCTATCTTTCTTTATAGTACCTGGGAGACCGAGATTCGTTCGCAATGAGATCTAGTCTTCCCGAAGATTACACCTTGACAGAATATGGATTTCTGGACCCGAGTGTTTTTATTCAGAAATTTTCTTTGAAAATGTGTATGGGTTGAGGCCTATCTTTAAAAGTACCTATGTACATACATATGTATTTCAATTATATAAGTTCCTAGTTTTGTGGTTGTTATCAATTTAGTATCGACTATCATTTAATCCTATCCTACTATAATAATATTATAAATATGAAAAATTTAATGAATGTTTGTTTTTAATCACGCCAGAATAGCTGACCGGAACTGGATGAATGTGGCACAGAGATAGCGCGGCCCTCATATTTATCGGATTCAGCAGTTAACTTGAAGACTTCTTTAGTGTCTTGGAGCCAGCAATTGGTTGAATAGCTAATCTTATCTTGAACTTAAAACTAATACTAACTTCGCCTCGATTTAGTCTTGTTCCTTATGTAATTTGCATCGAAAATACCGAACCTAATGATAGGACCAACGCGAATAAAGTAACCAACGTTGTCTGCAGTATGAACATTGCGTTCCGCCTCAGCTTCAGGTCGATTGTGTGGGTCAGCACGTAAAGAAGGAGGACAAGGGGAAGGACCTGGGCAGCCTCGGGTACGCCATGGCGGAACCGGTGGACTGGATGAGGATCCAGCTGCCAAAGAAACAGGATTTGTTTCAAGAATTCTACAAGCGCATACACAATTACGTGTAAGAAAACAATGCATTGACTTATTTTCCCAATTAACCATATCTAACCAAGTGAAAAAATCATTGGACCTATTTTAGGTATCTATAATAAACCGATGATCCTACCGAAAGGAACCTTTTTTTTCTCATCGTATTTTGTGCCAGGGCCGATTGATTGTTTGTATCGCGGGTCAATCCCCCGTGGATGGGTAAAAACCCATACGACAGGAAAATCTCTCTCAGGGAAAAGTATCATTTAAGTTGTATGGATTTTATATTCGTTGGTAATAGACGTGTTATTTGCAATCAACTTGCATGACAATTATATAATTCGTGACCAAGGAGTCCATGACCGATTTGTAAGAAAATATTCATATATATAGATACAGATTTACAATAACATTGAGACGTAGTTCGGTGTTCCGTATTAAGTACTTGCCTAACCATTGTCAAATTGAGACCCTATGTATTGTTTCTTTGGCTCTATTTAGATCAAAGTGTTAGCAATTCTTCTAATGAAATCTTTTGAAGCTTAAAGGAAGCTCCTTATTTTACAAGCATTTTAAAATATACTTGCCCTTCAAACAGAATAAAGGTAAAAAAATAAATAAATTAGTTTTGTTATATCTTTTATAGCAGACACACGACCACTACAACATACTTACCTACATGAATCCGTTTTTTTACAGTGCCTACAATGTGTAAAATGACGCACTGTTCCAGAAGGTGTGTCTCCCCGCCCGCGCTTGCTATCAGTTTTTGACGATTAGGCTGATCAAATAAATCGATATTAAAGTGTTATCGGCGCATTCACGTTCCAGGAATACGGACGCTATAGTACACATCGGCGATGAAGAGTTCCACTGCCACCATGTGGTGCTCCAAATATATTCGTCCTTCTTCAACAGCAACGCGCAAAAAGATATCATGTTGCCCACCGTAGGTATTTATAAATTGATCAAGTACACCGCACGGTAGGTATGGAAAAAAAACATCGGTGCATTTAGATACAAACTACTTGGTATAAAATTACATGTTTTGATGAATATATAAAAACCGGGCAAGAGCATGTCGGACCATGCTCAGTGTAGGGTTCCGAAGACGTTAAGTACTACAAACATAAAAATGAACAAGTAATAACTAATTTTCTATTTAAAGTCAATTGGCCCGTGTGGTTGCCAGGTTAGAATAGTGCCACTCCATGTCTTCCTGTGGATGTCGTAAGAGGCGACTAAGGGAATAAGGGCTTGTAGTACTGTTAGGCGATGGGCTTGCAACCTGTCACTAATACACTGGTAAACATCTCAGCCTGATTGTGCAAAATGTGGTTAAAGAATTATTAACACGTCTTTATAGACATGTTGGTATTTCTGTAGCTCTGCCTACCCCACTCTGGGAATGAAGGCGTGATGTTATGTATGTATGTATGGATTACTTAATCGAAAAACTGTTTTCACAAACCCATATACGGCATATTCACAAACGGCATATTCTGCCAAATTGCAGCTTTCTAGTACTAATAGTCTTTGCACTAGGCTGCGGACGGACGGACGGATATGGCGAAACTATAAGGGTTCCTAGTTTGACTACGGAACCCTAAAAAACCAAGTTTTGTTTTGAGGAAAATATGTTTGGTAGTTTGATTTGATTTTAAATATTTAACCCCTCGACCAAATGGAGAGGTGAAAAGTGGTAAAAAGATACAAAGATACAGTCGGACCACGCTCAGTGTAGGGTTCCAAAGCTGTTAAATACTACAAACACAATAAACAACAAATGCTTACCTATGGAATAATTTTGTAATAATTTTTTTTTTTGGTACCGTATTTATTACCGTACGCAGGTATTTTTTAGTTATATAAGTTCCTAGTTCCTAACACTTTAATGGCCTAGGCCGTATCACAAGAACCAATGTCTACAAATTCGTTATATGCACTTACATTTAAAATATTTTTCCGATTTTCAGTATTTAATTTTGTAGTTTTGGCAGTAGGGGGCGGGGGATACTTGACTCTAAAAAAACTATAAAAAATATACTATTACATATTTCTAAATACACGGTAAATAAAATTGTAAAAGATTGTAATCTTATCTGAATATCTTGACTTTGCTTTTGAACACCATTGACCAGTAATATTCCAATATATTCATCAAATTTCTTCTATTCAATTTTTATAAAATATCACCGATGGATTTTATTTGCTTGAGGTGCGGTGTCCTATCAGTTAACAGCAAATACCTAACAGATAATTGTAGTAATTGGTTTCATTACAGTCAAGCGTCACTCCGGAAGCGTTTCAGACCATTTATGAGTGGATGATCAACACCGGGCCCGAGAGTAATAAAGCACTCAAGAGAGATAATATTTTGGACTTATTTTGCGCCGCGCAGTTTTTGTCCATTAAAGGTAATAAAAAAATGTTATAAAGTGAGAATATCTCAAAATACTAGTTTGAAATTACATATGTTCATCAGATTTGGAGGATCAATGCTGGGCCTTCATAATAAACGAGAGTCTGTTCACTGAAGACACTGCTTACGCTTTGTTTAGAGAAGCGCGAGCGAAAGGAATCTCCCCCGTCATGGATATAATGGTGAGGACACGCAAATAAACACGCTCGTACTAGTACACCCCTTTTGAGGGTTCCGTAGTCAAACTAGGAACCCGTATAGTTTCGCCATGTCCGTCCGTCCGTCCGCAGTCTAGCTCAGAGACTCTTAGTACCGTAAAATGTGCCTACTTTGCTCCAAAATTTGCTCCAAATTTCGAAATCATTCGTTTTCTTTGAAGACTATTATGATATGGTAAGTTGATATATTTGTATTAATAAAGTTGACTATCCCTACTATCACGTTGTATAACTTAAATGACGTTATAATATAGTTTTAATATATATATAAAAAGTTGAATTAAGGAGCAATGTTACCCGGTGTTTGGGTAACTTTGCCTCTGAATTGAATTTGTGTCCAAACTGGTACTATAAAGCGTTTACAGCAGTTTTACCCCTTCCTTACTAAAACAATGCTCCAATAACAATCATTTAACACTAATTTTGAGTGGGTAAAATAAAAAATCGAGAAATTATTTATGTGTTAGGAAAAACAAAAAACTGTCCTTTACTTAAAGTTATTTATTTTTGATATTATCACCATAATCATCAGTCTTACAGTCTTTTCACTTAGACAAAAATAATAAAAAACTAAAAATCTTCTAAAAGGGGTATTACCCCGGAAATTCAAAAAAATATTTTGGTATTTCTCAGCCTAGAAACATTTTACTTACGTAATAATCAACAAAACATAAAAAAGTCTTCTGGGTGGGTATCACCGCGTAAATAAAGAATATAAAATATAATTAGTTACCTAATTATGTAAATAAGGATAAAATATACATCCTACCCCAAAATTTGCTCGAGTTCTGGTACATACAGCGTATATTATAGACCAGTTTTTGTCGGTGGATTTATGCACCCTAATATTTATTTCCAATCATACTGGACAGTCATTAGTTTTACTGTCTTTTCTCTTAGACAAAAATAATAAAAAACTAAAAGTCTTCTAAAATGGGGTATTACCCCGAAAATACGAAAAATATTTTGGTATTAATCAGCCTAGTACCTATCATTTTTCTTATGTAATAATCTACAAATGACTTTTCTTCTACGGCTGAAAATGTAGTCGGAGCTCCTGGTGGTCGCGATGGTGTTCTAGATCGTAAGAGTCTCAGCTGGTTGATAATGGTTCGTCGAGGAATACCATATTTTTCACTCGCATTTCTATGGGAAAGTTCACGATTTTCTATAGATGCCAGACATTCTCTCAATGTTTCTTCGGAGTAGTTTTTGTAACTCCGGGCTCCTATACGTTTCCTGTAAATTCTCGGCATTATTTTCTGAAAAAAAAAGCGTCATTTCCTTTAAAATATTTCCATGTATTATTTATTCATTCGGATATTTAACCTCATGAGGTAACTATGCTCCTGGATCAAAGTTACCCCAACACGCGGTGCATAGTAGGTACGTAAAAATAAAAGTAAGGTTAAGCCTTGAAAAAACCGAAAGGTACTAAAAATATTGTGAATATACAATAGCTGGTTATATATAAGAAACAATTAAAAGATACTTACCGTGAATCGATGACCACCTGCTGAGATGGAAATGACTTTTCCTCATAATATTTTTTTCACACATTTTTACGTTGACACTGCACGACGCCAGACACGAGAAAAAAATGGCGGCGTGAAGGTTTGACGTTTAGTGTTGCCACATTAATGACAGGTGTATCGAATGCGTTCGGAAATTTTCATGAGCAGACCATAGACTTTGACTGGCAAGGCAATGAAACAAAATTCGAAATTGGAGCACAATTACCCAGTGGGGAGCAAAGTAGGCACATTTTACGGTACTAGAAAGATGTAATTTGGCATGAATATACATATTAGTCACGCCAACAAACTGGTTAAATAAAAAAAAAGAAAGTACCTTAGTACTTTCCCAAAACGTAACATGGGGATGTATTTTTTTTTCTCTCGTCTACTCCATATGGGGTAAAGGAACCGTGAGGTGTCGTTGGATAGGTATTTTAAAAATATTACAGGTTTTTGGAAACATTTTTTTAATTAAGCGATCTGTTTATCAAGTAAGTATTAAGCTTTAAAGCGCTAATTTTTGTTTGAGTCAAGTGTTCCCCCCCCCCCGTCCCCCCCACTACAGCCAAAACTACTAATACTAAAAATCAGAAAAAAGAACTTAAATGAAAGCGCATATACTTAACGAATTTTAAAGGAAAACTATCACGACTAAGAAGAAAAATTGGTTCTTGAAATACAGGCGATGTAAGTGTTTATACCTACTAAAATCATGTAAGACGGCACCAATTGACTTTAAATAGAAAATCAGTTATTACTTGTTGATTTTTATGTTTGTAGTTAACGGCTTCGGAACCCTACACTGAGCGAGCATGGTCCGACATGCTCTTGCCCGGTTTTTTCGATAACTTTCGCTTAACTAGGTACCTATATTCCAAAGATACACGAAAAAAGGTTTGTTTCTTAGTAGGTGCATGATAAAATTAGATACAAGTATCAAGTGTTACAAAAGCAAGCACTAAAAACCCTGACTGCTTACGCCTGCAGCGTCAGAACTGAGGAGATCTCAATTGCCTGTGATACTTGGGTGAATACCATCAAACGACACCTCGCATTTTAATATCCGTCGTGGCGTTGATCCTCTAGGAGCTCACAAAGAAACAGCCCAAAAAAAACATAATTTATGGGTAGTTGGGTAAAACATATAATAAGTAAGATATGCTAAAGTTATCGGAAATAAAGATATTTTTTAAACATGCTTGGATAATTTTTTTTACTGTCCTTAGGTTCCTCGAGTGATGAGATTTTTCCTGCCTTTGGTGGCATCGAGAGACTTTTTCAGCCTTGAATCTGATGAGTTACTGACTTTCCTCAAGTCTAATTACATTTGTGTCACCAGGTATTAAGATTAACTTCTAAAATATAAACATAAGTATGTAACATAGGTTGGTTACCTGTTATATTATAGTGAATCAGTCAAGCTATTTCCTAATTGTGATGATGATGTAATGACTATCAAGTGCTTGTACTCGGGGGATACAATCAGGAAAGTTGAAATAAGATCTATGACATCGGAAATCTAAAACCAGGGTCCCATGATGTACCTATACACGTACCTACAAGGGGCACTCGATCAGCACTGAGGTCAATCATACAACAAATTCTTCCTTTTGTTGGAGACTTTTGTAGATGCTAATATCCAATACATTACAAACAAGACTGTGTTTAGACACGAAACTGGGAAATAAGATCTAAAATATATTAAAAAATAAGTCAAGACACATTTAAATTTTTACGCCATTACTCAAATTTTAAGCTGTTCTTGTAGCCCTCTTGGCAGCATTGTTTTGAAAATTGGTCTATGACCTAAATTTTATTTATATTAGGGCCCGTAGCATATTATCCACGTTTATCCACTTCGATAAAAGCGACAAGCTACGGGCCCAGTTCTTACTGTCTTATCATCATTTATTTCATTATGGTGGCACTAAAAGAAAGTATTCTCCGAAGGTGGCTTTCCTTTAACGGTTATAACTTTTTTTTAAGTATGTAAAAGTTATGCAATGCTGTTGAGCCCTAACTGCCAAGTATTGTTTAGTGAGATAGAGGTGCTGATGGCGGGAGTACGCTGGTTGTACGGGGACTGGCCGGCGCGGAGGCGCTACGCCACGGAGGTGATGAGCTGCGTACGCTTCGGGCTCATATCACCATGGCAACTCGTGGACATCAAGCGCAACCCTGATAACGGCGAGATCCTCGACATCGTCAACGACCCTGAGGTGCAGCAGATGGTCGACGACGGGCTCGCGTGAGTTGCTAAAGACAAGGAAATTTATTTTCCAATAATCAAATAATAGAATCTTATTAGACTATCCTCTAGGCATGCCTTCCCCGTGGGAGCGATAGTAGAAGTGTGATTGTGTAACTTTGAGTATTTGTGGCCGTGTGGATTTGGTACCTAACTTACCCTTTGTGTACAAATCACCTCACATCACGACGACGTCAAGAAGTCTGCATACAGTCCAATGACAGCTCTTAAAAGGGCCTTTGGGTTTGTACTTCTCTCTCACTCGCTATTATAAGCTCTTATTCTACTATTACTGACCATTCATTGCACTATACATCCTGTACCTGTATAGAAATAGAAATAGAAACATTTATTCGACGATCACAAGAAAAAAAAATACAGTTCAAAGATTACACTTAATAAAAATAATGGCAACAACTACACATTAAACAAAAAAAAAGAAACTAATTGAAAAGAAAACAATATAGGTCTGGTCTGGTTTGGTCAATATATGTAGGTCTGTTCTATCCTGAACCATCACTTGCTGGCTTTACCGCTACACTCAAATACCGCAATGATCAAATAATTTATGTATTCGTCATTCGAGTAGTTTTTTGTAGGCCAACGTCATACGGAATTGGGATGTTCCCACGAAAGTGCTAATTGCTGGTTTCACTATTCATTTGTTATGTATGTAGAGGGAATTTCCTTTACGAACAGTATATAGTTTATAAACTACAGGATGACATCAAAGGCGTGATCAAAAGTGATATAACTTAATTAAGCATTTAAGTGGGATCCTAATAATATAGGTATGTAGGTGTTTAGATGTAGTATTCAGACTTAATCACGCAATGATCAAAATTAAATAATTTATTGTTAACAGTGTGGTCTCCCTACTTGAAAGTAATAGATGTAAAGATAAGCATACTCGTAGAAACAACGAAACAAATAATTGACAATGACTGACTTGAATTGTCACTTTAACTGAAGGGTCATTAAAGTAAAATAGTCTGAATAGGATCCATAGAGGGTATAATTCTAAAAATAGGGTAACCATGATTTACTAAATTGGTGATTTAATTAAGGGGAAAAATAACAAAAAAGAAATAGCTTTTGTTTCTTGTAACTAATATTACTTGAATATGGCCATCAATTACCGAGTCTGAAAAACTGGTTTCTGATCACGTCTTCGATATCACCCTGTATAATTTATTTGTAGTTACAAATTCATTCAATCTCTTGGAAGGAAATAATTTAAAACTCATATATGAATTCTTACCTAAAATCTCGCTACAGTTTGAACGTATTTAAGATATTTTTGATATTAAATCGAAGGTAGTTTTGAAATTACATCGTACAAGATTCTATTTGGCCCTATTTCAATACAAACTTGTATTAAAATAGGTCCAAATAGAATCTTGTCAGGCTATACAGTACTATAACAGATTAATTGCTAAGCCAATATTTACCATAAAATTTGATCTCCGAAAAGATTAATTTCACTTTATTTTCTGCCTATTTCAATTCTCTCGTAGCCATTGGGGTGCAAAGGTTCTAAAGTGGCGAAGAGTTGGTGGCTTCCCACAAGGTGTACCGATCTGGTTAAAAACGCGAGTACAATGCTTCATGTGACCTAATCAAAACATTTTCAGCTTTCGATTTCGAGTCATAAATTTAGTATAACCTAAGTCGAAATTCAAAATATGTGGATTAGGTCACTATAATTCTAAAGATGCGATGCGTTAAGGGTAAGTCATAATTCCAAATCGATCAGAATTCCGAATTTTCAGTTTTGATAGATTTATATTTTTGATATCACTTATAAATCAAACCTAACCTAACCTACGTATTGCAATTAAATTATTCATTTAATCACAAATATCTAGAGCCTAACATAGCAGAGTTTGGAAAAATGAAAATTCAGACAAATTAATATTAGGACAATAATAATTCGGAATTTTAAGGTGTTCCCATGCGTTAAGTGTACCTACTGTATAAGTTAGGAAAACCCTTGTATGCGTAGCCTTGTATTGTATGCATTGAATAAGATTCAAGTATAAAATTTATTTTTAGATACGTCATTATAAAGTACTGGTACGGTAACAACTCAAAGAATTACTACCATTGGATTGATGTTTTGGGTCTCGCTGAGCCAGCTGAAAGGAATTGGATTGGGGAGGAAAAGGTAACTCACAGCACTTCTTTAACCTTTTCTCCGCCATTGACTTGATACAAAATTCGTCCTCACACGCCTATGACAGCTGCAAACCGCAGCTATTTCAACCTTACCCTCCTAAGACCCACCATACAACGAAATTTGCCAATGGAATTTGAACCTATTATAAATGCAATAGAGTCAATTTTCTACTTTGATAGTCGCGCATAAAAACAAAGGAAAACCTATTTTATTCCCTTTGCAATAGGTCTATTTTCTAAAGAACGTATTATGTACAATTTTTTGTACGAGAGGCCTTAGGAGGTTACGTCACAAATACTCGGGTGTATTTGTCACTTTATCTGTGACAACTATAAGCGTTTATGGCGTCGTAGGTAGGCACGACAGTACACGACACCTTTAGGTGTTCTTGGCGTTCAAAGGGTTAATTAATTTCTAAATATATATTATTTTCAATGCAGAACTCGCTCCTCACTGTTTTATTTTATGTACAACCGTGCAACGTCAATTAATTGTAGTCGTGTCTGACAACACTGCGGCTCTACCTACTCAGGCTAAACTTTTAATTGCTTTTGACACTTTATTGTATTTTTAACCAGGCCGCCATTATTTGTTCATTTATTACTAGCTGCGCTTAGAAGTCGTTATCGCTATTCCCTCAGGATCCGTCCAATTTTCATAAAAAAGTACCTTATGTCCTTCCCGGGACTCAAACTATATCTATACCAAATTTCATCTAAATCGATTCAGCGTTTTATCTGTTATAGATAGACAATTCAGAGATAGATTTATTGCACAAAAAAAGCACAAATGGCGGACTTTATGGCCAATGGCCGCATTAGGTACTGTTAAGAAAGCGAAAGCTGTCATAACGCAGACATTACGATTAGATTTAGCCCGAGTAGTAGAGCGCATACGTACACGTGTACAAACACGCGTACATTGTACATGGTGGAAAACATGAACGCCGCAATGGACGGCAACTACTTCAAATATGACGACACGGTGGCCTAGTTGGCAGTGACCCTGCCTCCGAAGTCCTGGGTTCAAATCCCGGTAAGGGCAGATATTTGTATGATGAGCGCGAATATTTGTTCCTGAGTCTTGGATGTTTTCTATGTATTTAAGTATTTATTTCTCTATATAAGTATGTTTATCGTTGTCTAGTACTCATAGTACAGGTCTAGAGCTTAGTTTAGGACTAGGTCAATTTGTGTGAGATTGTCCCCTGATATTTATTATTATTATTTATTTATTATATACCAAATAAAAAATTCTACAAAGGAGACTTAATTTTATTATTTTTATTAAATTTGTTGCCTTTACCTACCCTTTCTTCACCGGGAATCGAACTGGTTGAAAATTGCAAAAGTATATAAAGTCGTGTTTTATAATACTGATCGAAGGGGTCAGTGATAGTGATCATTTATATATACAACACATACACATTTAAACTAAATAAAGGCCGTGAGATAACATGACCTTATTGTTGTGTTATAGTCGACCAGGGGGGAAATTTTTGAAGCTCTCTTTTTGACGTCTTAATCATATTAAATCCAAAAGGTGGGCCCCTCGTAGATTAAATCGCTGCACAAAATGATTTTAAAGTCAGTCATTCATCGGTGAGCTTCGAAAATTGCCCCCCTGTTCAATACCCGAACACCGCAGACAAACTTCGAAATTCCTTGAATGCAGTACTTAATGTTTTAAAAAAAAAGTAGATTTACTTTACGTAGAATTTGCTATTTCTGCGTTATTTTTTTCCACCCTGTATCCTTACGTATGATGTCATCACGTAACTATTTATTGTTATTACTTAGAATTGGCGATAACGGCAAACTCCTAATAAGTTAGCAAACATTGTCAATAAGGAAAAATCTATCATCGCGACGTCTGTCCGAGACGTAATGGAGGTTTCGTGAACAATGGTCTATTTACCTTGACGTTTATTTATATTGCAGAACCACGTGACGTACAAGGAGTTCTTGAAATACCTAGAACAGTTTATGGTGCCGAAAGACCAGATGTATCAGCAGATGGCGATGATGCAACCGCCGAGGAGGAATGACGATATTCCTGGCATCTATCTATCTTCTATCTATATATTTAATAATTAATATCTATTTCCCATGGTCACGGCATCACCCGTGAATGGCTGGACCGAGTTCGCTACTTCTTTTTTTGTTGTATATTTGTTATTGTCAAGAGAAGGTTCTTATGAAAGAAAAAAAGAAAAATCCACCGGGAAAGTCAGAAATTTACAGCGGGGCGAAGCCGCTGGCGGATCGCTAGTAGAATATAATTATGCTGTTAGGAATAACGATAATACATCAATAGAAATAATGATCTGAGACGTTCTTAAAGGATATTTAACACATTATCTTTTACATGTACGCTTTTTAACGACTCGCTTGCTCGTCTGACGCGTTTAGCCATAAAGAAGTAATTCAAACGTTGATACAAACAAAGAAAACTAAAAAAATAACTCCTTTTCAAATCATCTTTGTTAATTTTAGAAATCTTCATCACTACATAGTATAATACAAAGTCGCTCCCCGCTGTCTGTCCCTATGTATGCTTAGATCTTGAAAACTACGCAACGGATTTTGATGCGGTTTTTTTTAATACATAGAGTGATTCAAGAGAAGGTTTATATATATAATACTTTAACCCGGAGCGAAGCGAGGGCGGGTCGCTAGTAATTCATAAATTAATCGCAAAGATAAACAAATTACGTGGAATCTAGAATGTTTACTAAGACCATCACAAAAGTTGCAACGAACAGGGCCCGTAGCATGGTCGCCTTTATCGATGTGGATAAACGTGGATAGCACATCTGTCACTCTCGCACTTACGATGCTTATTATCCACCGTTATCCACAACGATAAAGGCGACCATGCTCCGGGCCCTGAAATTGAGATTATTGCAGATATGTAGACACGTGGACTATAAGGACGTGAAAGTCATAGTGTAATCTACAACCCATAATATGTATGAAGATTATAATTCCTGCAACAATTTTGCAAATCGGTGCAGTAGTTTTTAAGATATCTAATCGCAAACAAACGTAAATATATGCTTGCGTGCAAGTTATCTCATAATATCTTTCGATTTCCTCATAAGTAAATGGTCAATAGAGAAATTTGTTAGATTTCTGTCTTTCCAAGTACTTTAAGCAAAGTTGGTCTCAGCCGTTTCACACTTATTGGAAATAGAGATATTAGTGTCGTAAATCACAAATCTCGATTGTATTTTTTTGTCCATTGTGTACCCACTTTCTGTTATCCGTTTTTACAATTGAAGGAAATGGGTACTCAATTAAAAGTATCAATCTTTAAAATAACGCATGAAGTTCAGCCAATTTTATAGTGTTGTGCTTGGATTCGTATTATTAGTCAGTATTTACTCATTTAAGAGCACCACAGACTAACAGAGCCCCTAGCCAAGATGCGTTCGCTAACTAGTGTTTCTATTCGTTTTGTTTTTAAACCAATCGCGTTACTGGTAGATCACGTCATTCGAAAAGTCACGTGATCTACCAGTGACGCGATTCAGTGACGGGCTTTGGGCATCTGTTCTACTGCGTTAAAACGATATCGTGTTTGACGTGTTTAAGCATCTTTTTTAACTCAGCCGCCATTAATATCAATGACATATAAGAGTTATCAAAACTTTGACAATATGGAAACGCGTCAAAGACGATATCGTTATTACCGTGTAGAATCCCAGCGCTGGTCGCTTAAAGGCCCAAAATGAATGAAACAAGAATATGTAAAACTGATTGTCTGGTGTTCTAAACTTCAAACTGACAGGCCAATATTGCCGGCAGACTGTTAGACTGTGATGCATTCTACAGCCTGAGATTTTAGCAAGAGCAAAACATAACAAAATTGTTATTAGCAATAAATTCTAGCAGGCAGCCTGCGAGGCTTGGATCAAGACAAAATGGAAATGCGAAGGCCAAAAATGGATTTCCCGTTACCAGCGACACTAAAAGGTCTCTCCGGGGACAAAGAAAAGGCGTTTCCCACAATGAGTGAATTTTTCGAGCAAAGGAGAAAGGTATAAATCATAATTAACATCCTTCTAATTTCCCTAATCTGACTAATCTTACTTCTTATCCTACTCTTACTTTCTTATCTTATCTCACTAATTATAAATGCGAAAGTCGGGATATTTGGTACCAACGCAATCACACCAGAACGGCTGAACGGATCTGGATAAAATTTGGCACAGAGATAGATTGGACTCTATTTTCTAGAGAATACGTCGTGTGTAGATCATTTTGAGCATGTTATTCTGCTTAGCTACTTTTGATGCTGTCTCGACGTGGTGTAATTCATGCATTCGTGGTGTAATACAACTATAAAAGCAACCACGCTTTCGCGATTATAATACTAGTTGTTTTTCTATCACAGACTCAGGATGAGGCCGCCTCCCCGCCGACTCGGTCCTCTCCCCCGCAGGAGACGGAGTTGGCCATGCACATGAAGAGCGTGCTGCATGACCGGAGGAAGCTGGCGAGCATCATCCGGCGCGGGGGAGACGAGGTAACCATGGCGGAAGACTTAAGCCTTATTAGGAAATTAGAGAATTACTAACCATCAAACAATATCTACCTGTTTTACCCTACTGTCTAACCCTGGGTTCCTATATACAAAACGTCTCGTTAAAATGTGACATCTCGTTATAATTTTACATTTGCTACATACAAAAGGTGTCAAATTTTAACGAGACGTTTTGAATATAGGAACCTAGGGTTGGAGTAGGGTAATGTCTTTCTGGCGTATATATCGTCACTGCGCTTGCAAAAATCACTGTTTGTTTTTCACATTAAGGATTTCGATCAATGTATGATTTTTAAGTTACAATGTGTAAGCAAGTATAATACACATGTCAGCCTGCTAACACCACTTAATAGTACCTATAAAATGTATAATTGCAATTATGTCAATATTCTACCTAACATAATAATGTTACTGATAGAAATGCACGAACACACCGATAATTAAGAGCAGACTTTAATTAACACACTCACTTAATCTTTACAAACAATTATCGTACAATAAACTTAGATGATCGCTCGGTTCACTCGTAGGTTAGGTACGCACTGTTCGCTCTCCAAGTAAGGAATGAATCGCCGCACGCGCGCCTCACCTTTTTATACACCCAATAGCAGAACGTTCCAGATTGCCGCCCTCTCGAAAGGCCGATGGACCTTGACCCGCCGGGGACGTTCGATAATGGAAGGTTCTACTCATTGCGGCCTTGTATTACCGTACCCGTTAACAATAGGCATGTCCTTGAGCCAGCGCGTCGATTCTAATCCACCTACCTAGTTAACCATAACTACTCGTAAAAATAATTTAGTACTTTAATACAGGGTATTTTTTTTATCAGTGCACAAATTTTAACATATGATTTTGTATCGTTAATATAATATATTACGGCAATAAAACCAATTTAAAAAAACAAAAATTGTTGCAAATTATCTCTCGTTTACCTTCTCGTGTGGACACAAAGTCACACTAGAAATGATGACATGGGTTGTCAAGCTGTAGGTACACACTGTATTGATATTCGAAATTTGAATTTTCTTGTACAGCTTATCAGATAACAAGCCCCTCCCCTACTGATATTCTAAATTTGAAATTTCATTTATTAACATACGTCGCACTGTGGGAGCGCGTAGAACAACCGGTCGGACATGCGAGTGCGCGACAGTAAACTGTTTATTGCAGATAAACTGCTATTATTATGGCCTCTAAATTATAACGAAATGCTAGTATAGTGCATTTTTAGCAACATATTAATAGGGGAAAAGAATAGTCTTCCGATTATATAGCAAAAAAAAAAAAAAAAAAAAACGCAAGATTTTTGTCAGTATTTTATTCTGGTCGCATGCAAACATCCCTTGATAAGTTTTTTATTGGTCCTGTGCTTAGGATTCACTTCAAAATGCATATTTCTTTATTACGCCTACAATTTAAAATTATATCATCTAAAAAGATTGCTATTAAATTACACAAGGCGCACTGTCGAAATAGTAAATAATTATTGTAGATATTGTTGTTATTTATAAGAAAAGAAGGTCATATTTTCATCATTTCTCCGTTATGGTTATGATATAAAAAATTACAAAAGGTTACTCATACTCTATAATTTGGGTTTCGGTTTCACTGATGAGTGGCTGCGCTTCGATCAACAGTTTTTTTTTCGTTGTCCTTTTAATGTTACTGGAGATAACCGGATCAGACCGTAAAAGTAATGCATGTATCAGATCAGTATTGCAAGCAATCCTAGATATTTTGCGTGTGTGGTGAAGTCTCACATATCGAAATATTTTATGATTGCATTCTTGTGCATCTTCCGATAATGCACCTATTGGCAGGATTGCGTTGTGTTTTATAATGTCTGCTCCATGAATTAATATTTTATGGATGGTAACGGGCATATAGTACCATCCATACAATTGCACGTATAACTCCGCAGTTTCACGTGTATAAAAACGAAACGAATCTACATTTATCGCGAGTCCTGAAGCTATGACTTGTAGTATTATGTAAAATCTTTTTAAAAGATCTACATTTAGACCCGTTATATCCGCACTAATCTGGAAGTTTGCGAAAAATCTCCGAGCAGTGTTGCCATCATTTGTGTTTCCCACGCCTTGCTTAACCATATCTATTAACAACCCCAATCTTCTTTTGAATTCATCTTGTATGTTGCGTTTTGATTGCTCTCTGACATTCTTATTTTCTCCTCTTGCTGACCAAGATTTGAATGATAAATTGTATGCTATATGTAACATACATTCAAAGCTCCTAATCCACGCATGTAAAGAGGACATGCCGAATTCAAAACAGTCTTGATTTGGTTCACGATTATAAGCTACATCGATGTCGTTCATAGCTTTTGGAGTAGCACCGCAAATAAAGCATTTCATGGCTGATGATGTATCTGTTATATCATTGCAAATTTTTGTATCAACCATCGTTAGTAACATTTTATAATTCACAACGACATTTTTGAAAACATATGGACGTAATTGCCTTATTTCTTCATTTAATTCTGCAGTGGTCTTCTTTGTTAAATTTTTGTTTTCTTTTTCGAACCGAAAAGATATTGGTCGACAATAACGAGAGGATGATGGTGTAGGATTCTTCCAAATGGATTCAGATAAATCTTCATTATTGAGTTGAAGGGGAACGAGGCTACAAACAAATACAGATGAATCATCGTGTAGAGGGTCTGAACTCTTTTGCTTGTAAACAGACTGAGAAGAGGCTCCATCGCATCCCCATTTTAGAACCAAGACAAGATTATATTCTTTGGTATTGTCAAATTTTAAAGGTCGCATTATTCTTTCTATTGTTTTATCCAGTAAACATTGCAAATTAATACTAACATAATTTTCAGCTACAGTTATTGCTTCAGGTACTGGACACAACTCTTTCTTCAGTTTTTGAATTTGAGCATAAGCAGGAAATAATCCGGGAGCAATATTATTAACAGATAATCGCAATTGCGAGTACTGCTCTCTAGTTAGGTCAGAGTTCACATACAAGCTAAGTGCATCGTCGTCAGATAAGGATTTAGACTCGTCCGTGTTATTTAAGAGTTTTTCGCAAAATTCCTTAACTTTTGTAATGTGTGCCGGGTGTGTTTGAATGAAGTCAAAGATAAATTTAGCATGTGTGTGTCTGATACTTTTTGATGCTACGTAGTTTAGCTCATCTATGGGGAGGGATCTTACAGATTCAGTTCTCCTTCTCTTTTGACGATCACTCAATGTATTAAAATATGCTTTAGAGGATGTCGATGTCGATGGAAGCAAAGTCGGAGGCTTAGTGTTAATAACATGAGACCAGTCTATTTGTAAATCAAGCCAACTGCCACATGTAGATAGAAACAAATCTTCTTTCCAACATTTGTCTTTCCGTTTATTCTTCACGGTATACAGAAATTTCCTTATTTTACCGTTTATAGCACTGCAATAAAGTAAGCAAATTGTTTAGTATTCAATACAAAAAAATATACGTTTTAGTAACATTAAGCAATACTTACGATTTAATTTCCGAAGAGATGGTATTTGGAAATACAGCCATCACTTTTTCTACAGCAATACTATGATCTCGCAGATCATGTTTAAGCAGATTATATAAATCACGATTTGTTTTTAGTTTTTCCATTATATTCCGATTATAACAACACGCACAACGATTGACGACGGCTTAGTGTGAAGACATTTTTAATTTTGCGGGTATACTGAAATTACTTGCACTATAAGTTTTGAAGTGCCAGGTACAAATTATAATATTTGCCGTTAATTTATTTATTTATTTGTAAAAATCAAGGAGTTAATTCATGCGCTCGGTTGACACAAAAAACGTAATATTTAATGTATAAATAAATATTTACCGATTCTTCGATGTTAGAACTGCATTTCTATTCGGCTGCCTGCCTTAGCAGATTTAAGAAACAAATTGCTATTTCTTTTAAATAGGCGCTTTCGAAAAATGACCTCCAATTGCAAATATCTCTAAAATTCGGCTAAGTTCGGGTAAGGTTAAAATGCAGCGTATTAAAATTATCTTTAACTTATAACTTGTAATACTTAGTATCTTGGAATTGCTTGGCACATTTTTTATAATCATGACTTTCTAGTTTAATTTTACATGAATGATAAAACAGCAATTATAATTAATTATAATATGAAACACCTAGATATTATTTGTTGTGGCGATACTTAAACATATATTCTTTGTAATAAAATCAAAAAAAGGACCTCAACTACTACACAACAGTTAAAATAGTACCTAGAAGTATAGTCGAGTTTTACGGGTTTATCGGATAGTGATGTTTGTTCGAGTACTATTCACCAACAAGGCAAATAAGTGAAAAAATAATAATAAGACATGATGGTCTAAGCGTTAAAGTTTACAAAAAAGTCATTTAACAGCAAGAAAGTGAAACATTTTATTTTCAAGCATGTCCGACCGTTTGTTCTACGCGCTCCCACAGTGCGTCGTTATCGCGGGTACAAAAACGATTTGACAGTACAGAAAGATTATGAAAAACAAGCAATAACAGACGCGAAACTCAGTTTGAGGAACATCTATGCCTACTCCTACGAGTTTAAAATGTATCACACATTAGGTATTTCTAATACCCAACCTCCATACTTGACTTGAGTACCAATACAACTTAAATAGATTAACTATGCAGTCGCAATGCAAACTCTTTAATATTTTTTTCCTATTTGACATTGTCATTTGTTAGTAAGTACATTATCAATTATCCGTACTGATAACTGTGAGTAATATATTTATTGCCGAGTGCTTTTAAAATGCCGCGAAGGAAAAAAACGTGCGATGAATTTGTGGAGTTGTGGACAAAGGATTATCCTGAATTACAGGCTCGCGATACAAAGTTATATTGCACTAAGTGCAATGTTAGTTTACAACAACAGTTGATGTTGGAAGATCATTTAGTCAATTAAAATGGATATTTACTGCTAGACGCCGCAAATTGACTGTAGAAAATTTAGAAAATATCTTTGTAATATATTACGAAAACCAAATAATACATGTGAAAAATGCACGTTAGTAAAAATTACACACGTTGTTTTCTTATTTTTTAAATAGACTTTCTTCTAAGTAGGTAAGCGTTTAATTAGTAGACGATAACAGTTATCTTATCTTCACACAGTATATATTGTTAAAATTGTTAAAAAAAGACGTTAAAATATAATTAAATTTACTTATTTCCTATGTATAATCTTCTTAACTAAACAGATGGAAACATATGACAACAGTTTAACCCATACCCCTTTGCGGCTGTATTTTTTATTGATCTTTTCATTGAAACTCTCCACATGTAAAGAGCTTCTTAGATGTTTAGTAGCTGTAGGCAGAATACGTCCGTTTCTACCAAATAGACATTCTGTTTTATCTGATTGGTAATTGTACCCGCGATAACGACGTATGTTTATTAACGTTACTTAACAACACTCCCCTCTCCTCGCACCCCTGCATTAGAGGGACCATGAATATCGTTAAGTTAGTGGAATCATTGAATCGGCAATATCTCTAATATTTTTTAAGCTAGAGTAAAAATAACACAACATTTGTGTTATTGATTAACAATAGCGAAGCAAATATTAAAATTTGTCTACCTATTAAAAATTACCCTGTATAATGACCATACCCCGGCCGGCGAGAGCAAAAATGCTTCTGCTCCTAGTGCTTAATTAAATATCGACTATTCTATCGACATATGGATGTCGATAGAATAGTCGACATTTAATTAAGCATAATTATTATTTTTAAGCTTATATACTATTTCAATCAACTGATTACAATTATAATCAATTTGTCATACTCGCGGGAATGTTCGTAATAGATAAGAGTGAGTGGACATTCAATTCCTTAGAACGCTTTTAATTCCTGTATGTTGTTTCATGTAAGGATCGGCCAACCGACCAAGTTTGCAACTTGATGGTAAGTTATCTTTGTCATGGATCATCAATATAATATCACCATTCCCAGACAGTAGTAGTCCTAGATGTTAAGAATCTCAATTTAAGAAAGTAAGACAGGGTGAAGAGTGGTAACGCTGCAAATTAGTCATATTGCAAAATGTGATAACGTTTTTTTCCGCAAGTTACTCGTAAACTAATACGAAGTTAACGATTTTAAAAAAATGTTGTAGAATTATCACAGTCGCGGCAAGTTTGCAAAGTTGAAGTTTGATTGTTTTCAAACAAAATGATGGAAAACCAAGCGTATACTTAGGTCTCCTTAATTTAAAGAAATATTCCTTACAATTGTATAAATAAAAGGAAAACATATTTAATTAACCTATTTTATGTATAACGCGTTATTTTATAACTTTTTATAATGATGTAGGGGTAGAAAGAAACGTCGCCTGGCGAACAAAGAGCAGTGGCACATCACAATTTTCCTAACGTGACCTTGAACACCGATTATTTAGTGCGGCCAAAGGAATCATCGCGCGCGTCACTAGCCATTAAGAAATGAGTAGGAAAGTTAGGAGGGTTGTACATATTAAAGAAGAGGGAAATTGTACGTCCGTCATTGAACGAACGAAACTCAGAGGCCCTGGCCAAGATGCAAACGCTCCTAACGTTTTTCTTTTCTAACCGCTCCAAATGTATGGAATTACAGTTGACCACGTGGTTTATCGTAACTAGGGAATGCAAATAACCGGTTAATAACCGAATTTAGTAGGCAAAAGACGGTCAATCACCGGTTTTAACCGGTTATTTGCATTCCCTAATCGTAACGCATGACAATGTTATCCCAAACATTATGAGCGATAGAAATGAAAAACGTTAGTAGCGTTTGCATCTTGGGCAGGGCCCCATATTAGTGATGTACCATTAGGAAGGCAATTCGATCTAGCTGGTCCGTTTTATAATCAGACTTACTTGTGCTTGAGCTTGACTTGGCTACTCTAGGCTTGTACATTAGGTAAGTACACTCGAGAGCAAAACTTTCGGGTCACTATAATAAATTATAATATTTCGAAAACGAATACACCTAGCTACGCAAAATAAATTGAACCTTATAGACAATTTAATCTTCCTTAATTACAGGTATTAAAACTTATTGGTAATATCAATTAATGACATTAAAAAAAAAATTAAAACAAAATGATCGTTTATGAAATAAAGAACTTTTCCCATTTGCCATTTGTTATTGCTTTTGTTTTCGTTCTGTCATAAAATGCATATATAAAAAGGGTCCCAAATGTTCAGTGGTCATTATTAATGTAATAAATATGTCAATTACACCCGAAGAATGCACGAGAATCCTTACAATACTGGAAAACGGCCGAAGCCAGCGAGATACTGCAAGAATAGCCGGAGTGACGTATTGTTCAGCGGTTTCTAGAAACTGGTTCAAACTTACGCAGACCCGGAGAAGGCAGACCCAGGTGTACAACGGTACAGGAGGATCGATATCTAGTCAATACTATGCTTCGAAATCGATTCCTTACGGGAACTGCGTTGACACAACAATTTTTACGGCTTGGTGGGAGCAATCCTAGTGCTTGGACTGTAAGACGGCGACATGTTGAAGCTAATTTGAAACCCTTTAGGCCCGCAAATGGCCCTAAACTGGAAAGGCACCATCGCACAGCAAGACAAATTTATGCACGCGAACACTCAGATTGGACACCTGAAGATTGGTCAAGAGTTGTGTTCACGAATCAAAGTTAATGCTGTATCAACACGACGGAAGCGTGAGGGTGTTCAGAAGGCCAGGAGAAGGATTCATGCAAGCCTGCATTGCAGAAAAGGTTGCGTACGGTGGCGGTTCGGTACTCGTGTGGGCTGGGATTTCTGCAGAAAGCCGAACAGAGCTAGTACTAATCGAAAACGGTACTCTAAATGGCGTAAGATACGTGGAAGAAATCCTAAATGAGCACGTCGGTCCATTTATGGCAAGGCTCGGTGAAAATGCTATTTTCATGCATGATAATGCCCGTCCCCATACTGCTCGTGTAGTACAAGACTACCTGAACGATGTGGGTATTCGCCGCTTGGAATGGCCGGCCAGGAGCCCGGATCTCAACCCGATCGAGCATGCCTGGGACGAGCTTGGACGACGAGTAAGGCAACGAGTACCTCCTTCAATGACGCTTCCCGAGCTCAAAAACGCGTTGGTAGAGGAATGGGAGAACATTCCTCAACTGTGCTTCAGTAACTTGGTGTACAGAATGTCGAATCGCATCGCAGCTGTGCAGGCTGCACGTGGAGGCAATACCAAGTATTAAAATGTGTCAAATTTGGATACTTACATAAAAAAAAAACAATATTTTCAATTTTGTTTTTTCAAGCAAGTGGATGCCATTTTAACTTTTTATTTTTTATGAAATTAAACGAACATTCAGTATTAATTGTAATGTATTTTTTTAAATGTCATTAAAATGTCTTTAAAGTCCAATTTATTTTATTAGACTAGCTGTATTAGTTTTTGAGATATTGCAATTTATGTTAGTGACCCGTTTTGCTCTCGAGTGTATGTGCAATAAATGAGGGACTTCCCTTTTATTTACTTTTTTTTAAAGGAACGCCGGGGTACAATTTGTGAGCCGCAGCTGAGACCACCACCGGTGAACCCACAACAGCGGAATAAAATACACCAAATCCACATGTGTACTATGCAACAAGAGAGTGTAATTTTTTGTTATTTTTTGCGCTTTTGTTTGTATCCGACTAACTATAGATAACTAGCTATAGGAACTCTGACGGCGAATGTTCGGTTAGTCGAGAATCGATCTATCGAAGTAGATGAATCGATTAAGATGTTTTTTAGATACTAGTCAAGATATAATATTTTATTTCCGTTTTCTTAGATTTCTCTTTATATTTCAGGATATACATTCGCAAAAAACCGGCCAAGTTTTCGATCCTCCAGAAAAAGATTCGACTGAGGAACTGACCACAAACCAGAGCGACTCCAGTAACGATACTGCAGAGACAAGTATAACTGTAAGCACCACACACACACACGCACACACACACATACATACACACAAACATACACACATTCACACAAATAATTAATTTTGAACAATCAGTTCTTGGTGGCTCTACAAATTTACTAAAATCGCACTACTCCAACTAAAAACTGCCATGTCTGAATTCTTTAACCTAAGACAGCACTGTATCTCCAGCGGTGTCACATTACTAAAATTGTATTTTAATAAACTAAAGTATTGTCTTGAAATCGAAGGATGGTTTTTGTTGTAAGTATACCATATATGACAAAGTTTAACCTTTTCCAGGCCATTGACGGATATATCCGCATCACTGGTTCAACGCCAATGACGGATATTTCCGTCATGGTTGTCAGCGCAAAATAGACTTAAGTGTCTATGAGGTAAGGTTGACATTAGCTCTGGTGTTTAGCTGTCATTGACGTGTGAGTGACGACTTTGTTTTTAACAACCTTTAAGTAGGTTCCCATACTGCACAGGTCATATTTTGCCTTGTTCCTGTATCGCGTAATGTTTATAAATTGTGAACCCGTAAAGTAGGTATCATTTATTTCCGCTTCAGAATCGGTACGACCACTCCGAGAAGAGGCACAGCGTGGCAGCCAGCTTCTTGGCCGCCGCTACTGCTGCCTTGGCTGGCACCAGGTACTGTCTGCCAGCTTAGATCCAATTTTTTCGAGTGTTTTTTTTTCACGGAAAGATGTTTTTTAGAGCTGGTTCTTAGATAAGTCTTACTCCAACTATACTAAAAGTAATTTTGGTACACTGGAAGAAATTTTGTAGATAAGTACGCGTAAGAATGTAGGCCGAACGCCTGCGATCCTTGTGCTGGTCCAGTTAGAGTAACTCAGGTATATAATACGAGAATGCATGTGCAAATTGTCATTATTACCACCAGAACGAAAATAAATTAAATTAAATTTATGGGAATATGTAAATCAGTCGCAGGACCATCTAGGGTAAAGGAACCAGTAGTCAGCCTTTTAACGAGTTTTCGAAGTTTGATCTCTTATATCTTAAGCAGGGTAGGTTGCATTAATAAACATGCTACTCGATGTTATTCGTTATTTATTCAAGTTTCTTGACAAATTAGATAGAAAATAATTACTCATAGCCTTTAAGATATCATAAAAAATAAAATATAAGTAAGTACGTAGTGATCTAAATTTGAGATTGTCCCCTAATATATATTAATAATATTTAGTTTTGTTAAACATACTTCAAATTTACTCATCACTACTACTAGTGTTTAACATATCCCATATTGTTCTGTCGTTTATCAATGGTTTTATATACTTTGGTACATTTTCTTTGTTTGGCAATTTTGGGATGGAACAGATGTCAGCAGATGGTATTAATGATTGCAATTTCTGTGTACACTTATTTGTTTTAGGTTGGGTAGTTAGAATGGGAGCCATATCGTCATCTGACAAATCCATTGAATCGTTGGAAAAACTATTTTTCTTTTTTTGTACATTTCTTATTGACTCTGCTGGTACTTTCTTTTTGTTTTCGCTTGTTCAAAGCTACTTAATTTTTTTAAGTTTAGTATTTTCCCGTTTTTGTTTCCTCTCTTGAATTGCAGCTTTCTTTTTCTCTTTTTCTTCTTCCTTTTTCTTTCGGTTATCTAAAGGTTATCATGCTTTAAGGGAAAACCACATTTAGTAAGTTTTTCGCACCAGTCTACAAGTGCAGCTTGTTCGGATTTATTTAAAACGGAATCAGGACCCATTTTTCTTGGGCCTTCAGGGACCCGTAGGTGAAGCCGGTCTTGTAATGTACCACGAGGAACTTTAAACGTTCTGCTAGCCTCTCTTATTGGCATTCCATTTCGAATTGCTACCATAGCGAGTTTCACTGGTGGATACGAGTGTATCGGTCTTGGCGACATGTTTGACTAAAAATAAAGAGCTGAACTGGATTAATAAATTAATGGATAAGTTAATTAATTGAATATAAGTAATAATATAAGCACAATCAGAAGTTAAAACTAAACGTATTTAAATTAAGATAAAACCAAGCTCTCCAATATTTAAGATGTAAATGAATCACCACTATAAAAAGAACACCCCCTCACGCAGGTCCGCTCGCGGCATGGTCCCTATTATTTACATCTTTAATATTTGAGTACCTTAGTTTTATCTTAATTTAAATAAGTTTAGTTTTAACTTTTAATTGTAGTACCTGTTAATATTGCATTAATAATTTCTGTATTTTAGTAAGCAATTTAAGTTTAAAAACGGCTGAATACTGGAGCTTCGTAAC
Source organism: Acleris holmiana (assembly GCA_949316455.1). Taxonomy (NCBI): domain Eukaryota; kingdom Metazoa; phylum Arthropoda; class Insecta; order Lepidoptera; family Tortricidae; genus Acleris; species Acleris holmiana. The sequence goes on from OX438766.1 coordinate 15,925,587, forward strand.
CCAGTATTCGGCCGCATTAAAAATATGCGGTTGAATACTGGAACTACAAAACCCAGTACTCAGCCGCATAAAATACATATTTTCAAATGCGGCCGACTACTGGGTTTTATTCAACATTTTATAGAGAGTGCTTAATTTAATGTGAAAATTTTATTGTCAGCTTACTAACGGTAATGTTTTTGAATTAAATTGATAAATATCGCAAAACCCAGAAGTCAGCCGTGGGAGGCTGAGCATTGCATTGGATTTTTGGCTACAAAGTTTTACCCAGTGCCCAGCCCCTCAATTTATAAGGAAAATGATACTATATTCTAAGTTTTTAAGTCGATTATATCAGGTACATTTATTAATAATAAACATATGATAAAACAGTATATCTGCGAATATAAAAACCAACCTTTTCTTACTTAAGAAGATGACACCTCGAGTTATCAAAAAAATGGCGGACATGGCACAACTTCACTGGTCAACTGACAGCACTTGTTTGAACGAGCGTTACTAACCCCCCTGACCTCATACCGCACCAATCGTCTGATGATATGACCAATAAGGAATCAAAGCGTCTATTAACTCACAGGTGATTCGCTTATTTGAATAAGACCGCTATTTACAAGCAAAAAACGACGCAAAAGGCTGACTACAGGATCCTGGCTGACTACTGGTGTCTCTACCCTATAAGTCGCAATCGCAAGCAGGGCTCGATTTAATCGCGTTGCGTTGTGTTGTATGCACTTCATGGATGCACTAAGATCATCTTCATCTCGACGCAGTTTTAAAGTTACCATTTTCAGCACTTATACACACACATAACATCACGCCTTCATTCCCAGAGTGGGGTAGGCAGAGCTACAGAAATACCAACAACTCTAAAAAGACTTGTTTATAATTCGTAACCACATTTTGCACAAACAGGCCAAGAAGTTTACTAGTGTATTAGTGACAAGTGGCAAGCCCATCGCCTAACAGTACTACAAACCTTATTCCCTTAGTCGCCTCTTACGACATCCACGGGAAGACATGGAGTCGCACTATTCGAACCCGACCACCACACGGGTCCACGGGGCACTTATAAATTTCTTTAAAAAGTCGTTAATGTATGATATATATATTTTCAAATTTTATTAATTGATTTATATAATGCTAGGTTAAGTTCTATCATTGTCATAAGCAATATTTAAAAAAAATTACTGACTGTTGAGTTTCTTGTGGAATCTTAAGATTAATTTAACTAGCATTGTCTTTTGCATCTTATTCTATATCTATACATTTATGCAATTAATTTTCAGACCAGCTGAGGCGCCTCCATCGCCGCCGTCCCGCAGTCGCAAGGCGGTGTGCCCTGCAAAGAACCAAAACACTGTCTATAGCCCACCCATCTCTCTGTTCAACCAGTCCAAAGAGTCCTTTGCAAGGAAGAATATGTAATCATGCAAATATTTTGTTCATAGTATTTGAGGTACTGTTGAGGACACGATTAAATCGATTCCATTAACAAGTTTAAAATCGCTTGCACAGGATCTTATATCGTGGCATTAGTAACAAGCATCGACATGTTCGACTCAACGAATCATTTTAATCTTTTCACCGTCATCTCGCTCGCATCTTGTTGACGCTCATCCCATATAAGGTCAAAAAACATTTCAGGAATAAACTATCAACGTCGGTCCTCGGGCCATCTAATAAGATCTACATGACGGATGGTTCTCTGTTTAATTGGAATAGAGAAACTGTTTTGGTTTTCGGAGGAGTTGACCCTCATGCAACGTATGGCCTTGGACGCAATACTGGCAGGGAAATAAGCAGGTACCATACAAAAACAACCAAAATAAGAAATTCTGAAAATAAGAAGATAGGTTACACATTTTTATATTTATGTTAAAGGTTTGATCCATTAACGAACGTTTGGGACTGCGTTGGTGAACTTCCTGAGCCAAGGCATCATCATTCCGTAGCTTTTTTACGGGGAAGAGTTTACCTTGTCGGTATGAATACATTTTAAATTAAATAAATAAATATCACACAAATTAACCTAGTCCTTAACTATGCTCTAGGCTTGTATTAGGGTTCTCAACAACGATAAACATACGTAGAGAAATAAATACTTAAATACATAGAAAACATCCAAGAACAAATATTCGCGCTCGTAACACAAATATTTGCCCTTACCGAAATTTGAACCTGGGACCTCTAGCTTACAAGGCAGGGTCACTACCACCTAGTCGTCAACTCGTCATAATTCTATTACGTCTCTTCACATTTCTCCTCTTAGAACGTTTCTAGGCTCTTCTGCTCTGGGCCAATAGCTCTACTATTATCCACTTAGTGGCAGCTTTCTCCTAAAACGAACCTCTTCCAGGTTTGTAGACGTAGGATCACTTCTAAGAAGTTAGAACAAATCTTTATTGTCTATTACATTCGTAATTGACAATAAATATTTGTTTTAACCCTGTGCCCGTGTGGTTGCCGGGTCAGAATAGTGCCATTCCATGTCTTCCCGTGGATGTCGTAAGAGGCGACTAAGGGAATGAGGGCTTCTAGTACTGTTAGGCGATGGGCTTGCAACCTATAACTAATACACTGGTAAACATCTTAGCCTGTTTGTGCAAAATGTGGTTACATAATTGCCAACAGCTCTTTTTGTAGTTCTTGGTATTTCTGTAGTTCTGCCTACCCCACTCTGGGAATAAAGGCGTGATAGTATGTATGTATGTATGTATTACGAATGTCATGTATAAAAGATAATTGAAAAGGATTTTTTTTAATTGGTATCTTTTGCTCGAGTTGTACAGATAAATATTTGGGTTAGGTACCAAAGGCCTAAGTTCCATTTAGCCTTGGCATTCAAAACATCTTAGGTTGTTAATTGTCTGGGTAGTAAAATGTCTTGGTCTGTAAAACGCCCTCATTGCTATAAGCCTTAGTAAACGGAATGACTCGGCTGTAAAACGACTTAAAGTCGTAATGTCTTAATAGGTAAATGGTCTGGATAATCTTCGCGGCCAATATTATAGAATGTCTTGATAGCATAAAGACTACGTAGTTATATCGTAAAATATAAAAAATGTCTTAGTAGCAGTTTGTCCAGATTGTCTAATGACAATACTTTATTTTATTATCACCTCCTTAGTACTTCAAATTCAATTACAGGCCATTTGATATTTAAGTAGATAGTGACATGATACTGACAAGTAAGTTCAAGTAAGTGTAGAAAAAATAAAAAAAGATGTACGAGCGATATTCTGCTGCAGTTTGCAAAAGAAAAAGTTTGCTAGAATATGAACTCGTTAAAAAAGAATTATGAAGAAAGCATTATCGAATGTCAAGCCGAATTCCCAAACAATGTTATTTTTGCACGCCCCTATGAATCAGTAAAACATACTTTACTTAGGGCACGAAGATCTTACTTAAAGACAGAAAAGTTAGAGTTCTTGCTTCCGCGAGACGTAAAATTCCTCCACTGATAGGAGAAAACTTTTTAGTTGCCGAGTATGGTCAAGAGCAAAAAATATTCGTTTTTTGTAGCAAATTTTGCATTAAGACCATGAAAAAATCTTTGATTATTTACTCTCTAGATAGAGTGTGGCCCTGTAATGACAACGACGGAAACAGACCAGTTTTTGTAGGCTTGTGTGCGTGACTGCTTTGTCTGACACTCGCAAAACGTCATTCTATTTATCTCTGTGGGTATACATAGGGATGCTAGCTAAAGACATATTTCTCATTTTACTGGGAAAACTGATCGTGTCAAGGTTTGGTGTTGTGAAGTGTTTGAATAACTAAAAATGATATATATCAGTTCGAATTGGAATTTATATTTAAATTTTGCAGTATAGAAATATGATGACAACACCTTATGCATAAATACTTTTCTGTACCCAATCTTATTAAATGTACCTACTTGATGCTGATGGCCACATACATGATCAGATTCTTGAAATAAGTAATGTGTCTCGACAGACACTAATTGGCAGTTTTTTATTAATAATTTTATGTATACATAATTATCCTAACTTAACTTCCATACTTCGACACTCACACCTCTTGGAAATTTCGTATTTCAAAACTGGCAACACCAACAATAATGCCAAGATGGAATCGTAATAATTAGACGTATTAAATTGATTGATTTTTGAAAGAAATACTATGAATTCTGAATTACTTATCGGTGGTAGCTGTCTTTGCTGGTTGTTTTAATACGTCCTTTGTAATTTCGACAAACTTTTATAACGCAACTCGTCATTTTAGTGCCTATTTAGCAAAATAAATTTTAACACGTAACACGAGCGTATCCCTTGACAACACAATTGACACTAAGGAGCGGAAAGCAACTTATAGGCTAACAGTTAGCTGATAAAAATTTGGCCGCTTTCATGTCATCGAAGTTCTATCTAGAGAGTAAATAATCAAAGGAAAAAATATGCTCGTGAAGGCCACCTCTTTTTTGGAGATGGTACTTTTAAACGCGTGCCAAAGCCGTTTAAACAAGTTTTTTCCGTTCTTATGGACCTGAACAGCGACGAAGGAACTACAAACATAGTGCCGGTATTATATTGCTTGCTACCGAATAAACTTGAGGAAAGTTATACTGCACTTTTTACAATTATACGGGACGTTATCGGAGCAAAGATTCAAAAGTTCAAATGTGATTACGAATTAGGATTAGTAAATGCAGTAACAAATGTGTTCCCTTTGATTCAACTGTCCGGTTGTTATTATCATTACAACCGGGCTATATGGAAGAACGCCAAGAAATTTAAACTTACGGACACGCGTGAAGGGCTTAACGTTACAAAATTGACATCAATTTTACCGTTTGTTCCGACAGATCGAATAGAAGAAGCATGGTTGACCGTGCATGTTTTGGGACCAGAATGTCGTGAGATGAATAATTTTAAAGCATACTTCGAGAGGCAATGGTTGCGACTTTCAGCATTTATATCTTGTGCAGGGCAGCGGCATGCAACAAATAACGCGGTAGAAGCTTTTCACCGGCGGTTAAATACGCGTATGAGCCACAAGCCCACGTTATTTAAATTTCTCTTCGAATTGAAAAAAGATAACAAATTACAACAAATAAAAATTAAAAATGATATGTTCACCTATGGCTACAGAAAGAAAAGTGACATGACTTTCTTCAAAAAAAGCAAGATAGAGCTAAGGAAGTATATAGAAGGTGAGGTGACTGTATTAAAGTATTTAGAGAAGATCTTGCAGTTAAGAAACAATGCCCTTTTGTGGGAATAAAACCATGATAGTATAGTGTTCAGGATGAATTTACTTTTTTGTTTTCCAGTGCAGGTTCTTACGTTAAGTTTTGTTAATATTTGCTGATTAAAATATAATTTGAATTCTTATGATATTATATTTTTTTCTTTTATAAATCTACCCCTTCCGGTTATGTTTTAAAAGTTGCCATGATCGAGAATGTTTTAAGTATGATCAGATATCGCAATTTTTGGCATAGGTTTCATAAAATGTGAATTCACGGTTAGGTACCTAGTCATTTTTCATACAATGAAGTCGTTTAGCAATCATGACGTTTCTACCACTGGCTCATTTTATAGCTAAGACGTTAATCAAACAAGATCATTTGATAACATAGTCCTTAATACAATCAAGACGTTACACAATTGAGTCATTCTGCTTATTGGTTATTTTCACGACCTAGACGTTTTGCTACGTAAGTCTTTCTGAAACTAAGACAATTTTGTAACCATGGTATTATACAAAAAAGTCATTTTGTACACTTGGTCAGTGTACTACTAAGATGTTTTGAATGCCAAGACTAAATGCAACTTAGACCTTTGGTACCGAACCCAAATATTTTTACATCACTAGACTGTCAGAAACGTCATATTCTACCTAACTGCGCTTCTCTAGCGGGTAGTCGATATAGCAAAACGGCGATGTAGCGGAACGTCGCAAGCTCAAATTGTCCTGGAAGCAAAACACCCTGATATCAGATGGCTGACATAGCAAAACGTCGACTTCTCAAAATGACCTGGTAGGCTTTTAGTCCTAAAAGCAAAATGCCCTGATATCGGATGGTCGACACATCAAAACGGCGATGTAGCAAAACGTCGACATCTCAAAAAGTCGCAGTATCTCTTAGTTCTACACGCAGGATGTCTTTATAGCAAAACGTCCAATAGAGTGAATTTACAGTCAGACTCAAAACTAGATGAAGAAATATATTTTCCAAACAACTTGCCTGGTCGTGCGAAATATTACCTACTCACTGACTGTTCAAATAACATAATCTGTAAATGTGATACGAATATTCTTTTATTTACAGAAACTTAAGATTAAAACTTAACAAAAAAATCAACAAACTTATAATCGAACTACATTTGGAGACATTATTTCATATTCAAAATCCTTTTTATTTGGGAAACTTTGTTTATGAATTTCCAAGGGGTCACGAGCCCATCCGACATTTTTTTTAATTCCGTCGCATAGCGGGATTCAAAAAGAATGTCGATCTTCCTTCGTTTATTATGGAATAAAATGTTTTTTTATTTTAAGATCCTGAAATTTTGCTTCTTTTCTTAAACTAAAGAGAAAAAGCAGAAAAGTGGTCTTCGGCTTCAAATACGTATTTAGGCGACGATGCCATCCCTCGAGGTAATTGTTAGTTCGAGTTTTTTCACCGGCACAGCTAATATTAATGGGAGAGCATTTCAGCCATTGTGTTTCAAAATAATTAATGAATTGTCGTCGTTGTGTTGCTTCACTGATAGCCAGCATTCATCGTAATACTGATCAGGAATTAAAGGGAAATTTCCACAAATTCTAATGATGTTTTTATTCTCTTTGGTGTCGTCCAAATCCAACAGTTTTGCCTTCCTCCAAACCGCCTTATTGAAATGATAATAGCAGCCTCTAATATCAGAACTAGGAAATACTTGTTTTATAGCGTTAACAAGCCCAATTTCGTAATCACATTTCACGTGTTTTAAGTCAATGCCAGATTTCTTTTTAATTAAATTGAAGAGTCGTTCGTACGTTTCTTGTGTTTTTGATGCAAGTAAGGCGTATAAAACTGGAGTTATAACGGAATTCTCTCCTTCCTCCGCCAAATCAACATGTAGGCTAAACAATTGGTAAAATGGCACTGGGGCACATTTAAACGTTCCGTCCACGTAACATCGCATATTCTCCGTTTTACCAACTCGTTTTAGGGTAGACCATCCTAAATTTGTTCCGAATAAAAGAATCTTATTATTTTCATTACCATCTTCCGCAATCAAAAAATCTTTAGCAAGTAATTCCGGGACCTTAACTTCATTTAGATTTCTGTATTCTGTTTTATCAACATTTAAAAACTTCCAACGGGCTCTAAACAGAGTGTCTTTTTTAGAATTGTAATTTAGAATTTCACCTGCAATATTTAAATTTTGTTCTTCCGTTGCATTACTAACAGTTTTTTCGAAAATTTTCGGTACTGGTTTGAATTTTTCGCAAACTTTCTTTTTGCAAACGTCCATTAATTTATCAACATCATTTTTCAAAAAATTGTGCCTATACGAGTGATTCGCAGGTTGCCGTACACAAAACGTAACGTAAAACATAGTGTCCAAATGTAGTTCGATTATAAGTTTGTTGATTTTTTTGTTAAGTTTTAATCTTAAGTTTCTGTAAATAAAAGAATATTCGTATCACATTTACAGATTATGTTATTTGAACAGTCAGTGAGTAGGTATTATTTCGCACGACCAGGCAAGTTGTTTGGAAAATATATTTCTTCATCTAGTTTTGAGTCTGACTGTAAATTCACTCTATTGGACGTTTTGCTATAAAGACATCCTGCGTGTAGAACTAAGAGATACTGCGACTTTTTGAGATGTCGACGTTTTGCTACATCGCCGTTTTGATATGTCGACCATCCGATATCAGGGCATTTTGCTTTTAGGACTAAAAGCCTACCAGGTCATTTTGAGAAGTCGACGCACTGTGGGAGCGCGTAGAACAAACGGTCGGACATGCTTGAAAATAAAATGTTTCACTTTCTTGCTGTTAAATGACTTTTTTGTAAACTTTAACGCTTAGACCATCATGTCTTATTATTATTTTTTCACTTATTTGCCTTGTTGGTGAATAGTACTCGAACAAACATCACTATCCGATAAACCCGTAAAACTCGACTATACTTCTAGGTACTATTTTAACTGTTGTGTAGTAGTTGAGGTCCTTTTTTTGATTTTATTACAAAGAATATATGTTTAAGTATCGCCACAACAAATAATATCTAGGTGTTTCATATTATAATTAATTATAATTGCTGTTTTATCATTCATGTAAAATTAAACTAGAAAGTCATGATTATAAAAAATGTGCCAAGCAATTCCAAGATACTAAGTATTACAAGTTATAAGTTAAAGATAATTTTAATACGCTGCATTTTAACCTTACCCGAACTTAGCCGAATTTTAGAGATATTTGCAATTGGAGGTCATTTTTCGAAAGCGCCTATTTAAAAGAAATAGCAATTTGTTTCTTAAATCTGCTAAGGCAGGCAGCCGAATAGAAATGCAGTTCTAACATCGAAGAATCGGTAAATATTTATTTATACATTAAATATTACGTTTTTTGTGTCAACCGAGCGCATGAATTAACTCCTTGATTTTTACAAATAAATAAATAAATTAACGGCAAATATTATAATTTGTACCTGGCACTTCAAAACTTATAGTGCAAGTAATTTCAGTATACCCGCAAAATTAAAAATGTCTTCACACTAAGCCGTCGTCAATCGTTGTGCGTGTTGTTATAATCGGAATATAATGGAAAAACTAAAAACAAATCGTGATTTATATAATCTGCTTAAACATGATCTGCGAGATCATAGTATTGCTGTAGAAAAAGTGATGGCTGTATTTCCAAATACCATCTCTTCGGAAATTAAATCGTAAGTATTGTTTAATGTTACTAAAACGTATATTTTTTTGTATTGAATACTAAACAATTTGCTTACTTTATTGCAGTGCTATAAACGGTAAAATAAGGAAATTTCTGTATACCGTGAAGAATAAACGGAAAGACAAATGTTGGAAAGAAGATTTGTTTCTATCTACATGTGGCAGTTGGCTTGATTTACAAATAGACTGGTCTCATGTTATTAACACTAAGCCTCCGACTTTGCTTCCATCGACATCGACATCCTCTAAAGCATATTTTAATACATTGAGTGATCGTCAAAAGAGAAGGAGAACTGAATCTGTAAGATCCCTCCCCATAGATGAGCTAAACTACGTAGCATCAAAAAGTATCAGACACACACATGCTAAATTTATCTTTGACTTCATTCAAACACACCCGGCACACATTACAAAAGTTAAGGAATTTTGCGAAAAACTCTTAAATAACACGGCGAGTCTAAATCCTTATCTGACGACGATGCACTTAGCTTGTATGTGAACTCTGACCTAACTAGAGAGCAGTACTCGCAATTGCGATTATCTGTTAATAATATTGCTCCCGGATTATTTCCTGCTTATGCTCAAATTCAAAAACTGAAGAAAGAGTTGTGTCCAGTACCTGAAGCAATAACTGTAGCTGAAAATTATGTTAGTATTAATTTGCAATGTTTACTGGATAAAACAATAGAAAGAATAATGCGACCTTTAAAATTTGACAATACCAAAGAATATATCTTGTCTTGGTTCTAAAATGGGGATGCGATGGAGCCTCTTCTCAGTCTGTTTACAAGCAAAAGAGTTCAGACCCTCTACACGATGATTCATCTGTATTTGTTTGTAGCCTCGTTCCCCTTCAACTCAATAATGAAGATTTATCTGAATCCATTTGGAAGAATCCTACACCATCATCCTCTCGTTATTGTCGACCAATATCTTTTCGGTTCGAAAAAGAAAACAAAAATTTAACAAAGAAGACCACTGCAGAATTAAATGAAGAAATAAGGCAATTACGTCCATATGTTTTCAAAAATGTCGTTGTGAATTATAAAATGTTACTAACGATGGTTGATACAAAAATTTGCAATGATATAACAGATACATCATCAGCCATGAAATGCTTTATTTGCGGTGCTACTCCAAAAGCTATGAACGACATCGATGTAGCTTATAATCGTGAACCAAATCAAGACTGTTTTGAATTCGGCATGTCCTCTTTACATGCGTGGATTAGGAGCTTTGAATGTATGTTACATATAGCATACAATTTATCATTCAAATCTTGGTCAGCAAGAGGAGAAAATAAGAATGTCAGAGAGCAATCAAAACGCAACATACAAGATGAATTCAAAAGAAGATTGGGGTTGTTAATAGATATGGTTAAGCAAGGCGTGGGAAACACAAATGATGGCAACACTGCTCGGAGATTTTTCGCAAACTTCCAGATTAGTGCGGATATAACGGGTCTAAATGTAGATCTTTTAAAAAGATTTTACATAATACTACAAGTCATAGCTTCAGGACTCGCGATAAATGTAGATTCGTTTCGTTTTTATACACGTGAAACTGCGGAGTTATACGTGCAATTGTATGGATGGTACTATATGCCCGTTACCATCCATAAAATATTAATTCATGGAGCAGACATTATAAAACACAACGCAATCCTGCCAATAGGTGCATTATCGGAAGATGCACAAGAATGCAATCATAAAATATTTCGATATGTGAGACTTCACCACACACGCAAAATATCTAGGATTGCTTGCAATACTCATCTGATACATGCATTACTTTTACGGTCTGATCCGGTTATCTCCAGTAACATTAAAAGGACAACGAAAAAAAAACTGTTGATCGAAGCGCAGCCACTCATCAGTGAAACCGAAACCCAAATTATAGAGTATGAGTAACCTTTTGTAATTTTTTATATCATAACCATAACGGAGAAATGATGAAAATATGACCTTCTTTTCTTATAAATAACAACAATATCTACAATAATTATTTACTATTTCGACAGTGCGCCTTGTGTAATTTAATAGCAATCTCTTTAGATGATATAATTTTAAATTGTAGGCGTAATAAAGAAATATGCATTTTTAAGTGAATCCTAAGCACAGGACCAATAAAAAACTTATCAAGGGATGTTTGCATGCGACCAGAATAAAATACTGACAAAAATCTTGCGTTTTTTTTTTTTTGCTATATAATCGGAAGACTATTCTTTTCCCCTATTAATATGTTGCTAAAAATGCACTATACTAGCATTTCGTTATAATTTAGAGGCCATAATAATAGCAGTTTATCTGCAATAAACAGTTTACTGTCGCGCACTCGCATGTCCGACCGGTTGTTCTACGCGCTCCCACAGTGCGACGTTTTGCTATGTCGGCCATCTGATATCAGGGTGTTTTGCTTCCAGGACAATTTGAGCTTGCGACGTTCCGCTACATCGCCGTTTTGCTATATCGACTACCCGCTAGAGAAGCCTAACTGCCACGAGTCAACGATGATTGTTTATAAAATAGACAAACATTTATTTCAGTACCTAGGTGTATGGTTGAACTCTGAAGTAGCTGTATATCGTCACTAGGTAGTTTGAAAATATCTCCTATCTCATATTTAGTGATGTACCAGTTTAACCTTATTCCTTTTCATGTTTGAGTTAAAAATAGTAAATCACGAAATATGAGATACGAGGTTTTTCAAAGTAGTGACAATATTTTAGTACCTTTTCGCAGCTATTGAGTATACTAAGTTCAAACCACTCGTTGCTTTACTACTGAGTTCTACTCTACAAACATTTTTTATCCTATTTGATATCTTGACACCTTCGAAAACACTTTTTAAGCAGCCAGTATTTTCTAGTAACGTCTCTTCTTATATCGAACCTTTCAAAATTGCAAAACTAGTATTTTGGATTCAATAATCCCGATTGCAGGTGGTGCAGACCCCCGGGACGACGACACCCGCGGCAAGTCAGTGGTGGTCTCCACGGTGTGGAGCTACGAGCCGGTGACCAGGTCCTGGTACAGCGAGTCTGGTCTCTCCATACCGAGGAAGAACTTTGGCCTGGTGGTCCACCGGATGGCTCTATACGCTATAGGAGGGCAGGATAAAAAGGGCAGGTAAGTGTCTTTGTTATAAACTTTGCTGCATACACAATCGAAATTAACAGAGTACGAATTATTTGAGGTATGAACTAGGCACGTCAGGTTAAAGTCGCCAAGAGTTCATAATATAATGCCTCGCTAAAAGAAGATAATACTCTTTTTATTTAAATATGAATGTCCAAATTGATATCGGTTATAATTAAATAGGAAAAAAGTTATGCGGCGATGTTAACATAACTTAAAATTGCAATAATTTCCGACAAAACTAATTGCTAATCGGTGATAACTATAAAGTTCACTTTTGTCTACTTTGATAAGTCTGTTATAAAACTAGGTTAATGGCTAGGTATATTGAAGAGAACGTTGACTCGACCTTACTTGTGACTGTATATACTGAGATTTTATTGTTGCATCTGGAGTATAGTATCATGCTCGTGGTATTTACTATTTATATTAGCGTTTGCGCACAAGATCCATCATTTAAACCATGATTGTTTCACAAATATTACGGGACCCTATTTGCTTTAGGATGAAATTACAAAATAATTATGTCTATAATCTACAGTAGCTAAGCAGGATAACATGCTCGAAATTATCTAGACTCGCTGTATTTTCTTGACGATAGAGTCGAGTGCAGATCAATTTGAGTTCAGTTGCGTAGCTACTTTTGCTGCTGACTGAACCTATCTCTAGGCCCAGCGTTCTACTCAGCAATATACAGTCACAAGTAAGCTCTTTTCAACTTGCTCTTCAGCGTGGTTCTCCTCTCCTCTCCCCTACCCTACGCCTACACTGGGGACCCTATTTGCTATAGAATGGAACGCAATGCGAAAACGCTCTGAGCCTGAACCCTTACCATGACTACCATAAGTTGCCATTACCGTACTCGCTAGCGAGTCGAATGCTTTTTCCCTCCCAATCCATAACTATACTGTGGGGGACAGAGCATTCTACTGGCTAGCGAGTATGGTACTTGCAACTCATTGTAAGGGTAGGTACTAATGTTAACTGTAATATAGGGTGCTCCGTTCCGTGGAGAAGTTCGACCCGAAGACGGGGTCGTGGTCGGAGGTGCGGTCGATGTCGGTGGCGCGGATGGCGGTGGCGACCGCCAAGTACCGCGAGTACATCTGGGTAGCCGGCGGGATGACCGGCGAGAAGAAGCGGCCCGTCTGCAAGGTCGTGGAGTGCTACAACTCGAAGACAAACGAGTAAGTCGTTACATCACAGATTTCTACTTTTATCTGCTTACCCTGGGTTCGTATTATCAACACTCCTCGTTAAAACCTACAAAATGTGTCAAAATTTAACGAGATGTCACATTTTAACGAGACGTTTTCAATATAGGAACCCAGGTTTACAATACAGCTTCTTACGTATAATAGCGTTTGGCTTGCTCTTGTTATCGAACTTGCACTCGCAACTGAGTTTTTCATTATGGCATGGAGAAGGGGAGCATGCACACAGGCAACCGGATGGTAAGTGGAATTTGTGACTCATAGACATTCGCATTCTTAAGATTACAATCTTAAGACTGTAATCCTAAGACCGCAAATGCGTTGACAACTCTGAGGACTAACATGGAATGCCTCTATGCTCCAGTCCAGTCGTAATGTTAAACATACATGTTTTTAATTACAGTACGGGATGTTTTAAGTTAATCTAAAAGTTGATACTATTTCCAGTTACATTTACATTTTAGATTAACATAAAACATTCCGTACTGTAAGTAAAAACATGTATGTTTAACATTACGATTAAAACCCGGATAATTGTCGAATACCCGGCTATATTATGTCCTCTTACGAAGAGTACTTATTTTGGCTCATCTAATTCCGAATAATATTAAGTATACAGTAAAAATAGAGGACAGATACAACTTAAAAATATACTTCCCAAGAATCTTGTTTATTTTTTAAGGTGGACGGAAATCTACAACCTGCGATTTCCGAGATGCTTCTCCACTTTGTTCTCAATGAACGACAACTTATACCTCGTCGGCGGCGCGGGGAAAATTGCTGAGAAGGTAAGATCTTAATCTAGACATGAAATAATGAATCATAGTGCTTAACTCTTGACAAGGCTGGTAGCTCTCAAGCTACTTTGGGAACTTGAGGGTTTCTACTGACTTTTAAAAGTTTAAATAGAAATACACTTAATAGTTAATAATTATGGGTAATTAGGGTGATTCTTCAGTTAGCAAGTCTCTCTCTCTCGCGCTCTAAATTTAAGAGCCTTGCTCTGGTCGTTGGAGTAGTTTAAAATATTCTCTTCTCTGTCAGCTCCTTCACCTCTCTATACGAAGTGACATACAGCTTCTATTAATTTGGTCCATGTAGATTTTCCTTGGCTTTCCTCTGACTCTCCTTCGTTCAATCTTAAAATCATTGCCCCATCACCCCCCTCTTCCGTTCTCTGTAATCTCCAATATCTTTCTCTTCTCCTTTACCCTCGTCAATATTTCTTGATTTGATACTATTTGCGCCCAAACGCCTCCAACCTCTCTCTGTGCAACACTCCATTATGTATTAAGTGTAATATTTTACATGGTATTCGGTGTTATATAAACTTCCACTGTGTACATACGATTGTAAATACAATTTGAATACGCCTGGCTTGTCGTTGGCGCTTCAAACGTGCTAAACCCCTACTAATATTATAAATGCAATAGTGAATTTGTGTCTATTTTGCGGTTAAACCACTGAGCATATCTTATCACATTTGGTTAGGATAGCTACATAGCTTCAATCCCAAAAAATCTATCCCGTGTGGTTGCCGGGTTAGAATAGTGCCACTTCATGTCTTCCCGTGGATGTCGTAAGAGGCGACTAAGGGAATAAGGGATTGTAGTATTGTTAGGCGATGGGCCTGCAACCTGTCACTAATACACTGGTAAACATCTTAGCCTGATTGTGCAAAATGTGGTTACAGATTTACAGATTTATCAAGAAGTTTTTTTTTTACAGTTGATGGTATTTCTGTAGCTTTGCCTCTGGGAATGAAGGCGTGATGTTGTACTCTAATTCAATCGATTATTTAGTACATTTTTATTTCGTCTTCTAATCTTTCGGTAAATATATATGAATCAACCTTTTTCTTACTTTCTTTCTATCAGGAGAAAACTGCGAGTAGCGTGGGGGCCATCGACGTGTGGGACTGGAAGGAGCGTGCGTGGAGGCAGCAGACGGAGATGTCCATCCCCCGCCACGGCCACGCGCTCGCCTACCTCGGCACCCAGATCTTCATCATTGGTCAGTACCTGCTGCTTCGACTCGTAAAGAAACGAGTTCATAGCAAGCACGACTAAACGACGTAGGAGCGCGCGTGGAGGTAGCAGACGGAGATTTCCTTCGCTCGCCTACCTTGGCACCCAAATCATCATGGCAGTTAGGTACCATGTGCTTTCAATAATATAATAAGTATTCGTATGTTTTTAGTATAGGATATGGGATCTTAAAATAACCATGCTATGCTTACGACTATACTCGTCAATTACCTCCAATAATACCGGGTGTTGCCTATAATAGGAGCAATAAATTGAGGGATCGCTTCTACTCTATAAACGTAATAAGTAACATTTGTTCTACAACTTAAAAAAAAATGTAATTTATTATTTGGGATATTTTCGAACAAACTAAATAGTATTTTCAATGTACTCCATCCAATAGCCTAGTTGACATCTACTGTCAGCCTAGCAACTTCGTAGTTTTCGCAATACATTGCTTGCTTAGAAAATCTAAATTCATTAATATTTAGTTAACAATAAGTTATTTTAAAAAGTTGTAGAATAAATGTTGTTACGTTTGTGGTGTGGAAACAATCCCTCAATTTATTGCTCTAGTTACAGGCAACACCCGGTATATTATGCAATATTGGGCACGAAAATATGTGACACGCCTCTATTACTCGTGGCAGATATTTAAACGCTGAATAGTATATTACTGCTGGCTGACTAGACCACTATATATAAATATATAAATACAAATAATGAAATATCTACTTAAATACATATATCCCAGATTCAAAAACAATTAATCGTCCATTTAAATATTTGCCCTTACCGGGGATCGAACCATGCCGCCAGTTTCGATGGCATAGCCATTAACTAGGCTGTCGCCGAAATTCTTCAGAATAGAGCGGTCTATCAATGCTACTTCCATTTTACACCTACGTGTTCATTTCAAATTACTGGAATGCTTATTTTCACAAATCGATGAGTCTGGTATTTTTAAGTCATAATAAAATAAGCGACGCAGCATTCAACCTAGATAATAAACGTTAGTTTGTTTGAAATCAACATGAAACACAGAACACGATTTACGATTTATTTTATCATGCTACTGCTCTCTAAAGCCAAAACGATCTAACTGCATTTCGATAACTTAGTAAATGTGACTAAACTTCCTATCATGAGAATTGAAGTTGCGTATTTAGGAGGAGTTCATTGGCGTATGCGCCCTTTTAGCGTAGTTAGGCAGATTGGACGACAAAAATAACAGATAACTTCAAGGTATTGCTCGATAATGCGATCAATATATAGATAACCTCAAAATAGTAATCTGAGATAAACTTAACTGATCACGCGATAAGAATTTGATGATATATTAACTGTAGGTTTCTAAATCGCTTTTGCCCGTCCTTCTCTATCCTTTTTTGACAAGGTAAAACTAAGAAGAAAAATTGTTACAAGTAGAGATGGTTAGTTGCAGAGAATATGTCCGATTAAGGAAAAATCTAGTTAACAAAACAGAATATTTCCAACAACGCTGTTGTACTGCTGCTAATGTCCGTTTCCGTTCCCAATATTTAAACCGGTGATAGTTAAAATTGGTAACATTATTTATTCGTATCCCAGATTTTTAAGTCTCTTGCCTATATATGTTTCTGAGTTTTCCTGTCATTTATAACACTAAAAAGTAGTTAAAAGTAGAATGTGTAGCATTATTATTGTCCTCTAGCTTATAGTTTAATAAATATACATTAAAAAAGCAGTTATATGACATTCTCCTACAGGTGGCGTAACCACGATCTACATGCGAGCATTGAACAACGTGGAGTCGTTCTGCTGCGAGCGCGAATCCTGGATCAGGGGGGTGGCGTCCCTCCCCTCTCCTCTCTCAGGCCACGGGGCCGTCACCCTTCCGCCCGCGTCTCTCATGTAAACTTGACCACTGTTACCCTCCTCAGTGAAAAGGGCAAATCTGTTGCAGAAATCGTATGATGCGTTTTCACAAAGAGCATCCGTTCTTGAGGATTCGTAAACAAGCATTTGCGAATGAGCAACGAAACGAAAGCAGCATGTTTCAGATGTTGGGTTGCAGATATGCCCTTATTACTTTGGAGGGCGATGGACGTCACGTCACGTTTGAAGGGACACGTGTTTTATCCACATCGATAGACACGACCGTAATAGGCCCGCAGGGGTCTCTAATCTGCCGGTCGTTACTTATATAAAATCTACAAGGCATGACGTGGTATGATCTTGCCAAAATATTGGTGGCTCACAAGTAAACATTTTAAGACCCCTGATCTAGACCAGTATCGTAGATTAAACCTACGTTTTTGATGATTTCTCTCTTGCTGCAATGAGTTAGTCTTAAGGGAAAAAGGGATAGAGAGTTGAGAATTTGTAGCGTCATTGTGCCAGTATAAATTCTAGTAAAGTATTTGTTGTTTTGAAATTGTCTAAAAAAAGTGTTAGTAAGTAGTATATGCGTTTGACTTTTGCGATGTGTTGTGTTAGGAAATTTTTGATCGTGTCGTTGCTGTAAATTGTATTGTAGGTAATTAATGGTAGTATAAAGTCAAATAAAGTAATAATGTCGTTGTGTCGTTAAACTTAATAAATTCTTGTGTTTTTAATGCGACATTTATTTTCCACAAATGTATAAACTCTTAGGACCATTGTCAAATTTTCACAACACTTGATAAACATTTGATAAAGGCGTACTTATACCGGGTGTGGCCTGTAATAGGAGCAATAAATTGAGGGATCGTAAACGTAGCAACATTTTGTTCGACAACTTTATATAAATATGTTATTTATTACCTATTTGGGTTTTTTTCGAACAAACTAAATAGCATTTTCAATGTATTCCATCGAATAGTCTAGTTGACATCTACTGTCAGCCTACAAACTTCGTAGTTTTCGAAATACATTGCTTGCTTGAAAAACCAAATTTTATTAATATTTAGTTGACAATAAGTTATTTTCAAAAGTTGTAGATTAAATGTTGTTACGTTTGTGGTGTGGAAACGATCCCTCAATTTATATATGCGTAGATAGGCCCTTTAAGAAAACGCTATCGATATCAAATATCGGTTTGTTTTTCAAGTAAACCAGCCTATTGCCAGCCTTGTCCATGATACATGAACAGCGGCAGTTTAACAATAATCTTAAAATTAATATCACAAAAACAATTAAAGATATTGTCTGAGACGATAACAATTTAATATTGTTATCAAAGTACTAAACTCAGACAAAATGTATGCCATATTATGATTTGGACTAAGACTGCTGAGACAAATTTTAGTAGTAGTCTTAGTTCAAATCACTGTTTTTTCTGAGATTGTATTTTATATGTATAGTTTACTTCTTTTCTTTTCATTTTCTCTTAACAAGAAAGGTAATGTGAATAAATAAGTAATGCGCTTGAGGCCTTGCTTCCCTAAAAACATGATAATTTTACAAACTAACCGTTTATAATATATTTTACACCCTGATGCACATTCGTTTATTAGCTTTACTACGGCAAGGTATAATTTTGTTCAAAAAGCTTAATTGAAAAAGTATAATTTTTTCAAAAAACTTTTTTTTGTAAAGTTATACTTACCGGTGCATTATATTATGCCTAAATTGAAGAATGAAGAACTTTGACTTTGACTTTGAATGTCCCATAAGGAACTGTTTATCTCGCTAAGTTAGAAATTTTATGAATTGTGTGCAACTGGGCATAAAAACTTGTGAGCTAACACCAGGCAGCAAGGCGATTTATCCAAAGTATTACAAAATCGCAAGAAGGTTTCTGGGGCTGCTAACCAACGCAAGTGGCAAAACAAAAACGTTGAAAAAACACTCGCATGGTTTTTTTTCTCCATACGAAGAATTTTTCTCTTGCATTAGTGCTGTAAAAACTGTTTTGCGTAATGGAGATTTTATAACTCTTGCCTATAATATTAAAAATATAATATAATACATACCTACCCACCTACTCTCTACTAAATTAATATTAAAGCATATGTACATATCTAAATACACCGCAAAAACTTTTGAAACGACCCTCGGGGTTCTGCTTCTCTTCTCTTCCACTTGCTCTATGCGCTGTGCGCTTAAAAAGGCAATTTTTTGAGCAATATTTGCCCGTCAAAAGTACATATGTCTTATTCTACAACACAAAATTAGAGTAAGTCAGCTACAAATTGCCCCTAAAAGTTGCCGATTCTGAAAATAACTGTGTGATGGAGATGAAGCTGCTTTTAATCTAGCCCTTGTTCTTGGTGTTACGCCTCGCGTGGATGATGTCCTAGTCCCACACCTCCCTGCAGACGCCGAGCGCGTCCCGCATGTACCCAGCCTGGCAGGGCGAGTGGCTCGCGATGTACAGCTCGTTGTTGATCGGCACGAAGCGGCTCGGCCTTATGTTGCGCAGGAGTTCCTGGTGAACATGCTCGTATTTAATCTCATGGGTGCCTTCCTACCCTCTTCTAATATTAAAAATGTGAAAACTTACGTTGGTAAGGAATTTAAAATGAACAAATTCGGGTAAAACTTGGTGCAGTGGTATTTGGTCGTGGTATGGACTACCAAGTATCCTGGAAAATGCTCCTAGTTCCCGTTGTGTTAACGCTAAGCGATTCAACGTACCACTTCGATGATCTTTTGATCCAGGGTCTGGCTCTTCTCCCATTCGTTCTTTATCCTCCTCCACAGGTTTCCGGTGTCCTCCCGAGGGTGCATATGCCTCGCATTTACGTACATAACCAGGACAACCAACAACATCACTAGTTTTGCCATAAATTTTTTTTTTGTGCTAGTAATCGTAACGTGTGTTCAAGTACTCGTAACTGTTGTTTATGAATCGTCAAGATCGCGGAGTCCTTTTAAATGGTGAGGTGTTATCTCTGGGCTCGCACCGATCGCACGACAAGTTCTCAGTAGGAGATAGATTACAAATTTATATGTTCGGTTGGTTGAAATGAGAACTAATGTTATCTTGGTGCTTTAGTAACCTGTTTGTATGACATTAGCGCCCCCAGCAGGCGTCTTCGTTTGTGGACGTCTCGGTGCCATGCAGACTGTTGACACAGGACGGTGTGACGTCTTTCGGTCAGTGTTTGCGAAACATTACGTCAGTAGAATGATTTTTCGAAGGCAAATTGAAACGAAACGACGTCATACCCAGGTTTTTTAAGGTAATTTCTTTGAACTGCCTGTACAGTGCGAGGTTTGTGAACTTTGTTTTAAATAATGCGGTGAGCCAAGATTCAAGAACAAATATTGAGTCAGAAGTGAGAGCGACTGTGATAGCTATTTACTTACAAAGTCTATTGTAGTAGGGGAGCCCAGGGTGCTAAATCGGGATTTACTCGGGAGCGGCTATAAATTTTAAAAATGTAAAAAAAATCAGTTGCATGGACATACTCGAGCGCGTCAGATATTAATAGCATCCATGTCCTACGTATTTTTGAAAACATACGTATGTTAATCTGATTGTTTCCATAATGGAGGTGGTCGTACGTAAGGATTGAAAACGGAAAAAAATATCCAGCGCGTCAGATTTTTAAAGGGGATGTTAAGAGTCCGTACACGAAATTTTGGTGGTTCTGCTTCTTTTTGAGATTATACAGTTAAAATACTGCTTTTCTATAAGTTTGAATACACATCATGAATTATCATTTCAGTTCTGATCGAATAAATGAATTACAAAAAAATACGGGACTTTTTTAGATTTGTCGAGTATCATAATGCGAGATTTAGGTTATTTTAAAACATTATATATTCTTTTTTTTTTTCATTTTTTGGATGTTTTTTTAAGGTAATGGATTGATTTTGAATTGAGCTTTATTACTGTTGTTTTATTTTTATGAACGAGAGTTTCAAGTAGTCGAAATCAAAAACAATGTTTCGCCCATTTTCTATAAAAAATATATGAAGGTGGTAAAAAGTAATTCATACATTTTTTAGATGACTTTTACAGCAGTAAATTGTAATTTTTTCATACTTTTTAGACGTCAAAACGATTCGTGAATATGCGATATTCTAAACCTCTTACAGCAAAATTCACAAAACACTCACCGGTTTCAGGTCAATTACTCAATATAAAATGATAAAAATAGAAAAGTACCTCATACATTCGTTGAAAATTGAAATTATCTTTCGTGTTTTGCATTAAATTAGTAGAAGTAAAGTATTTCAACAGTAAAAACACGTCTGTAAAATCAGGTAAATCGGCGAAATCGGCAAAATTTCGTATACGGCCTCTTAAGTGAACCTAAAAGAAGGCTCTTATGTAATAATCTGACGATTTGGATGTGACCCAAACTCGCGGCCATTATTAGAATGTGCAAAAAAAAATCGCCATTTTGAAATACTCGAGCCCGTCAGATTAAGATATATAATATGGTTTATTTATATACCCTAGACGTGCTGTCTCATAATCTGACGATTATCTGAAGGGATTCGCCTAATCTGACTATGTTTTTTTTTGTATTTTTTCAAATCATAATCTTAACAAATTAAAGAGCTGAAAAAATAGCATGCAAATAAAACAGTATATATTCTTTGAAGTACAAAACTTTTATTTATGAGAAAATAAGTATAAAAAATATTATTTTTTTGGAGTTTCATTTTCAATCGTCATCTTCGTCGGTAGAATCATCTTAATTCATCTTCCTTTTCTGGCTCGATTTCGTTTCATTTCAGAGGAACAGAAACGCGGGAAGGGGAATACCGGCATCACGTAGCTGCACGCATTAAACTTTATCGATTATTTTTCCTTGCTTCGGCTTACGGAAATCGTCAGATTATATATTATTCGTGATCGTTGAATTATTGCCTTCAAAATAAAATAAAATTAGCCACGCTCGAGAAAGTCAAGATGACTTTTTTTTTTACTAGTTCGTAACCCACCTACTTCTTATCGTCAATCGAAAATTGACAGATTAGTGGAATATAACACTTTTTAGCATATCGCGCTCGAGAATTTCAGATGATCATTTTTTTTTACGAATCTGATCCTTTATCCTTAATGCGCGGCCACATATACGGGGCTAATACTTGGTGGAGGTATTTAATGGGGTACTAGGTACCTCCCTGTATGTTAATCTGCCGCGCTTTAGTACATCCCAAAATCCCCTCTTGGGCTCCCCTACTATTGGGTCAAATCAAAAACAATACATGCAAACAACAAGAGCTGTCGGACCATGCTCAGTGTAGAATTCCGACGCCGTTACTACTAACACAAAAAACTCTCGAAGAACGACAGATGTGAATGAGGGGGCCTGCCGGTTGTACCAAGGTTAAGTAAAGATAATCGTGGTACCCCTGGTTCTATTGGGAGTACTTCGGTTCAAAGGGTGCATTTTCTATTTACTACTTGCTGCCGTGCTGCCTTAAGATTTTTATTTATTTATTAAAGGCTTGCCAAAAGATATAACACTATACACATGGGAAAAATATCATGGCTACAAGAAAAAACAGAGTGCTATCCAATAACAGGCAAACACAGCACGAGTACAACAGTCGTTTAAGTCCCTTGTTCCTCGTCGTACCACCAACTCGTTCCACCAGTGGCACGAGAAGGAATTGTCATTCCTCGTCGTACTACTGAGTGCAGATAACTGCAGTGAAGGTAGCTCTACTTAATTTCCCTTTAGATTTTGATTTATTTATTTATTAGCTTTATTTTTATCCCTTACATGTAGTTCTTATCTACTGTTTAGTGTATTTTGTGCGGAACGCCAAGAAACCCGCTAAATATTTCTACTAGCAGACTGGCACTGTACCAAAAGAAAGATAAATTTGTGTTACAAACGCAAATAGAAAGAGTAAACCACGTAATTAGTATCGGGCATTTAATGAAAAAATTAAGATACTTTACAAGATAGAAGTTATGATTTTGTTGATATTAGAAGTTATTATATTATTGAAGAAGAAGTTATGATTTTGTGTATTTTTGTGATTAGATTTTTTTTATTACTACTAGAGCAACAATCATGCAGTGGCACGAGGAGGAATGACAATTCCTTCTCGTGCCACTGGTGGAACGAGTTGGTGGTACGACGAGGAACAAGGGGTTTAAGTGCGAAGCGACTAAAATTTACTAATTAAACTACACAATTCTATTATTACTTTCTGCGGCATAAACACTTTAGTCTCCTGCATCTCGAGAACCAATCAAATCTACTTAGTTGTGATAGTTTTCCTTTATATCATTTAGCGCTTTAATTTAAGATACTTTTAACCTTTTGAACGCCTTACGTCAAATACAAAAGCGTCACTCACACCTCAAACATGTATTAAAAGTTACGCAAAATTTAACTTAACCCATACGAAATAACGACTCTTTTAAACTGTACCTGTGACCTATTTGTATAATAAAATAAAATAATAAATAAATATCAGGGGACAATCTCACACAAATTGACCTAGTCCCAAACTAAGCTCTAGGCTTGTACTATGGGTACTAGACAACGATAAACGTACTTATTAAGAGAAATAAATACTTAAATACATAGAAAACATCCAAGACTCAGGAACAAATATTCGCGCTCATCACTCAAATATCTGCCCTTACCGAGATTTAACAAAAAAAAAAAAAAAAAAAAAAAAAAAAAAAAAAAAAAAAAAAAAAAAAAAAATGGAAAAATATGTAACATTTGTTAATAAATTAAAAATATATCTTATTTGTAAATGCCCGTACTCTGTGCAAGAGTTCATGGATTATTAATAAATAATATTAAGAAAATAGAATTATAATAGATACAGAATAATTAATAAGAGAACGCAATATTAGATAGTAATTCTCAAACCATTTCTTTTATAATTGTACTTAGTTTTTAAACAATTTGCGATGCCCTAGTAGGGTCCATGTATGTACTTTTATTTTTTAAGACCACCTTGTAATACCATGGTTATGCAAATAAATGAATATGAATATGAATATGAATATGAACCCAGGACCTCTGGCTTCGGAGGCAGGGTCACTACCAACTAGGCCACCGTGTCGTCAAAAAAAAAAAAAAAAAAAAAAATAATAATGGCGGTGGCATTGTAGGCACGACAGATCATGACCACTTTAGTGGTCGTCGGCGTTCAAAGGGTTAGCCAATTTTTAAAAAGGAGGTTTTATGTTCCACCGTATGTTTTTTTTTATGTATGTTCACCGATTTCTCTTCCAATTGCAGACCGATTTTCAAAATGCAATTTATTCAAGAGAATGTACTTATCGTCACTACGTCAGAATCTGACGATGGGATCTTTGAGAAATCGAGGAAACTCCTCAAATATTTTAGGAATACATATAACGATTTTAGTATTTTCAGTAAAAAGTCCACCAATTCCATTAAAAAAATATCATTTGGTAAAGTGAAACTGAAGATGAAGATCACTGATGGCCACCGGAACTGCTCAACAGTACCTATTTCAAGGGTGGCGAGTGGCGAGAAAATAATACTCGATTAAGAGGAATGTGAAGCAAAAAATCCATACAAAACGCGATAACGTTTTTTTCCCCTTAAATGTTATCCGATTTTTACGATTTTTAAATATGTTATAGATATTATGAAAAAATATGTCTGTACGTTTTCCTTTCCAAGAAAATATTTATTAGAATGACAATAAAATAAAATAAAAAACAAAAGCGGAAACGTACAGACCTAGTTTTCCACAATATGTAGGTACAACAGATCCAAAGATAGTGGAAACCGGATTAGATTTAGGGGTTTATATATGACTATGGCTTTCCCGCGGCATAGCTTCTTTTTTATTAATTAAGATGTGGGACTACATAACAGTAAAAAGTAAAAAGTATGAAATAAATATTGTTTTAAAAACCACAAAACCGCTTTCAAAAACGCAAGAAATAACTTCTTTTAAAATGGTAGGTTGGTTTGGGTGGTGATGTAAGTGGTAGGTTAGTCAGACTGACCTCATATGTTACCTACCATTTAGAAAATTTATTTCTTGTTTTTGAAATCAGTTTTTTGGATTTTAATTCTGATTTTTAGGATTTGTAGTTTTAACTGTAGGTGGCGGGGACTGTGGACGCGTAACTGTAGCAAAAACTGTCTATGTCCCCCAAATCCAATAACTAACAAACACAATGGTGGAATGACAAACACAATGGTTTTTTAATATCTTTGGATGGGTCGCGACCCGTGGTCCTACTACTTCAACCCACTGCTCTTTTCGACGGAGCCCTAACTCGTGGCTGGGCTCCTATTTCAGGGCGGTAGTGAAGATATCTAATGAACCTAAACTACCTACTTTTGCGGAATAAAATTGATTTCTGACGAATTTCTAACGAAAGCGAATAGAGTGGGACAACGGGTAGTATAGTTAATTTATCAGTTTTATCACCGATGTTGTGTAAAGTAAAAAAATATTTTTTCCCTTGCTTTAAGCAGGGCCTCAAAGTGCCGTTTTTGCTAGAGGTATACGCGTCCCGTCCCCACCTCCTACAGCCAAAATTACAATTATTGCTATACATATACATTATGTATTGGAGAGGTAAAAATATCATCACACGCTCTTATGTCTGTCACGATAGAGCCTAGTTCAGATGTTTTTGAGCACCTTGTTCCGCTATATTTGACGGCGGCTGTACAAGCTGTAGCCTAAAAGAATCTGTTCGAACGAAGGAAAGTTTTCGTTTCTCGACCACCGCATTAAGATCGTCTCGTCGCTGCTCCGTGTTTGTATAGTTACAGTAGGTTATTTAACTAGAAGCAAGTGTAAATTACATATCATTAATATCATTATTCATTACTTACATTTCTAAAAAAATTCAGAACAGTTTAGTATCATTAAATTTTATAACATAAAGACTACAATGTATATCCCTCGTGTGGTTGCCGGGTTAGAATAGTGCCCCTCCATGTCTTCCTGTGGATGTCGTAACAGGCGATATTTCTGATGTATGTAGACGACAATATCAAAACGTGCAGAATCGGATTTTTAAAACTTGTCTATTGGTAGACTTGTTACCAGTCAGCTATTAAGCAGTGGTCGGATTAGGGAGTGCGAGAGTAGTGCTTGTTTACCGTATTTGACGCATGTTTATTAATGCGTGAGTGAGTAGGGAACACGTTAATGAATAAGCATGCGTCATTGCACATACCTACGCAACGATCCGTCGTCGTTACGACCAATCTGAAACAATATCGTGACGAATCGTTCAAACTTTACCGTTCACAAACGAAACGATTGGTTTTTGCGATCGATCATTTTACTTGTCTGCGAAGTAAACCTCTAACGATCGTAACATACACTCTACAGGGCCTCTATTCAGGTGCGTTAAAACGATATCGTGTTTGACACGTTTAAGTATCGTTTATGTCACAGTCGCCATTATTGTAAATGACATAAGAGTTATCAAAACGTTGACAATGCGGAAACAGGTCAAAAACGATATCGTTATAACGCAGTTGAATAGAGGCCCAGGGCCTCTGTTCTACTGGGTTTAAACGATATGCCTTTGACGTAAAACACTCTTTTTTAACTCAGTTACCATTAATTTCAAGTAAATAAGTGTTATAAAAACGTTGAGAATAATTATTTACGACGGAAACACGTCAAAGGCAATAATATGGTTTTACCCCAGTATAATAGAGGGCCAGATCCGTCGGTTCGATCAGTCTGAACCGACGGATCGTAAAGTCGGAACGTACCGTACATGGGGCCGTTAAGTAAACAGGCACTAAACTGAACGATAATTAGCGTAAATCGATGCGAGTCCTTGACAACTTTCCATTCCTTGGAAAATTTAATTAACCTTGATGTTGGATAGATACCTAAAGTAGATCTCTAGAATTGTAATCGGTTGCAATGAAGTATCGAGTGCAAACCCGTGCAAATGTTTACGATTATCATTAATAAACGGTACTAATAGGCACTTTACGTTCCTGGAATTAACATATCTACGCAGTTTTTGTTATCTAAATTATAATAAAAGTACTACTGTTATGCATATTTTATCGATTGATGCGTATATAAAA
Organism: Acleris holmiana; assembly: GCA_949316455.1. Classification (NCBI taxonomy): domain Eukaryota; kingdom Metazoa; phylum Arthropoda; class Insecta; order Lepidoptera; family Tortricidae; genus Acleris; species Acleris holmiana. The sequence continues at coordinate 15,952,834 of OX438766.1, forward strand.
AGGTGAAGAATAAATTTAATTTAAAAAAAAAACAATTGAAAGTAATTTAATTGGTTCGATTTAAGTAACATACAGCGTTAACAATACTCGTAAGGGCTTAAAGCTTTACTATAATTCGCAAAATATATAATTTGGTAGTTTTCATAATCGTTTTTTTTTTTTTGTTGTAAATAGTACTTAATTAAACAAAAAAATAATTAATCTCATACAGATTGACCTATTCTCAAACTAAGCTCTGTTTTACCCTTTGGTTCGGAACCTTAAAAACATCAGGATAAAATGTACAGTCGACTACAAAGAAGTGTATCCACTTTTGGACCTTATTATATATGGAGAAAAACTGCATACCTTCATCTCTTTGTACATGTTCATTTGTATCTAATCCTAGGTTATCTCCAAAATTAATTAATAGTGTCAGATTCATGAAAGAACTGTCAATTTTAACAAATTAACCTATTAACCTGGAGTTAACTTAGGGTTAACATTTACGTGCAAGCGGGCCTTAATGGCTTTCAGCTGACTGTCGCTATCTCACTCGCACTCGTAACTGACAGTAAATTTGTCACTCGTGTACTCGTATTTCATAGAAAAATTAATATTTCTAATCGTTGTATTATGTAACTTATACTCGTAGTAATGGTTTGTTTGCCTGTCTGACTCAATAAGACAAGCCATTGGTCACTTTTTTCCAGGAAACTGACGCAATACATAATGGCCTAAATGACATCACAATCATATGACACAGCCCCACCAACGCGCCTGTAATCAGGTATTCAATTCACTATAAATATATTCAGGTAACGTTCCTTGAAATACTGAACAAGAGACGCTTATCCAACAGATTGGGACGGAAATAAACACTGATTAAACTAAACGTAGGTATTACCTATTGTATTGATTGTTTTGTGCCATAACAATTCATGATAATCGATCAAGGTAATAAATCGTGAATCCGGATCGATACCTACCGAAATTCTAAGCTATTATTAGTTTTCGGTCTTCTTGTTTTTTTAAAACCATGAATGACAAATACTAAGCGGTTATAACTGATAGCAATAAACAACTCCCTAATGGAAATCTCATGAGAAAATCGAGAGTTCCCGATAGTGACAACTTGAAAGATCGATTTCTCCGCCGTTGTTGACCCAGACAGGTTGGTGGTGGACACGCGCCCGCACTGCACGCACTGCAGGTTGTAGCTCATGATCTCGCCCACCGGGCACGTCGTGTCCTGTGTCCAGTAATGCGTGTGTGGGCTACAGGATGGTGTCGGCGTAGTTGACCCATATGGACTGGTTGGTGTTGGGCACGCGCCTGCGCCGCACGCACTGCAGGTTGTAGCCCATGATCTCGCCCACCGGGCACGTCGTGTCCTGTGTCCAGTAATGCTTGTGTGGGCTACAGGATGGTGTCGGCGTAGTTGACCCATATGGACTGGTTGGTGTTGGGCACGCGCCCGCGCCGCACGGACTGCATGTTGTAGCCCATGATCTCGCCCACCGGGCACGTCGTGTCTTGTGTCCAGTAATGCGTGTGTGGGCTACATGATGGTGTCGGCGTAGTTGACCCATAGGGACTGGTTGGTGTTGGGCACGCGCCCGCGCCGCACCCACTGCAGGTTGTAGCCCATGATCTCGCCCACCGGGCACGTTGTGTCCTGTGTCCTGTAATGCGTGTGTGGGCTACATGATGGTGTCGGCGTAGTTGACCCATAGGGACTGGTTGGTGTTGGGCACGCGCCCGCGCCGCACCCACTGCAGGTTGTAGCCCATGATCTCGCCCACCGGGCACGTTGTGTCCTGTGTCCTGTAATGCGTGTGTGGGCTACAGGATGGTGTCGGCGTAGTTGACCCATATGGACTGGTTGGTGTTGGGCACGCGCCCGCGCCGCACGCACTGCAGGTTGTAGCCCATGATCTCGCCCACCGGGCACGTTGTGTCCGCTGCCGGAAAATAATATCATTTAACTTCGAATTTTCGCATGTTATGACTAATAAAATGTTAGTTAACCAACGGGCCAAAGATTGCTGAAAATAACTGGCATTACGAAGGTCCATTAATTTGGCTCTAGAATCGGGAAATCGTTTAGGCGATACGATACCACGTACAGATACTTGGGTACAAACAGCAACACTCTTAACTTTACATTGGTGGACCTTATTACAAAAGGCATAAGGTCTACCGACCGCATGATAAGGACAAGGCACATGAACACTCAGGCCACCTGATGGTAAGTGGAATCTGAGACCCGTAGACATATGAATTCTCAAGAATATAATCCTAAGACCTCAAATGCGTTGCCAACCCTAAGGAATAAAATGGAATGCCTCTATGCTAGTAATTTCACCGGTTGTCTTATCCCCACACCAGAACACAACAATGTGAACACTGTTGCTTGGCGGGAGGTTGATGGATAAGATGGTGGTAGCAATCCGGACGGACCCTGCATAGGGTCCTACCACCATTAACTTATAGGTGCGCTGGTAACGCAGCGGTGTTGAAATACTTAAGATAACTAAATACTAATACTAGGTACTGTAAAAGATGCACAATGGAAGGCAAATTATTGGATTGGAAGTAACTGGTAAGTAGTAGTAAGTTTTAGTGGTGGTAGGACTCTGTGCAGGGTCCACCATCGCTACCACCATCTTATCCATTAACTAACCGCCAAGCAACAGTGTTCGCATTGTTGTATTCCGGTATGGGGTTAAGTCAACCGGTGCATTACTGGAATAGGAATTCCATCTTCGTCCTCAGTGTTGGGAACGCATTTAAGGTCTTAGGATTGCAGTCTTAAGATTATAGTCTTGAGAATTCAAATGTCTATGGGTCTCACATTCCACCTACCATCAGGTGGCCTGAATGCTCGCGTACCTTCTCCTTATCAGGAACAGTTGCAGAAACATGCATGATTTTCATAAAGTCCACAGAAGAACAAGACCGCCGCCATAGATTGCCGGCTATGAATTTCCGTGAAATTTGTTTATGCCTGTATAGGGTAAATCGTCAATAGGTAACTGTCCAGTTAAGAAAATGTCGTTTAGTCACTAGCGATGAATTTTACACAGGGTAACTTTTTTATTAGTGCACAATTTTTAACATATGATTTTGTATCGTTAATATAATATATTAAGACAATAAAACGGGTTAAAAATATATATTTTTTTTGCAAATTATCTCTCTTTTACTACTCACTCTTCTTGTGTGGACACAAAGTCACACTAGAAATGATGACATGGGTTGTCAAGCTGTAGGTATGCGATACACTGTATTGATATTTGAAATTTGAAATTTCATGTACAGCTTATCAGACAACAAGCCCCTCTCCTACTGATATTCTAAATTTGAAATTTCATTTATTAACTTACTTAACAACACTCCCCTCTCCTCGCACCCCTGCATTAGAGGGTCCATGAATATCGTTAAGTTAGTGGAATCATTGAATTGGCAATATCTCTAATATTTTTAAGCTAGAGAACATGTGTTATTGATTAACAATAGCGAAGCAAATATTAAAATTTGTGCATCTATTAAAAAATTACCCTGTATACTGACGCTGTTAGTAAAGAAAGTTCAACAGTACTCCGAATAATCTTTCTGGACATTATTTATTCTATTTTTAGAAATATTTCTAGAAATATCAGCATATATTTTGCTTTACACTGATTATTGCAAAGTGGCCAGTTACTGGCGTTGGCCAATAATAGATGATTAACCGTATTAGTATTTTACTAAGTTTAAAAAAGGAGCTTAGATCACACGCAATAAAAGCAAGGTCTTTGTCAAACCGATGTTTCTGGACTTTCCCCCTGCAACAACAAAGATCTCCATCCTCTTGGCAACCAAAGAAGCTTTCTTGGTTGTAGTCGGTAAAAAACTACGCATTCAACACATCTCTGACTCAGACAAATCGAGTTAACTAATTTAAAGATGTAATGAAATAAAACATTAACATTTTAAAAGCAATTTATTGAAATCCAACACGTTACAAAAGAAACAAAAAACGGTTACCTATTCTATTTTCAAAAGTCTTGAACTAACAACTAAACACTATTGTTTCTTGTCTGGCACTAATGTGACATTTGCCTGACGGTAAATATGATGTTGTGGCACAACTGAAGGTTTCACTATGGAGTGTCCTCCTTTATGGTTGGCTGGTACATGTTCAGGGTTATAAGAAACCGGTATGTGTACCTCCGGCGTTGGGGCGTGCGGATACACGAATGGCCAGCGTGCTAGGCTACCCTGGTAGACGGTTGGGGAGCAACCAAACAGGATTGGCTGGGCACAACCCCTGGTACCAGCGTGGGGAAAGGATGCCACCGCCTGAGCCTCTCCGTAGGGAACCGGATACCTCTTAGATGCCCCAGTGTTCCGTAGGTAAGACATCGTCGGCAGAATGTTGTTCATCATAGAGTCGTGAGATAACTGCGCCAAAAATTCATCGTAACTTGAAGCTCTCCTCGTCATACGCATATTTAAAGGCATATTCTGGGACTCGTATATATTACTATTGAAGACCGGCGTGTCGTCTTGAGACGGAATCAAACCATGGATGTATGTACCGTAGTTTGGAAGTGGGCTATCAAAATTGTTAAGGATATTCGAATTCAGTCCTCCATAGCTAGGATTTTCATATGGCATCTCTTCTACATTAATTGGATACTCCAAATTACGCATATCTTGTTCATAAAACGGTCCTTGTTGATCATAGTCTTGCTGTGATTCAAAGAAAGTTGCAAAAACGTCACGCGGATATGTTAACACAGACCGCTTTAAATTTGTTTCAAACTTGGCTTTAGGGTTTTCATCCTCGAAGAAGCACTTCACATCGCCATTTTGAGAACGTAGGCATGGTCCTAGTATTGATTTCTTGCTTTGTTTGTGTTCTAAATCGTAATAGTCGTCGTCGATTATTTCCAGAACTTCCAGGTTGCCTGTAGCAGGATCACCATAGTCGATAAGTTGGACAGGGAAATTTTGTACGAGTGTAATAAATGAACAGAAAATCAACAGTATTCCCTTGTCCATTGTACTGGTGTAGTTAGTGTACTAATTGTCGGGACCACAGTAAGCGACACCACTCGAATTTCGTGATTTAGTATTGCCGTCGAGCGCGCGTTTGTTTAATTATGTTGCAATGCAATTTTAAGTCAGGAATGCGAAAAAGTCAATAAACTTGATGCTGAGTGTCCTTCCAGTAAATCAATGTGTAATGTATACCTACGTGTTTGTGCTAACTGTAAACTTTTTTGGGATACTATGTTTTAAATTATACATAACTAGCTGTTGCCCGCAATTTCGTCCGCGTAGAAGTCGTTTATAGCTTCTTGCGGTAAAAAGTACCCATGTTACCTCAGGATTCAAGCTATCTTCATGAAAAAAATTATAGAGATCGTTTCAGTGGTTTAGCCAAGAAAGCCTGACCAACAAACACATTCATACTCTTACTTACTTACACTAACAACACAATATCAAAAAATATTAAAAATTCAGTAGGTAGGTAATTAGGAATGATATATTAGTATTTGACGAAACGAAGCTACCGGTCTCGGGTTCAAATCCCTGTAAGGGCAGGTATTTGTGTGATGAGCGCGAGCATTTGTTCCTGAGTCTTGGATGTTTTCCATGTATTTAAGTATGTATTTCTCTTTTAAGTATGTTTATCTTGTCTAGTACCGATAAGTAGTACAAGCCTAGAGCTTAGTTTGGGACTCGGTCAATTTGTGTGAGATTGTCCCCCAACATTTATTTAATTATTTTTATTTAATTTATAACTTAGCTGAGACTTTTTTAGTTACCTTGTCATTATTACATAAGTTATTGTAACCTATGTCAATATTATTAGTTCCGATTAAACTGTATTAGCAAACTGTATTTATACATTCGGAAAGAGGTATTTGTTTGCCTTCGAAGCATTGTTTTTAGTAAAATACTCACATGTCTAACCTAACTTAAGCTATGTAATAAGCATACCTCGAAGTCGCGGTGGCACGAATAAAATTTTGCTAGGGACTTCAACGCGATATTATTTCATCGATAAATTGGACTTTCTTATGACAATACTTATGTTATGACTATGAGATGTTATTAATATGCAACTTGCAATACCTATTAAACTGTATCATTTATACAGTATGAAGATTGAAGTCCGTAAAGGTCGATTAAGGAAGATAACGGTTTTCATATTTTTTGGATGTAGGTATAGACGTGGCGTTGACATAATATGACAATCTCGTCAGAGAATTGATGGAATTAATTTTGCGCGTAAAATGCCACCTAGAAAACAGTGTCGTGAAAATGTATTACGTTCTTGGCTAAAAAACTCTCCGGATTTACGCATACGTGGATCTAAGATATTTTGTACTAAATGTGAGATAAGCCTCGTAGCTAAGAAATTTAATGTCAAGAAGCATTTGAATAGTGAAACACACATTAAAGGCACCCACATGAAAAATCGTTCGTTTTATATGGAATTAACAAAATTCTTGGTAACATGTAACATTGCGTGGCATCAATTAGATAATCCAAATTTTTGTTTATTTATACAGAACTGTATCAACGGAGAATTAGGAATTAGGAATTAGGTAAAAACATTGACGGGTAGTAATCATCACATTTTAGTTAATTTTCAATTATTCTGTAGGTAAACTTTACAGCTATTATGAAGTGTCACTTACAAATAAGCATTCAGTTACCTATCGATAAATTTTATATCGGAAGGAAGTCCCTAGTTAATTGACGTTATTGCCACCGCGACTTCGGGGTTTGGTAATAAGCCTATTTGAACTAGGCATTATGCAAGGGTTTAAACATACTTATGTTTTGACCAAACTTACAGCTACCATAGTCGTATATTGAAGCTGACTAGAGTATCAGTGAGAGGTGTCTGAACTCAGTTCTATTGTATACGGCAGCGTTGGAGCGTGTTCAGGTATTTTTGATTAGCTTGTGTGCTCCAATATTTTTGATGGCGACTGTAGTTTTGGTTAAATGAACGGAATTTATAAGTGCCTTTGTCACAATGAGGTAACGATTAAACGTCTCATCACTAGAAGTTTAGAGAGTTGCTCAGTTAATGCGGCGGATTTATCGGTATAAAAAAAAGAAATCATTTAAACATTATTTAATTTTATTGTAGTTTTGTGATCGCTGTTACACTTACATTGTAAAAATTAAGTAAAAAAATTAATAAGTTAATTAAATTAAAGGTTTCTTACACACAACGGAACCAATAGTATCTTTTTCTTTTGAGCACCATAAAATTAATCCCATTTTCTTCTCACAGCTTATCGGAGATCAAAATTGGTTTCTGTTTGTAACTCTTGAACAGTGTTCGCTTAGAAGGAATCCCAATTTTAGTGATGTCTCTCTTCGTGTGCGTGTTGGTAGTCTCGCTTCCGCGGTAGGCAGGGGCGCCATAGCTTGGTGCGGCGTAGGAGTGGGCCTTGGCCAGGCTTCCAGACACCACGGAGGGGGAGCAGCTCAGCAACAGAGGGATGGCGCAGCCGCCCACGTGAGCGTTCGGGAACACGCCCACCGCGCCGGACCCGGAGCCAGACCCGTGCCCGGCTCCACCACCACCGTATCCACCACCACCATATCCACCACCACCATATCCACCACCACCATATCCACCGCCTAAAGCCAAACCAGACCCGTACGCCCCTCTAGATAATCCGTCAGCCGACTTGCCTTGTGTACTCGGCTTTTCTAACTTTTCAGACGCCATGGGTCGTACCAGCTTTACTGCCACTTGGGACGTCTGACTTTGACCTTCCATTTGATCGGCTGGCTTCATCAAATGATGGCTACTGTCAACTTGGTTACCGGAAGTTGATGACATAACATCGGATCCTTTCTTAATAATCATGTCAGGCTTTGATTGTAATTGCTCATTAGCTCTCCATGCACTTTTCTCCAGCTTTTCAGAATTTGTGGCCATCTCAGGTAGGTTTTTTTGCTCGGCAGATTTCATTAATGCTGTAGTGTCAACAACTGGGACGCTTTTTTCATGATCTAAATGAGTAAGTTTTGAGTCCAAACTTTCGCTAGACTTCATAGTATTTACGAGGGAAGCTGAATCCATAGTTTTGGCAATCATTTTATCTTCAGAGGGCTTCATGGAATGATCATCGTCTCTAAACGATTTGATTTCTCCATTAGACATTGACTTCTTATTCAAAGAAGCTGCGGAACCAAGCTGCGTCGACTCAAAATTGGAATTCGTTTGACGGAAATGCTCCTCAGCGATCTGGTTTGTCTCATGATTTTTGCTAAGATGACTTTGCTGTGACTGACTGCTTTCACTTCTAGAAGACTTCTCATGATGTTCATTTATGCTTTGGTGATGATGATCATCATTAGCATTTGATTCACTTATCGATGATGCAGAAGAGTCCATATCGTTCTTCAAGCTGGATGACTGAATTTGTTCAGATTGGTGTACGGGTGACTTCATACTTGACTTTTCCTCATTTGATTTGCCCTCAATTTCCATTTTAGGGGCTCGTTTGCTAGAAATATTTTTTTCATTGAGTGCTGGGGCATTCAAAGATGATTTCTGCTCTTCAATTTTACCCATTTTAAGGGAAGAGCTTTTTTCCGTTGCGGCGGACTTCATTTCTGTATTCTCATTATCCTGAAAACTATCTTCTATGTTCTTCACCAGTTGAACGTTCTTCTGGATATTGTCGATAGCATTCTTCCATTGAGACAATCTTTCCTGTTCAGAGTTACCTAGCTGCAAGTGTACATTATGAACTTCCGCGTCCTTGAATGTAGTCGCATGCACGTTCATTGATTCCAGGTTACCGAAGTTGAGTTGCATGTGATCCAAAGCTTGTTTAGCCGTCTCAACGTTTTCATGTAATTTCACATCAGATTCCGATTCCCCATGCTTCCATTGACCCGACATTCTAGAACTCTTCTCTGCTTTTTGCAATTTCTTTTGCAGGGTATCAACAGCTTCCTTTGCCATTTTCAGGCTTTCTGCTACTTCACTTTCAGTAATTTCTTCATCGGCATCAACGGTGGAACCATCGGTGAGTTCGCTAGACTTGGCGGCGACTTCATCATCGCACTTGGCTTCCATCTCCTTAAGGCATTGCTTCTTAGATTGCTTGGATTCAGCGGAGTGGGTTTCAACCTGCTCATCATCAGTACGGTAGTGGTGTCCGTGATGTTTGAATAGAAGGGGCTTCTTGAGTCCCAAGTGGTGCGGTATCACAGGCTGCACGTAGGAGTGGTGCACCACCGGTAGAGGGTGGACCGGCGCAGCGACATAATGCGGGCTATGCCCCAAGGTTGGCGATCGTTTCAGATTTTGACTAATTTTGTAATCTGTGATGTCATCTGGGAGCGCCGGCCCTGCTGTGGCGATGGCTGCCAGAGCAGACAGCACCACTAAAGTCTTCATGGTGTGCTGCTGAAGTGTGATGTGTAGATCAGTCAGTGGAGGCTTTTATACTCAAATCAATAAGTATCGAATGGTCCCCCCGTCGCTTCCCGCTGCGAGTACGTGCCGATTTGGATGACGCGTGCGGCTTTGCTGCGCGTGCGCCTTCCGTGTAATAATGTAACATTGACATCGGTTCACGTCCTAAGAATCGTTAAAACATAGTCATTATCACGTATTTGAGCTTATAATTAATTAGTAACCGATTTTCCGCTAAAATTAACTTATCTAATAATTAAATCTAAAAGTTATACTAAATTCCGGCAATAATTGTCAGTCCAAAAAAGTTACAATAACTCGAATCACCCAAAGCCAGTAAACTGAAAATCAGCGCGTTAGGGTATTTATAACAAAAAGTCTTTTAAGGTCGAGTCAAACTCGTAAGTAGCTATACATTTGAGTACCTTGTCGCAGCTACTAGTAGTAAATTCAAACCACTCTTACTTTAATACTTAGTAGTAGGTACTTTATTATCTTGCAACGTACTTACTTTTAAGTATTATTACTAGACCCCGGATTTTTGGCAATGACCTCACAATAGGGTAGTTTGGGGAGTAAATGGAACGGTGTCAATTAATAAAATTTGTTAATTAATAACTATTATAACTGAATATTTTTTATTAACTATGCATTCACGAGAAAAAAAAAACCGCAAGTTATTCATTAATTCTGCACGAAAGAGGACGAAAAACATATGAAAAGTTAAGATTTGTATTGAAAAAAAAAGACGGATTTGCTACTTTGCGTAACATTAACAATCTCAGGTGCAGAAATACAAATTAATTCAGGCAACCGTAACAAATCCTGCTTTGATAATGGACAACAGCTGTGACGTCATTCCTGTCGTCGCTTTTGTATGAAATGTTTTTGCAAGGGGTCTGAACTATGACTTCTTAAAACTTCATATCTTATGAATAAATTACACGACAATTATTTCGCGTAAACAGTTATTCCTCTCTTTCATAGCACTTTCCAATGAGCGTAAGAAAAAAATATATGCATTTTCCCTATTCTGTGCTTATACAGTGTGATTTAAAATCTGCCGAATTTCCAAGGTCAAAAAAAATTGGCAGTTTTTTACTACCTATAACTTATATTGAGTCAGAGAAAATGCTGATCTAACTCTAACCCTATTTGCTAGCCACTGTTACCGACCGATCCTTAGTTTTGTGATACTCCTGGGGCTACTCCTTCATGCTCAATATCGGTATCCCTTTTCCTTGCCGTACACAAACACACACAACAACATCCCTACACACACTAACATACATATCAGCAAATTATTGTACTTGCCTTCCCTTTATTTATATTATATATATATTAATGTCACCAAGTCAGTGGAAATAATGTGTATTTTTGTTTAAAGACTTACAGCATCACTGCTATTTGCATTTCTGAATTTCTGCAGCCGCACATTAAAGTTACTTCTCGTATGTTCTGACTCCCACGATCATCCTAGTGCGAGAGCCGCCGTTAAATTGTAAATGTTAGTATTTAAGTTTTTTGGTAAATAAATGAATTGCATTTGACTTGTTTTCGTATTGTCGACGTTTTGATAAGTTTCTTAAACACGTCAAACGCAATATCGATCAGTAGAATAGAGGCCAGAGCTACATCTTTTTCCGTATACGGCAGCTATTAAATTTACAGCGAAATACGTGTTGCAACAGATATTTATGGTTCATAACAATACAAGAGTCAGTCGTACACGCCCGTCAATAGTTTCCTGTAAACGGTTCTTTATGAAAAAAAACTGATTGTTTTGCAATTCAAATTCAAATTCAGATAATTTATTCATTGAATTGGTCACATGTCTTGAGGGCTCTTTTACTTGACGTTCATGTAAAAAATAAAAAGACCTAAGTGGCTTCTGGCTAATGACAGTACTCATAGTCAGTTAAATGAAATGACTAGTACCTGGGCCACCAAGCTCTACTCGGGTGTATGTAGGCGACACTATTTAAATCACAATTTGATAGTGTCGTCTATAGATCAAATACCTAGGAACCCGAATTTTCGGCGGAACCAGAATTTTCCCAAAGATGACGACTTGACAGATCGATTTTTTAACTCTTATTTACGGTACGGAACTCTAAAAACTGACCTTGCATGAATCTCAAGTCACGACAGAAACGACAGTGTTCCATGACTTGACGTATCTTGAGACGAGCATCTCGAGTTTATTAATACAGCTCTTGAATATTATTTATATCCATAGTAGTAGTATTTTCTGAAACCTTAATTCATAATAAAATTTATTAAAACTACCTTTCGTATAAGTAAGCTTCGTTCATGAACGTAGTCCATTCTTTTTTTTATATTAAAACAATGTTCGATCTACGAAGTCGCGCCCCAATACTTCATTTAGGTAACTCAATGCAATCGCACGACTAAAAGAATAAGTTACTTAATTAGTCAGTATAGCCCCTTTGGATGAATAAATTCAGGAAGATGGAATAAGCGTTTTGAGGAAAGTTATTTTCTGATACAGGACCCCTCATCACTGTAGTTTGACCAACAAAATAGGGAAACAAGAAAAATAAATACGTGTGGTAATATTCAATTCACAATTTATTGCATAGAAAAAATAAATTAATAAACGCCATTTTTAAACTTATCTATGACATACTTACGTACTACATTTAAAGCCTGTGATTCATTCGTAGAGAAGAGGAAATTATTCGCCTTACAAATTCTTAAATTATACGGGAGTCTTCATGTTATGTTCACTTGTGACTTCGTGGTCGTGCACGATGACATGGTGATGATGGTCAGCGTGATTGGGAGCCTCGGTAGCACCGTCAGTCCGCTTGTCCTTAGCTTCCCTCAGCTCCGTAGTTTCTTCCTCCTCGTGCTGCTTGTAGGAAGGTATGGAGGAGTACGCAGCGTGCTTGGCGTGAGCGAGGTGTCCGGCGACGACGTGGGGGGCGCAGCTCAGGAGTAGTGGGATGCCGCAACCGCCAACTTTTGCGTGGGGGAAGTGGCCGATGGCTCCTGCCCCGTAGCTCCCTGAAGCCCCGTAGCTCCCTGGAGCCCCGTAGCTCCCTGGAGCCCCGTAGCTCCCTGAAGCCCCGTAGCTCTCTGAAGCCCCGTAGCCTGATAAGCTGGCAGCAGATGTATCGTAAGAGCGAGCTTGCTCGGAATGCTCTTCAGGGGCGTCTTCTTCTCTGTAGTGGTGAGGACTTTGAGGAGCCAGGTAAAGCGCGATGGGGGCTCCTCCGCAAGGCGGCCCGTAAGATGGCGCACCATACGACGGCGCTCCACCATACGAAGGCGCTCCTCCATGCGACGGCGCTCCTCCATACGACGGCGCTCCTCCATACGAAGGCGCTCCTCCATGCGACGGCGCTCCTCCATACGACGGCGCTCCTCCATACGAAGGCGCTCCTCCATGCGACGGCGCTCCTCCATACAACGGCGCTCCTCCATGCGACGGTGCTCCTCCATACGCCACGGGTCCTCCATATCCTGAATCTCCACCGTATGACGCAGACTTCTTTGACAAGTCGTCTGTTGGCGCGGCGAAGGCTGAAGACCCGATAACTACGGCGAGAGCAACTGCGATCTTCATTGTGAATGTGGTTTGTGTGATGATGACACTTGGGATAGACTATTTATATGATATGATGCGGAAACGATCGACATGATTATGATTTTTGATAGAATGCTTTCGGCACGTATTAGGAAGTTTGGTTATCTTGCGAATCTTGCGATGCGCACGCTGTCTGCTGCGGCGGTAGAAATAAATCATGTTTAGGTTTAATTTAGGGTTTCGTATCCGATACTGATAAACGGAACCATTATAAGATGCGCTTTGTAATCCGTCTGTCAACACACTTTCTTTCCTTTACTTTCTTTTACACGGGACAATGTCACACAAATTGACCTAGTCCCAAACTAAGCTCTAGGCTTGTACTATGGGTACTAGACAACGATAAACATACTTAAATACATAGAAAATATCCAAGACTCAGGAACAAATACTCGTGTTGATCACACAAATATCTGCCCTTACCGGGATTTGAACCCGGGACCGCTGGCTTCGGAGGCAGGGTCACTCCCAACCAGGCCAACGTGGTGTAACACTTTTTCTCTGAAACAGCTGAGAATCTCGGCATGGCTTCAGTTTACTTTAAACAACGGTAGGTATATCCGTATGATAAGGCTTCTAAAAGATGAAGTCAGCAAGCATCACCAAGACTTTATTGGATTTCTAATATGTTATACATATAAGACGTTCGTCGGAAATCTTGGTGCTCGAGTCCGACTCGCACTTGACAGTTATTAAAGTTCCGTACCTAATACGTGTCTAACCTCTGATATTCTTTTGTTTGTTGAGTATCACATTTTACAATTAAATAACGCTTCCTTAAAAATTTCTGCAAGTACAGTCGCGGAACGGACGTTCGTCAGTTTTCGCCTCTATTTCAACGCTGTTAAGATCCAAAAGTAACGAATCTTATCACACCGTGACTATACATCAATTGCACACTCACTTTACTTGCAAGCGAAGCACATGTAAAAAGGTGATGAATCATTTAAATGACTCAAAGTCGTCGCAATTAAATATAAAAAATAAATGTTTAAAAAATTAAAAACTGATTTCAGAAATGCAAGTAATAATAACTTCTTTTAAAATTGTAGGCACCTACCTAATAGGTTAGTCCCACTGAAGTCGGCTTTTTTGGTGAAAATATTGTGGTCGCCGACTTCAGTTGGACTAACCTATTAGGTAGGTGCCTACAATTTTAAAAGAAGTTATTTCTTGGGTTTTTCAAGGCGGTTTTTTGTTTGTTTAAAAATTTATTCTATTTAAATCTTTTTAGTGATCATAAATCATAAATACGCTGTTCCGTACACCCACTTATTAGTTGATATGAAACTTTTAAGTTTCAAGCGCGCCGCAAGCCACGCCGCCGGAAAGTCATCGTCGTATTTATATAAGTAAATATTCTTCGTTGTAGTCGCTCAATTATCTTAATTGAGATATGTTAACGCCACCCTTGAAACAGGTACCGTTGAGATCTTCCGATGGCTATCTGTGGTCTTCATCATCAGATCCACTTCCCCAAATGATACTTACTTTCTGAATGCAAATGCTAGACTTCTTAGTAAAAATACTAAAATCGTTATATGTTTGCCTACAATATTTGAGGAGTTCCCTCAATTCCTCACTGATCCCCTCACCAGATTCAGATTTGGTGACAATGAGACCACCTCGAAAGTATACTCTATTAAACCAAAAAAAAATCAAAATCGGTCCACAATTGACGGAGTAATCAGTGAACATACATAAAAAAAAACATACAATGGAACGTATAACCTTCAACTTTTTTTTGGAGTCGGTTAAAAAGTTAAAAGAAACGGTACATTACAATTTATTTAAGCTCACAGGGATCATACTAAAATGACCCAAGGACCCAACTAATAGAAGGCAGAGTGCATAAGGTTGTTTTGAAGTTTGGTTTAAAACACTTTGGACACAGTGTTTATGGTATCTCTCTATTATTATAACCAAAATACCTTCTTGATTGTGCTCTGTTTGAGTGCCTGTAATAAAGCCTAGAAAATAAATAAGTTTCTGTCAAAAAAATATTTTTTAAGACAAGCTTTTGTTGCCAACTGTTTTTTTTTTTGCAAAGTCATTTACTGTTTATCAAAACTAACCTAATGAGTCCAAACTCGATGGGTCTACGGTAGATCCTGACACCACCTCCCGACTCCAGCATAATCTTAATATTGCAGTGTCACGCAATTTTCATATGCGTACAAAATTTCAGGGCCTCTATTCAGGTGCATTAAAACGATATCGTGTTTGACACGTTTAAGAATCGTTTATGTCACAGTCGCCATTATTGTAAATGACATAAGAGTTATCAAAACGTTGACAATACGGAAACAGATCAAAAACGATATCGTTATAACGTAGTTGAATAGAGGCTCAGCTGAATTGGAAACCGAGAAGTGGGTCAAATTTAACTTGCAAATTTTGACGGAAAACTTACTTACGAGTACATACGAACACTGCAAGTTAAATAAAAGCTTGCAATAAATGATAATCATTAACGTCATTAGACTCACGTCAGCTAAAAGATGACTAACGACTCATCATGGTTCTCTTTTTATACGTAGTTAAAATTATTAGATAGTTAAAGCTATTAGAAATAGTTAAAGTCAACTTAATGAAATAATACTTAATAAAGAATTTTCAATCGCAATATAATAAATCGGCACGCCAGAGGTGCTTTATGCTTTTTTATTTCCTTAACTTTAGGTTTTAAGGCTCTAGTAGGGCCTAAAGCGTTAAAACATGTAAGCCGTTGTCTGCCTTATCTGCAACAACATACAATAACGACTGTATAATATGTAGCGGTTTACTCGTACATAGTTGTGCTAATGAACTTTGGAAGCCAGTCAGTGAAACTCCGAGCAGATGGAGATCAAATCACAAAACTAATAATAATTTGAAAATCAGTTCGCAGACGTTTCATCTAGGGTTTACCAAAGTTCGATTTTTCGAAATTTGTGATAAGAAAAGTTAAAATTATATTAGGAAAAGCGTCAAAAGGTCCTGCTTTCTACTTTGTGACGTTATGGTAACTCTTATTTATTTAACATTAAGAGCTATTCTAACGTCAACAATGTAGTTACGATTTAGAAGCAAGAAAGGCAAAAACAAATTGGAATAGAGTTCCAGGGGCTCTATTCTACTCGGTAAAACCTTGTTGCCTTTGACATTGAGTCAGTAATGGCGGCCGAATTCAAAATGCTAATACATGTCAAAAACTCATACCAAGTGGAATGGAGCCCCGGTACGATATTTGAATTATAGAGATCGTTTAATATCTTAAACGCCACTCCAATGTGTACACGCACACATTGGATGCACGGTCGATTAGTGGAGGGGCATTCAGAGCGTATCTTTCACAGCCCCTAGCCAAGATGCGTTCGCTACCTAGCGTTTCTATTCGGTTTCTTTTTAAACCAATCGCGTCACTGGTAGATCGCGTCATTCGAAACGTCAAGTGATCTTTCAGTGACGCAATTGGTTTAAAAATCAATGGAATAGAAACGCTAGTTAGCGAATGCATCTTGGCTAGGGGCTGTTCTTTATAAGATGATCTCTATCATTATGACCTTGGACGTTAACGTCAAATAATAATATTTGTATATTGAAATATTCATTTATTATGTAAAACAACAACAATGTGGCTAATTATCTTAATCTATCACTGAGTCCGGGGGGCGTCGGGGGCGGCGGCGACGGCGGCGGCTTCGTGCACGGTGGTGGCGTGCTCAGCGGGCTTCGCGTGCTCATCGAGGTGCTGGGGCTGCTCGTCTACGCCGCGGTAGGCTTCCGCACCAGCGATGGGCAGTGCTCCAGCGCCGTAAGCCGGGGCATAATGGGACCCGTACTGGGTCTTTACTAGGTGGCCGGGCACGATCGACGGCGAGCAACTAAGCAGCAGCGGCACCGCGCACTTGCCCACGTGCGCTCCTGGGAACACTCCCAAAGCTCCTGAGGAGTACCCTGCCCCGATTGCCCCGATATTGTGTCCCCCGGAGTAGCTCCCTGCTCCCGGGGAAGCATAGCGCGCCATCGGCATGTTCTCAGACGCGGCAGGATCGGTATCGGAGAAGCTCATCATTTCTGGTTCTTCACCGGTATTGTCTTCCATGTCTTCGGCGCGGTAGTGAGGAGAGCCATAGCTTCCGTAGCCGCCGTAGTGTCCTTGCTGGTAGCCTTGCACAGGGCCGAGGTTCAGCTGGTACGACGGGCCGGGGTGGTAGGCAGGTAGGGTGGAGACCGCGTGTATTGGGCCAGGGGCCGCGCAGGGCGATGCGTATGTGCCATAGCCGTGCGAGCGCGGCCTGCGCAGGTACATCCCATTATAAGGAGCTGCTAACGTCGCGGAAACCAACAGAACACACGCCACCACAACCTGCATTTTCGAGATGTTCAACTACTGTGACCACATTTCACCACACGCTAATATTTATACATTTCGCAATCCAATTCGAACTCCTTAGATTGCATTCTGCGCTGACCGACTACTTTCTGCACACTCGAGTTTATTCGGGTCATTCGCCAACAAAACAAGTATCCGTTACGAATATCAGTGCACTTGCATAAAAATAGCGTTTAACTATGAGCGACCTCGATTATAAAAATCATTACGAATATTATCCGGGTTTTAACTTCAAGAAAGAGGCGGCGGAGCGGGAGCGCGAGGAAGCGGTGGATGCGCATCCGCTCCGGCGTAGACGTATGGGGCGAAGGCGGAGGCAGTTCGCTGCCCACCTGGACCTAGGGGTCTACTAGGGTAGGACCGTGGGGATAGGGTCCCACACTATGGTCCTACACGTCTGGGGAAAGGGTTCAATGTGTTAACTGAACCCTCCCTCCTTTGGCGCGAGTGCGCGTGTGCGCGCGGCTGGGGGGCACCCAGTGGTAGCATAGCAATCAGCCCACGGTGCTCCCGCTACCAGCCCCTTGGAGGTTAACACCGGAGAGGTTTTAGACGGTATGCTTCCACCTCAGCTCTCACAGGAGACTGAGGTGGTCGAGAGTCCGTCATACCATTTGGCTGCCCCTGGCCGGGGGGGACGATGCGTAATGACATTTCCTCTCCGTTAAAATTTATAAGAGATATCAAAAAATAGTCTTCTATAAAAAAATGCATTCAGAATTATGAAAATTCGAAATTATGATCAATTCAGAATTATAACTACGGAATTGTGTACGAGAACTGTACCCACTAATTGTAGAGACAATGATTTGAATACAATTAATTTTAGGCCTTAATGCACGATAAAGCATTACATACTATTATCTCATCCAACTACTGCTGGCCACCCTGCGGAGATCATCGCTCCACCTTGGATGAGGGGAGCTGAGAATTGTGCCCAGCGTAACGTGCTATGTACAGGTGATGGTGATGATGATGATTACTAATATCTAATGAATGAGACATCCTTATTGCATATCCATATCTATGCAAGTAGTAAAAAATATATTAATGCGAAAGTATGACTGTCTGCCAGGCTTTTATGTCTGAAACAAGTTTATAAAAATAGTGTAGTTAATGTAGTTACTAAATAAAAATAATAAATAAATATCACGGGACTATGTCACACAAATTGACCTAGTCCTAATAACTGAGCTCTAGGCTTATACTTTGGGTACTAGATAACTTACTTATGTGGAGATATATATATATATATATACTTAAATACATAGAAAACATCAAAGACTCAGGAACAAATACTAAATCGTACTCATCACACAAATATCTGCCCTTACCGGGTTAGAATCCAGGACCGCTAGCTTCAAAGGTAGCTACCAACTCGGCCAACGTGTCGTCCTACAAACCTAGGGATACTATTTAATACGAAAATGTTGACGATACGTTAAAAACAATAAGGTTTTACCGTGTAGAATCTTGGCCTCTATTCTACTGGATTTAAAACATATTGCCTTTGAGATTTTTTCATATTGTCAACGTTTTGATAACTCTTATTTACTCGACAGTAACGGCAGCCGAGTTAAAAACAACACGGGAACATTTTTACCGTGTAGAATCTCGGCCATGGTAATGTTTAATATCACAAATACAATGTCTAGTTTAAACCCTACATACTGATAGTTGTCAGTGTAGTACGTACAGTCAACATCAAACCAAAAGTAGATACATTTGCACCTTGTCACTTTACAGCCTCGTAAGTAATCTCAAACAAGATTGGCAAATATGTTAATGCGATAAAGTACAAAAGTGAGTACCTACTTTAAATGTAGACTATTTATACGAGCCATATAAACGAGGCTTCAAGGAAATGCGTAGCTAAACTGCTACAAGTTATGCTACGCCGTAGCTCGGAGCGACCTCTGATTTTTAGCAATAGCTTAACTAATACCATTATTACAAATAAATATTCAATTTAAAACATAGCGTTTACTATATCTACTTAAAAACAAATATTATATCAGTAGGGGTCGCACTTTTGTTGCCGATGACGTCAAAATGACGAAAGTTTACCTACAGAGTGCTCTGATTTGGCAGGTGTTAAGATATTATCTGGTACAAATAAATAAATAATGTATAATAAAAAGAGCTAAAATATCATAATTAATCAAAATACGGATCACAGCAGCAGCATCATTTCTTCACTATTTATTAATAAAAACGGCAAATTGAGACCATATTATTTTATAATTATTACTTGCGAGGTGAGGCTGACTGATTGTAATAATTAATTATAATGCCAAAAATAGTATTTAATTATACAATTTTACATTATAACATGACAACAGTTTTTCTACATGATAATGTTATCTCGATGATTTTGCTACTGTCTATCTGAATGTCAGTATCGATGCACTCGAAAAGTTTATTTAGGTGTACCCAGACCATATTTCGACACCCAATATGAATAACCTAACTCATTTTGACGTGGTTTTCAACACAACCATTTTGAGTTTTTAGCAAAGTTGATTATTTATTTTTTCCTACTGGTTTAATTTGTGATGTGCAATTGTAAGTTTAATGATACGAATTTTCAATGATTTTAATATCACTATAATAAAACCACCTCAAGTACATTTTCAACCTAATAACCAGTCTTTAGTTTTAAACATCATATATGCAAATTCACGTCATCGGCACCAAAAGAGCGACCCCTGTATATCAGTTATATAATGGGATAACATTTCCTATGTATCTTGAGGAGGGCTAACTGGTGACATTCAAGACCGACTTTTAATTTTATCTATATTTTCGTTTCTGTCAGTACTTTGCGAAATATTTACTAGAATAAAAATTTGCTCCTTTAAATGGCGTAACCCTGGCCGCCAAAATAGAACACAACAGTGCGAATACTGCACAACACCAACAAATACGAACCTGCCCTATCAAGTCAAAGTTAAGGTATGGGGGTTTCCATGAGGAATCGACGGATTAAGTATTGAATAGTGATTTGGGTACTCATATAGAGATTTTTGGGAAATTAAACCTGGGGGTTGAATCTCTCAACACAGCGCTGCGTCGATCTCACAGGCGAAGTTTTATCCGGCAAGTTTAAGAAGACCCGTCGGAGCGTACAAAACACATTTTAACGCGTACCTTCTCAATTAGGCAGCTTTATACGACACTGAACTCGACTCACCTGCCTGCTGCCTAATTGAGAGAATTACCCCCCTGATAAAAAAAACCATTAATGATCACGGAACTCCAAAATGCCAAGTATTTTATCAGTGGCAAAGTATTTCTAATGTAGGTAGTTGGTTAAAAAAATGCATTTTGATAAGGTTAGGGTTAGGGCGAGTGGGTTTAATAATATCGGGACAAGATTTTGACATAGGATCGGGACGACAACGTAAGAATAAAGTTTTAAGGTTTAAAATAAAAGTGTTTTTTGTGTGACTTGAGTCCTTAGCTTACTAAGCAACTTTAACCTCGGGTGGCTGTCATTTTATTAATTTCATAATAATATTTGACACTAGTTCCTTTTGACGTATTTGACACTAGTTCCTATGGCAGCATGTAGGGCCTCTATTCTACTGCGTTATAACGATATCGCGTTTGCGGTGATTTAGAATCGTTTATGTCACAGTCGCCATTATTGTAAATGACATAAGAGTTTTCAAAACGTTAACAATACGGAAAAACGTAAAATAACGTTTTGATAACTCTTATGTCATTTACAATAATGGCGACTGTGACATAAACGATTCTTAAACGTGTCAAACACGATATCGTTATAACGCAGTTGAATAGAGACCCAGGAGCACTACACGACGATTATTGTTTATTTATTGTTAACATCTTGGCAAAAGTATGTTACGGATGGTGAGCAATTGACATTAGGTTAATTGCTCGATATAATTAATGTGTGGACTTATGTGCTAGCAAAATCATCATTCCACTCAACCATATTGCTATTGACGTGTTATAGTATTGTCAAAGTTACGGTGGCTCTTATTTACTTGACAGTAATGGCGGCCGAGTAAAAAACAATACGACAACACGTCAAAAGCAGTATGGTTTTAATGAGTAGAATAGAGCTTCTGCAATAATCACAAAATGGCAATTTTCTTAATAAAATACCAACCATCTCTGCAAACTTGCTAAAAGCGTAAAATCATAACTTATCTTTTTAAAGTAGCCTATTTTTAAACGGACTTAAAAAGGAGATTATTTGAATGAGTAAGGTATTTAACTCCCAAGGGTGGAAAAATAGAGGAAGAAGTTTCATTTAACCTTGTTATGAATTCTAAAATGGTAAAAGGTGAAAAAAAACTTATTTTTTATACTTTTTAGAGGTTTTTTCTACAGACTATTTAGTCAGAGGTTTTTTTTTTTTTCGCTTTTTAATCTTCGCCATCCGAGTGTCTGTTTGTGGCATCGTAACTCCCAAACGGATGAACGGATTTGGACGCAGGTTTTTAAAATAACGCTACATTAATCAAAATGGTTCTTAGCAAGATTTCATGAAAATTTGTTGGGCCGTTTAAGAGATATTAGCTCTGAAAGTAGGTGTCGCCGTTGTTTTTGGGGCTTTTTACCCCCTAAAAACTCAATATCTCAAAAACGTCTAAACCGATTTTTATAAAACATGTTAAGAACCACCACTAAAAAACATGCTTTCATTAAAAAAAACCGCATTCAAATCGGTTCATCCATTTAAGAGCTACGGTGCCACAGACAGACACACACACACACACTTACACGTCAAACTTATAACACCCCTCTTTTTGCGTCGGTTAAAAAAGTAGGTCTATAGAGCCAATAAAATACCTGTTTTAGTAATGCCTTTGATATTTGGCATCATGTCCTTAAACGAGAATCAGGAGACTCAGAAGGATATTGCGATGTCTCCGTCTACTGTGACGTGGAGTTGGTTCATTGTTTTAAAAAAAACATACATATCAAATGCATTTTGTGAACTGAATCATACGTGAATTATATATTAATCGGTGGTAAGTCTCAAGTTAATTTCTATAGTTATTTTCTCTTTTCTATTGTTTACTTGACTCAGGGCAGTATTGATAAACTGCTCTCGGCTGAAATATCCGCCTCAAAACACGTCTGAACGTCGTGACGCCGCATTAGCCTAGTTGGTCCCGGGTTCAAATCTCGGCAAGTGGTATTACTATTCGTGATAAGCGCGAGTATTTGTTCCTAAGTCTTGGGTTTTTTTTTTTTTTTATAGCAATGGAAAGGCACACGAGCACTTAAGTCACCTGATGGTAAGTGGAATCTAAGACCCATAGAAATTTGAATTCTCAAGACTGCAATCCTAAGACTTCAAATGCGTTACCAACCCTGAGGACTAAGATGGGATACCTCTATGCTAGTAATTACAACGGTTATCTTATCCCCACACCGGAAAACAACAATGCGAACACTGCTGCTTGGCGGTAGGTTAATGGATAAGATGGTGGTAGCGATCCGGACGGAACCTGCACAGGGTCCTACCACCACTGGTCTTAAAAGTATTTTTATCGTTGTCATTTTGTGTGACATTGTCCCCGGACTTTTATACATCTAAGATATGTCAGTTTTCTTTGGCTTAATTTACTATGACGCGTCTCAGGATTGGCATCTCGCCCAAGACCAGTTTTCAATACAGCCCTGAAGCCGCCGAAACCAGACCGCTGAAGAGGAGGTTTTGAAGGCGTTGCTTTTGTAATAAAAACTTCGATTTAAGACTGTAGGTTTATTGTAGGTAGCTGGTGTAAGTACAAAAATAGTGCCAAAATTATGCGCAGCTAAGTGGACGATTAGAAGGCAAGTGAGTTGCAAATTTTGAACAGTTCTAAAATATTAACTGACTATTCTAGTGGGGATAAACGTTTTGATATTGCTTAAAGAGCTTAAGATAATTTAGGTTTAATGATTTTGGTAGGTACAATAATGTAATTGGAAAACAATTTAAGTAGGAAAACAAGAATAAAATAAAATAAATTAAAATGTATACAATAAAAATGTTGCATACGCAACAGCCCTTCATTAAACTAGGTTCTATCCTACTCGGTAATGCTTTGGAAATGTTATCATATTGTTTTTAACTCGGCCGCCATTACAGTCAAGTAAATAAGAGCTATCGTAATGTTGCCAATAGGGTAACATGTCAATAGCAATATGGTTTTAAAGAGTTAGCCCTTGTAATTTTTAAATGATTGTCAGCGTTATCGCCCTTGATTGAGCAAATACACAAAAAGTTAAATGAAACAAGCAAACGTAACATCACGCCTTCATTCCCCGAGTGGGGTAGGCAGAGCTACAGAAATACCAACAACTTTAAAAAGACTTGTTTCTGTAACCACACTTTGCACAATCATGCCACGAAGTTTACTAGCGTATTGTGACAGGTTGCAAGCCCATCGCCTAACAGCACTACCCTTATTCCCTTAGTCGCCTCTTACGACATCCACGGGAAGACATGGAGTGGCACTACTTATTCTAACCACAAGGGGCAAGCTACATTAATATTACTAAAACCGGGCAAGACCATATCAGACCACGCTCAGTGTAGGGTTCCGAAGCCGTCAAGTACTAGAGTACTACAAACATAAAAATGAACAAATAATAACTAATTTTCTATTAAAAGTCAATTGATGCCCTCTTAGATGATTTTAGTAGGTAAAAACTCTTTAATCGCCTGTATCCTAAGAACCAATGATGTCTTACTCGTGATAGTTTTCCTTAAAAATTCGTTATATTACGCTCTTTCATTTAAGATTTTTCTCTGCTTAGATTAGATTTTTTAGTATTTGTACTTTTGGCTGTTTATTATTTGGGAGGGGAGGGGGGCAAACTTTAGTCTAATCAATGCTTAATATTTCATAAACGGATCACTTAATCAAAAAACTATTTTTATAAATCCATTATAGTTTTGAAAGACCTATCCAAGGACACCCCACACTAGACCAGAAAAAAAAATACATCCCACGTTACGTGTAGGGAAAAAACACTAAAAAATTTTTTTTTTTACCTTTTATTGTACTATTTTGTTGGCGTGTCTAGGATGCATATTCATGCCAAATTACAGCTTTCTAGTATTAAGAGTCTCTGCGTTAGGCTGCGGACGGACGGACGGACGGACGGACATGGCGAAACTATAAGGGTTCCTAGTTTGACTACGGAACCCTAAAAACTATGTTCAATTAAATCACGTTCTGGGCTTATTATGGTCGTGTTTATCGCTTTAGATAAAGCATCCGTCACTCTCGCACTTAAATAGTTGTCGGAAAGTGACGAATATTTTATTTATAGCGATATACGTTACCATAATAGGTCCCCCGAATTAAAAACAGTTTTTAATTTTACCGGGCTGTATTAATGATAATAGCCATCTCAATATATTCAATAGTCTTTAGTTCTTAGATCAGAAATTACCGAACGAATTTTGGTGTAGTTTTTGTCATTATTTAACCATTTATTGCATAGGAAGCCATATATGGCTTCATTCATGTTTTATATTTTTGAATGGGTAATTTTGACGATTTGAACTGTAATTAATCAAAAAAAATAAGAAAACGATGACTTTTAAGTTCATTTTCAAACATATATTTTAAGTAAATTTCAAACTTATTATTTATGCCGTAAGATTCATAGCTTTGTCAAAATTCAAATTTGGAAATGTAGTTTAAAGACAGCGTTTCACTTTCGGTATGCTATGCATTACGAGTAAAGGGTAGTATGACTAATGAAAAGTTTAACTTCTATAAATTGATACTTAACCCGTGCGAAGTCAAGGCGGGCTGCTAGTTCATAATAAAAGTAAAATATCAAAATGGGTTGGCCTGGATTACTTTAAAACTCGTTTAATATTGTTATCCACTCCGTTGCAAAATGCTGGCGGAGCAAATACGTGAGTTATTCGATAACATGCAAAACCTACAGAAATTACGAGCAAAATGTAATGATGATTCATCATGATAAGTATGTATCTCAAGTTTTAGGTGAGGTCATAACATCGAATTATCATGAAACTTACCCGCTTAAAAATAATACTGTAAGAACTGTATCCCTGGGCCTCTATTCTAGTGGGGTAAAACCGAGGTGATGGCGGCCTAGTTAAAAACACGTCATAAACATTTTAATTTAGAATTTTGGATTTTGACGTTTGCGTGATGTACCTACATCAAAGTACGTAGTAGGGCGCGACTTCGTGGGTTTAAAATATTAAGCTTTATCTCACTAACTAGAAGCAAAGAAAAGGATGTACTGTAGGAAAAAACTTATACTTCTAGGCATAGTTTTTACGAGTAGGTATTGTTTTAGGCCGCGTTGTTTGACCAGAGTTGAAAGAATCGAAAATTTGACACTTTCCCTGAGGTTTAACCATTACTTACGATTTTTTAAAATTAGTTAGTTTAACTACTGATCAAACAACAGTCCCTAAGAACAGAGAATGGAAAAGGGACAAGAGCGAAATACATAAAGGGTGTTTATAATATTGCTAAGATAATGTTGATCTAGAGTGTGTTGTGTGTCAGTATGTTTCCGTGAAGTAGATGTGGGTCTGACCAAAACTTATTTGGCCAATACACATTGGGTGACTGCATCGAAACGAAAATCTGACGATTATACATTTCAAGAGCTAGTCATTGTGATTATGAAGCAGAACGTGAACTTAGGGTCTTAAACTCCAAGAGTGGTTGAGTATGACGCCGACAAAAAACATATCTCGAGAATTAAACCTCGTACAAAAAGTTATTGGTTAACCCATACCCACTTTCCTTTGTCAGCTGACTTACGCACGAAGCCAAACCATGGTTTTAGGTAAGACAGTCTGTGTAATGCATGTAAGAAAGATCTGATGTTCCACTTAACTCCTTTAGCCATTAAGCCGGTAATTATAAATGTGGTATCAATGACTCCTCAAGTAGAGTCAAGGTCATAAATATGTATACACTTTAGTACCTTGTCACTTTAATCGCTGTGACAATTTCATATGGCAGTTTAAACATGACGTTAAATAGACAAGGTACTAAAGTGTATACATATTTATAACCTTGACTGTACGTGCGAGTTATCGACACCGTACAATTTGAAAACTCTTTTCATTCATCTGTTGTGTGAAGAGAGAGGAGAAGGAATAATATCGATGTTTCTCGCATTTCATGACACCCATGATAAAGACACAAAATCTGCTTCAGAAGTTTAATAGAAGTGCCGATATTATTTTGCAGCATATCAGGGCCTCTATTCAGATGCGTTAAAACGATATCGCGTTTGACACGATTAAAAATCGTTTATGTCACAGTCGCCATTATTGTAAATGTCATAAGAGTTATCAAAACGTTGACAATACGGAAACAGGTCAAAAACGGTATCGTTATTACCTTGTAGAATTCCAGCCCAGGGCCTCTATTCAACTGCGTTATAACGATATCTTGTTTGACGTGTTTTAGAATCGTGTATGTCACTGTCGCCATTATTGAAAATGACATGAGAGTTATGAAAACGTTGACAATACGGAAACACATCAAATACGATATCGTTATAACACAGTTAAATAGAGGCCCAGTATAGTTCCGGTGCATGGTACATAAAATTATATGAATAACCCTTCAGGAGGCGAGCGTCATTTTAGTTAATTTTAAGGATGTGGTAAGTTTAAATTTTTAGGAATTTATTGAGTGCGGCTTTTATGAGTTTTATCAAATACATTATATCTCGAAAACGATATTTTTTGTCAATATCTTTTTTAGTCATCTATCTCTATTTTTTTACTAATGTTTGAAACAATTAATTTTCAGCAGCACTGGTTTCACAAATAAGAAAACGTAATACCGTGCAACGTGAACAGCAACAATATGACAGTATACACTTCGCTCTTATTTACGCTGATTTGACGACACGCTACCCTCGTTGGTAGTGATCCTGCCTTCGAAGTTAAAGATCCTGGGTTCAAATCCCGGTAAGGGCAAATATTTGTGTGATGAGCATGAGTATTTGTTCCTGAGTCTTGGATGTTTTCTATGTATTTAAGTATGTATTTCTCTATATAAGTATATTTATCGTTGTCTAGTACCCATAGTACAAGCCTAGAGCTTGGTTTGGGGCTAGGTCAATTTGTGTGACATTGTCCTGTGATATTATTTTTTATTATTTCGGGAACACCCTGTGTATTAAACATCTAGCTCTATCTAAATATTATACCAAAAAGCTCGAGCTGGTACAAATTTTACCAAAATTGACCTTACTCAAACGATTTTTCATTTAAAACGACGTCTGCGACACAGCAACGCAAACTAAGGCGGTCTGCTATCGTGTCACGCATGCACGCACTCCTGATCGGAGCAGGACCCGAGAGACACGACGAGCAGGGCCGTCAACACCGCTGCTTACTGGGCATTTGAAAGAACCTCGGCTCGAGGGAAGTTTAAACGAGAGGCATTGTAACGTCACCTGGACAATCTCGTACAAGAACACAAGACTTGGATTGCTCGTCCCTCAAGAACCCGGCGGTGCACCGGCATCCGATGCGGCACTCCCAGGGGAGGGGGCAGCGGGCGCCCCCGATCCCGAGCATCTTGATGTTCAGACACGTCGGGGGACATCGCCACACACACATCGAGAACTCTTCGTGGGCCTTTATACAGGCTGATGTCCGGTAACTTGACACCGATGCGAGTAACACGAAATATGTCACTTGAAATACGAGTAGCATTGGATTGAATAGACGGTTAGTATTGCGATATTCAAGTTTAGTTTGTTCGGGTATCGAGAAACATAAACTAGATGTTAGCCATAAAAACGCTATTGTTTTGAAATAATATTGCTATGGTTTTAGTTATGGCAAAAAAAAATAAAGCGCATGTTTTCGTTAAATAAAGAGATTTTTTAAAATATAAGTATCACCTTGTTACACAAACGCTTAGTAGGACTAACAGCCCATTAGTCCTAATATAGGCTTCTGTGTCTTACCCATACGCTAAGGTAAAAAGTGACAACTAGCGACTTAAGGCAAGATTAAATCGAAATAAAGTTTGTGCAACTGAGTATTTGACATGGAGTCTTGTACTATTATCTATTCTGTGATGGAGTACCTATTATTGTAGTGTAGTCTTGAGTTGATTTTATTTTGTTTGTTGTTGCTCTTCTACGCTGCATTCGACGACACGCTAGCCTGGTTGGGAGTGACCCTGCCTTCGAAGCTAGGGGTCCTGGGTTCAAATCCCGGTAAGGGCAGATATTTGTGTGATGAGCACGAGTATTTGTTCCTGAGTCTTGGATGTTTTCTATGTATTTAAGTATATATTTCTCTATATAAGTAAGTTTATCGTTGTCTAGTACCCATAGTACAAGCCTAGAGCTTAGTTTGGGACTAGGTCAATTTGTGTGACATTGTCCTGTGATTATTATTATTATATTATTATTATTCTGGGAGATCTTAGACGCCTAGTTTTCGGGTGCGCCAAAGTTCATTATAAAATTGCAAAGTAGATTATTGGAAGTTCGAAAATGTTTCGTATAAAAATTAATTTCCCAATGATCATTACTTTTGTCTATTTTTAGTTAATAACTATCGCAACTCCAAATCATTGATATGTATAATGTCAATAAATATATATACTTCTATTACTATTATTTAAATTTATATTTTTTATCAATATAACGATTTCTTGCAATAAAAATTAATGTTATAAACATTTTTAAAGATACCCTTGTTTATTCCTAAACTGTTTAAATATAAAAGTCACTATGCAGAAAATACTTATAAGTAGGTTAGGTTAGGGTTATCTCGTGTCCCTTAGAGCAAGCAAATGTTTTATTTTGGCAAATATCGTATTACCTACGGGAGACAGAATTTCCTTATTTGTAGCGAATGAACAAGACGAATCAGGGCAGAACCGACTCGGATAGGTTAGGTTAGAAGGCCAAGGCGGGAACTTAGCTCCCGCCTTGGCCTTCGAGGTTATTTTTTTTTATCTGCCCAGAAAAACTTCCTTTCGATAAATGCATTCAATTTTAATAATATAACTACTAATTATATAAGTACAAATAATACTATCATATAAGTTTATAAAGAAAAATCTTCGAAAAAAAATTATAGGTCCGCATACAATCTTGGCCACAGTATTATGAGTATAAAAAATCGAAGTACTGCATATTATGAGTAATACTAGTAGTACTACAAAATTATAATGACTCATAATGAGTAATATTCTAAGAAACAATTTTCTAACAAACAATATTTATGATCACAAAGCGGTATTATAAAAAAAAATCTAAATTAAAATTGTATATGAGCCAATATGGACCCCTAGTTTTCTGTTGTACTTTTTGTGTTATAATAAATAATAACACCGTATGCAGCTCGGGTTTTAAGCGAGTTTTACCAAAAATGAGATGCTAACCTAAGTAGAACAAGATTCTAGTCCCGCAATTGTTTTTATAAACCTATAAATAAAGTAAACTGGTATTATTAATTTCTTCATCATTGATTAAGCGATTTTCTAGAAAGCGATAATTGTTAATAAATAAATGAACAAGTGTCGTGTATTCATATAGAATAATTTCAACGGAAATAAGGAAGACATTGGGCCCCTCAGCTTTTAATAAAAAAAAAATGGCAGCTCTATTGCGTTCACTCTACAATATTATAAAGTGTTTAAGAGAAACGGTAAGTAGTGCCTGTAACATTGAAATCATTACCGAACGCATCCTATATAATAAGGTTACAGTTCACCAATAAAAATGTTGATCTTTTTTGGAATCTAGTCATTGTAATTGTAACTGTCACTGACATGCTTGTCATTCTATGTACTGGGCCTCTATTCAGGTGCGTTAAAACGATATCGTGTTTGACACGTTTAAGAATCGTTTATGTCACGGTCGCCATTATTGTAAATGACATAAGAGTTATCACAACGTTGACATTACGGAAACAGGTCAAAAACGATATCGTTATAACGCAGTTGAATAAAGGCCCAGATCGAAGCTTGTTGTGTGACAAGGCACTTAAGTAGCTACTCAACATTTTCGTTGACTGAGGGTGAGAATCCACCAAAGATGTGCGAGGAAAACAAAAAAATCCTTTGCTTTTTTACTCGCATATGCTATTATATGTTCGCATATATCTATATATGCTACTTTAAGCGACTCGACCCGAACTAGAAATACGCACGGCTTTTCTTTTAAAAACGGAGATGCGAATAACTTACTTTTTTACTTCTGAGTAAAGTAACCTGCTCCTGCCAGCTTTGAAACAGTTAAAAAATGCTCTCTATTGCATAAAAAAAACTAAACAACCATGGAAAAAATACCATACAGCCTGTAGCAAATTAAGTTGAATAAAACGATGGACGTAAATCGGCTACTCTGGATCGAGTATAATGCAATACTCGCCGGTCAAAACGGTAAAAACGACGGTCGTCCACCAACAAGAAACCATGCAGCGGTACTCACCAAACGTTCAGCTTCTTGATTGGCGTCCTCGCGAGCGGTTCTTCCACCCTTATGATGCAGGCCGGCCGGCCTTAGACGATGGGCACTATTGTTAAACTAGACTCCTTGGCAAACAGCGATTAGATCAAAGCGAGGGTTGAGTCCTTGTTACTTGTCCGTTCGATCATGACATACACAAATTGAAAACTGGTGATAGTTTTCATGTTTCTCCGATGGCGGCGCTAGCTTCTACGCTGACTTGTACTGCGCATGCGCACCGGTCATACCGGGCATTCCTATTGGTTGGACTTCCAGTGAGAATACCATCTTTCGCGGCGTTTTGACATTGCATTATCCATTTAGACCATAGAAAGCAAAACGTTAGAATCGAAACATTCCGCCCACCAAAATACCAATGGGATTTTCCCGGAGATAGGGACGTAGAGCGGTATAACGGTAAATATGCGATATAATGAGCTTAAACTAAAAGAAAAGAAAGAAAAAATGAGTAAAAGGAAAAAAAACATTGCTATAACGGAAAGTGCTTAGTCAGTGGGTAATGGACACAGCTTTACCAGAGGTCTCTTAATGAGATGGTCCCTGGCGGTTTTGACGGTAGCCACCCGAACAACTCCATCAGGCCCAGGATGAAGAGAGATTACTCTTCCTAGAGGCCACTGTAGAGGAGGTCGGTTGTCATCCTTAATAAGCACGACTGAGTTTACTCCTAACGAAGTTGAGTCTTTAGTCCATTTCGCTCGTTGAGTTAGAGAATTTAAATATTCATTCTTCCAGCGTCTCCAGAAATGCTGTTGAAATGCTTGTATCAATTGCCAACGATTAAGACGCGTGAAGTTAACCTCTGTGTAATCAGAATCCGGCACAGCAGTCAGAGGTTCCAACGTCAAGAAATGGCCGGGTGTTAGAACGGTCAGGTCGTTAGGATCCGAACTTAACGGACATAAAGGTCTCGAATTTAAAATCGATTCGATTTGACTAAAAAGTGTGGTAAGCTCCTCAAAAGTTAGGACTTGGTCGCCGATGATACGATATAAATGTGACTTTGCGGCTTTAATTTGTATTTCCCACACTCCTCCGAAATGTGGAGCCGAAGGTGGATTAAATTTAAAACTTATTCGTTCTGCGTTTGAAGCTTGTTCCATACATAATGCCAGTTGTGAATCAGCACCAACAAAATTTGTGCCGCAATCAGAATGAATAACGTTACAACGACCGCGGCGGGAGACGAAACGACGTAACGCCGCGATAAAACCGTCGCTTGATAAATTCGACACTACCTCGAGATGCACTGCCTTTGTGCTCAGGCACACGAACAAGCATAAGTACGCTTTGTCTATTTTCGCTCCGCGGTGGCGTCCTAACTTGATTCGAAAGGGCCCTCCAAAATCTACACCTACTTCGGAGAATGGTTTAGCCTGATTAACACGGAAAGCCGGAAGGTCGCTCATAAATGGCTGCAACGGTTGCGGATGAAGGCGATAGCATCGAATACATTTCGAGAGATAGTGTCTTATAGCACGCTTAGCCGCGAGTATCCAAAACTGTTGCAAGATCAAGTAGTGAGTAGTATTTAGACCGGGATGAAAATGTTTCCGATGGAATGACTCTATTAAGGCAGTCGTAAGCGCGCATTTCTTGGGCAATAATGCGGGATGCTTGTGGTCGAATTCTAAACCAGAGCGAGAGAGCCGTCCGCCCACCCTGAGAACACCCTGCTCATCCATGAACGGATTCAATTTACGGAGACTACGTGAAAGTTGTTGACGCAACTCTAGCTTCGAAATAGCATCCGAAAAGTGACGATTTTGGAAATGTTTGACGATCATCAATAGAGCGTTATGGTGCTCAACATTCGTTATAAAAAGGCTTTTAAGTCGCGAGCTAGTGCTACGAGTGTTATTACAAAACCTACGGATGTAAGCGAGGATACGACAGATTGTGTCTAATGACGAATACTTTTCGAACAACTGATCGAATATTGACGCTTGCTTAGGAATGTCGGCATGTTCCGCGATCAGAGCTACAGCGCATCGCTGTTCTAATATCACCGCGTGGTCCGTGTCGTGACGTTTGGATATGTCTTTTGGCCACTCTGACTTAGGTTGAGACAGCCAATCTGGGCCCGCCCACCATAACGCGTTCTTTAGTAATTCTCGCGGCAACTGACCGCGAGAACAAACATCCGCGGGATTCGAGGCAGTTGGAACGTGCCGCCAGCAATCGGTTGGTACTCTGTCTTGAATATGACTCACACGATTTGCAACAAATGTCACCCATCGAGCGGAAGGGGATCGTAACCAGGCTAGGACGACGGTAGAGTCACACCAGAGATAGGTTTCACTAACGGTAGACCGTAAAGTGTCTTTGACGAACTTTATAAGGTCTGCAAGCATAACTGCGCCACATAATTCAAGACGAGGTAGTGATTGCCTTTTTAAAGGAGCAACACGAGCCTTTGCACAGACGAGGGAGACGCGAACTGCCCCGTCATTTTCAACGACACGTAGAAAAACTGCCGCACCATAAGCCGCTTCAGAGCTGTCACAGAAACCATGAAGTTGGTACGATAGAGCGCCTTCACTGGTGAATTTTCGAGGCACCTTAAGATGTTTCACTTCGGGTAACTGCTGAGAGAAGGTGTTCCACAAAGTCACGATTTCCGATGAAGGGGGTCCGTCCCACGAGACGCCGGTAACCCAAAGCCTTTGAATTAGGCATTTGGCGTATATTGTCAGAGGAGACAGAAACCCTAGAGGGTCAAAGATTCTCGCAACCTCACTTAGAATAAGACGTTTCGTGCACGGTTGGTTCGATGGTTGGACGTTAAATACGAAACAGTCGGAACCAGGTTCCCATTTAAGCCCGAGAACCTTGATAGTCGTGTCTTCAGCTTCAGTAAAAGTAATAGCACCCGAAAGACACGCCTCTGATGGAAGATCGTCTAGCAGCTCGGGTCGGTTGCTTACCCATTTTCGTAGCTCAAAAGAGCCGAGACCAAAAAGGGCGATGATTTGAGATTTCAGTTCACGCGCATCTTCCAGCGATCTAGTTCCGGTTACTATGTCATCTATATAAATATCGGAGGCTAAGATGACTTTAGCCTGAGGGTAGTGATGGCCCTCATCATTAGCGAGTTGCTGGATGGTTCGACACGCTAGAAATGGCGCCGAAGACACCCCATACGTTACGGTGTTTAGCACATATTCCCGGAGAGGCTCGTCGGGGTGAGTTCGCCATAGAATACGCTGGTAATCGCGATGATGAGGAGCTACGTTAATTTGCCGATACATTTGGCGCACGTCAGCCATAAAGACAACTGCGTGTTCTCGATAATGAAGAAGAATCTCAACAATGTTAGACTGGAGCTTGGGGCCTGTTAACAACGAGTCGTTTAACGATTTAGAGGTAGCGTCCTTAGCCGAAGCGTCGAATACGACACGAAGTTTCGTCGTCGCACTGTCGGGACGAAGGACGCAATGGTGTGGTATGTAATACTTACCTTGACCCATCTGTTTCGCAGGTACCGCAGACATATGACCACTATCGATGTAGTCAGTCATGAACTCGATATATTGTTGATTTAGGCTAGGATCACGGGACAAACGCCTTTCAATAGCGTTGAAGCGTCGCAGAGCTATGTCTCGTGAGCCTTGGAAGGAAGGCTCAGCACTGTCGCTGAAAGGAAGACAAACGACATACCTACCAGTCTCATCACGGTAGTGATCGTTAATGAAGCTTGATTCACAGAGTTGATCCTCTGGGGTGAGTCGGTTGGATTGTGGAACGTTATCGACTTCCCAGAAACGTTGTACGATGTGATTTAAGCTGTCATCGGTATTAGGAGATGCAACACCCAACAAGCAAGACGATGCGATGCGAGTCTTCCCGAGAAGAAGCCAGCCAAAGACTGAATTGAAGGCCCGCGGTTGATTCGCGTTGCCTTTCAAACGTTGTTCGAGAAGTGACTCTGAAAAAACGTCAGCACCCAATAAGACGTCAATAGGACCGGGAATGTCAAAACCAGGATCAGCTAACGGTAAAGTTTTGACTTCATCCCATTCACTCGTATTAAGTTTTGCGACCGGTTGATCTCCGCAAATGTTCGTTATCACAAACATATCAAGCGTAAACTTCACCTTATAATTGGTACCAATTTCGCATCTAACACTACCACTAATCGACGCTGGAGTGCCTCCCAATCCATGAACGCTCAAATGTGATGCGTTTGTTTGTAAGTGAAGCCGTTGAGCTGCATGTTCGGTGAGAAAATTATTTTGACTCCCTGTGTCAAATAGCGCGCGGAGGGTCTGGAATTCCCCGGACGCGTCACGAATTTGAACTAAAGCAGTTGCTAGTAGCACGGTTGTGGTTGAATGCGAGTTTGTCGAAGCCAAAGAAGTTTTGGTGACTAACGCTACTGAACTTGATCTCGTACTTGAGGCATCCTGGCTACTTCCGGGTTGTTCCCGGTGCAATAAGGTGTGATGCTTACGTTTGCATTTCTGACACGAGAATATTGACGTGCATTCCTTCACCGAATGTGACGCGCTAAGGCAGTTATAACACCACCTTTTATCACCGGCAACAGTCATGCGCTCGTCAATCGATTTTGACAGAAATGCCTTACACGCCGATATGTGATGTTCCTCACTACAAAAGGAGCACTTGCGAATTGGTTTAGCGGTTGTCACGCCAATGGTAGGCTTAGCATCGGGTTTATCACTACCCCTTTTAGAAGGGTTAACGGAGGGAGCGACGAGTGAATGCCTGATGCTATATTGTTTCGGATTTGGTGATGTTCCTAATAACTCTTTATGACTAATAGCGGTTCTGCTGATGTCGGTAAAATGTGTGTCACGAATTAACGCTTCGCATTTAGAGTGTAAGAATGACCTCACGAGTTCATAATTTGGTAGCTCGACATCGGTGTGCTTCTCTTCAAACTCGCGTCTTAGTTTGGTATCAAGTTTCGCAAAAATGTTATAACAAAGAATGAAATCCCAATGTTCGATGGGTAAACCTAATTTTCGCAAAATAGTTAAATTCTCATCGATTGTATCTAGCGCGCGGCGAAATTCCTGAGCGTTTGTAGTTTTAAAATTGATACCTAAAATGTCGCGCCAGCACGTGAACGCTAGTTCACGCTTATCCTCATACCGAGACTTGAGAGCAGCGTATGCACTCAAGTAATGTTCACGTGCCACAGGAAATGTGCGAATTAACGATAATGCGTCACCGCGTAACACTGACACTAAATAATGGAATTTTTCAATATCGCTTAAGATGGTAGATTCATGAATTAACGCATTATAAGTGGCAATGAATTCGGGCCACTCTTTAATAACCCCCGCGAACGTCGGGAGCGAGATCTTCGGTAGTCGCATGTTGTTGTTTAGTGATCCCGTTAATGAGTTTCGTTTCGAATCATTAGCCTGATGAGAAGAGCATTGTTGGAATTTACGGTGAATGGCAATGACTTTAAAATACATTTCATCAAATGATTCTTGAATTTCGTTTTCACTATCATCGTTCGCGTCGGTAAGATCTAAAATGATAAAATGTGCCTCTTGAAAACTATTAGCAATAGATTTTAATTCCTGACAATATGACAGGAATAACTCAATTTGTGACTCATCGGAACTTGTGAGAATGCCAACATCTAACGCCTTCGAAATACGATTATACGCGATAGTTCGTTTGCGCCTTAAACTCGGTAAGTTGCCTACAGAATAACCTGGCTCGGAATCGATACTTTTTGATTTACACTTTTTGAGGGTAGCTCTAACTTTTCGCTGGGGTAGATACGACATTCTGCAAAATGCACGGCTCGCGAACAGTATGTTAATAAGGTTGAAGTTAAAACTTAAGTTGTCTCACGGTCACAACTAGCATTAAGTACAGATGTTCGTTATCTATGTAACACGACCACTTTAAAGTCGTCACCTCTCGAAGTCACAGAACGATATATTTTAAATTTATATGAA
Organism: Acleris holmiana; assembly: GCA_949316455.1. Lineage (NCBI taxonomy): Eukaryota > Metazoa > Arthropoda > Insecta > Lepidoptera > Tortricidae > Acleris > Acleris holmiana. Next base: position 15,989,697 of record OX438766.1, read on the forward strand.
CTCCCTAACTGAAATATTTCATTAGTATTAGGATAAAAATAGGATTATTTTCACACCGGATGTGGTAGGCAAATAATTTATAAATCGATTAAGAAATAAAAATAGGTTTATGACATTTTATTAAATACCTATTCCTAAAAATCTATTCCTGATGGACGAATAATGTAACGATTTTCTACAATAGAATAAAAGCATACAAGTCATAAGAGTAACAAACCCGAAAAGAAATAAAAACGGTCGTTCACAAGTATGGTTAGATTGAGCGATCGGAGTAAGGTAGTCGAGTTATAGCAATAGTTACGATTACGGTACAAGATTGGTACTTGGCAGGCCGAATGCTAATCTAAAGTGTGGTTCCCTGGTTTCGGCACCAAAAAGATGTAGCAAATTAAGTTGAATAAAACGATGGACGTAAATCGGCTACTCTGGATCGAGTATAATGCAATACTCGCCGGTCAAAACGGTAAAAACGACGGTCGTCCACCAACAAGAAACCATGCAGCGGTACTCACCAAACGTTCAGCTTCTTGATTGGCGTCCTCGCGAGCGGTTCTTCCACCCTTATGATGCAGGCCGGCCGGCCTTAGACGATGGGCACTATTGTTAAACTAGACTCCTTGGCAAACAGCGATTAGATCAAAGCGAGGGTTGAGTCCTTGTTACTTGTCCGTTCGATCATGACATACACAAATTGAAAACTGGTGATAGTTTTCATGTTTCTCCGATGGCGGCGCTAGCTTCTACGCTGACTTGTACTGCGCATGCGCACCGGTCATACCGGGCATTCCTATTGGTTGGACTTCCAGTGAGAATACCATCTTTCGCGGCGTTTTGACATTGCATTATCCATTTAGACCATAGAAAGCAAAACGTTAGAATCGAAACACAGCCAATAAATGAAAGATAGTTGCGGCGTTGGGGGCGGCAGAAGGCTGCGGGCGGCGATTTATTGTGGGTGAAATGAAATACTCTCAAACCGAGATTCTCTCTTAGTTATATGTATTTGTATTATTTGTTACATTGTTTGAGAAAAGCATTACGAGTATATTTACTATTTGCTGCTTCCCGGGCCTTGGCAATAATTTACTATTTACAACCTCCTGCACTGTACGTATTATGTCAAACCAAATTTAATGGTGACCCGCTGCAGTCAACTTTGTGTTATCACAGAAAACATTGATGTCAGCAAAAGTTGCAGCAGATTGCATTTATAGCAGTTTACACGATTCAGCAATCATTCGAACACTATCTATGTTACCTACTTGCAACCTCTGCACATGTCGCACGTACAAATAACTACCATAAATTGAGGGCAGTTAACTGCCCATAAAATATTCCGAGTTTTAATTTTTAACTCTTATCTTAATTTATGTCTGCATATTTTAATCTAACTAACGAGTTCAAACTCGGAACCGCGGTAATCCTGTGGCCCGCTACCGACTACATTATGAGATCAGGAGGGTTACCATGATATATTATGCCTAAGTAATTGAGTTTAGGATGAGCGCAAAGGACTGAGCTATAGCAGTTATATATCTCTGTCTCTTTCACTCACCTTTGCCATGTCATGGTAAACCCCCCAGCTCTTACGGCCGAACCCTATAGGGTTGAATATATTCAAACCGCGGATAGATAAGGCTTACTTCGGGTCAGCTTATAAGGCTTACTTCGGGGCAGTTACTTGACATTTGCCCATACAAAATGTGTAATTTTTTTATCCGAAGTAAGGCTATCTGTCCGCGGTTTGGATATAGGGTTCGGCCGTTAGACAACATATGAGTAATAAAAAAATATTTACATCTTAGTCCTTTAATAGGGAACATGCATAAAAACAATTCTTACGCTCTCTGGAACGTACCTACTATGAAAGAGAAGGATAACTGTTATGTTATTTTTCGCAAATAATATAATAATAATAATCACAGGACAATCTCACACAAATTGACCTAGTCCCAAACTAAGCTCTAGGCTTGTACAGTCAAGTTCAAAAGTATGTATACACTTTAGTACCTTGTCTATTTAACGTCATGTTTAAACTGCCATATGAAATTATCCAAGCGATTAAAGTGACAAGGTACTAAAGTGTATACATACTTTTGAACTTGACTGTACTATGGGTACTAGACAACGATAAACATACTTATATAGAGAAATATATACTTAAATACATAGAAAACATCCAAGACTCAGGAACAAATACTCGTGCTCATCACACAAATATCTGCCCTTACCGGGATTTGAACCCAGGACCCCTAGCTTCGAACGCTGGGTCACTCCCAACAAGGCTAGCGTGTCGTCAATATGAAGCTTTAAAAAGTCATTGTTCAGACTCCCTGCAAAAACACTATACAAAACCGGGCAAGAGCATGTCGGACCATGCTCAGTGTACGGTTCCGAAGCCGTTAAGTACTACAAACGTTAAAATCAACAAGTACTTAATAACTAATTTTCTAATAAAAGTCATTTGGTGCCGTCTTACATGATTTTAGTACATATAAACACTTAAACCGCCTGTATCTCAAGAACCAATGATTTCTACTTAGTCGTGATAGTTTTCCTTTTAAATTCGTTATATGTGCTTTAATTTAAGATTTTTTTTTTTCATATTTTTAGTCTTTGTAGTTTTGGCTGTAGGATGACGGGGGGGCCCACTTGACTGTAACAAAAATTTGCGCTTTGAACGTTAATATTTCATAAACGGATCCCTTAATTGTCAGAACACCCCATAATATTTTTGAAAGACCTATCTAACGACACCTTACAGCGTGGGGTAGATGGAATGGCTTAATTATCCATATTTAACTGTCAGTTTAATTTGAAATATGTCGGACCTGCGCTATTACGGTCGTGTCACTTTCCGACTAGCACGTATAAGTGCGACAGTGACGGATGCTTTATCCACCGTGATAAAGGCGACCATAATATGGGGGCTCGGATTTTATTGATTAAAAGACATCAACGCGTCCAAAATTTAAAATATTCTGACTAACACTGGAAAAAATCGATGGGAATGCAAAATAATTGAGACTAAAATATATGTTTCAATGACGACAGTGCATCCTCATTGTTTTTCGCTTAGCCTTCGGTTTAATTGTTTCCTTTTTTACCTACTCCAAGTAAATTTCCGGTTGATTCATTGCTATTGTTCAATCGTCGTGTTTTTTTAAAAATGGTAGGTAAAAATACTTGTGTTGCAAAAGGTTTTGTAAATAGGTACAATTATGCAATAGTTGAGCTTAAATAACATTCTTATTTATTTACACCAGAATTTTGTTCGTGAAGAGTGAATTGTTTTATGCCTTTTTCATAATTTGAAAATTTAACTGATTTTATTTTATGAATTAATATTTCTGATCTGAAAACATACTTTTCACTTTCCTCGCTCTAAAATGACTCGCCATGTATAGGCGGACTAAAGTGACGCATTTAATCCCTAGGGACTAAAGTACTTTTTATTTTTAATCTCCTAATAAAAAGCCTTGGAATACCACAAACGGCCAGATACAATGTTGCCATTTGATGATGTCGCCCTTGTCGTCGGAGTGCGCGGTGGAGCCGTGGAGGGCAGTGCAGGCTGGCGCTTTTGGGGAGCATTTTTCCCAACTTGCTCCCCGAATTGTGGGCGCCGCGTCGGCGCTGGGTCGGCTTCTGCGGAACGTGGGTGGGCCTGGCTCCTTGTGCCGCCGGTTGTACGCCGGAGTCACGAGGAGCATGGCTCTGTACGGGGCCCCCATATGGGCAGACAAGCTGTCCGCCCGTAACAGGGCCCTGCTGCAGAGGCCGCAGCGGGTGGTGGCCCTGCGTATTGTGAGGGCCTACGTTACGGTGGCCCACGCCGCGGCTTGCCTCCTCGCCTGCACCCCATCGTGGGAGTTGGATGCGAAGGTGCAGGCTGAGACCTACGCAGTTAGGTCCAGGGCCCGGGCGAGAGGTGAACGCCCGGACATACAACCTCCTCCGCCGAGGTCTTCGCATCGTTATAACCCCAAAAACAACTTTGTTGCAGTCACTTTCTGCATTATAGTAACGGGTTGAGAGTAAAAAATATTTCAATTTCAATTTCAATTTCAATTATTTATTGCACTCATAATAATACATAATACACTTACATAGGTGATATTCGTACACTATGGACCCTGTTGGGCGCAGCAATATAAGAGAGAGGAGGACTATCCAAATAATAATTAATCAATATTGAATATTTCCATTTTTCTATATATCTATCTGTTTCTAATATATATATATATCTCGTGTCGTAATGGCTTACTTTAGTCTCTTGTTAAACAATATACTATTAATGTTAAGTGATTTTCTTCAGCACACGATCCGAAGCGACTGTTAGCTCAAATTAAAATTCAAAATAACTTTTATTTCAGAATGAAGGCTTAAATCTATGTTAGATACATGAATTTATAAAGATAAACTAAATAAAACTAAGATAAATAATTATATTCGTTAAATTAACACATCTAAAAAAAACAAATTTATATTATTTTATTTTAATACCTGCAGCAAGTCCTATTAGGTATGACCACTAACAGAACCACTGCGCTGCTGCGGCTCTGCGAATAACCACTAAACTTTCTACACCCTTTTTAGGGTTCTGTACCCAAAGGGTAAAAACGGGACCTCTATAACAAATTAAGTATAAACATTAGCATGAGACATCTTAACACTTATTCTTTAAAAAAAAACAAATAGACATGAAACTAAAATCATTAACATATAATAAAACTGAGCAATTACTTAGATCACTCAAAATATATATTAAAATTTCTTACTAATGTATATATTAAACACATCGTCACCTGTGTTGTTGCGTGGTTTTTCGTGTACCTATGTGATATAAGTGTATATAATGTTACAGTCAGATAATATACACAATACCAAATAACTACCTTATTCAAATACATATGGCACTCCTTATGCATAAAAAGGTTATTTTATATCGAGCCGTATTTATAACATACAACAATACAATACAATACAAAACCAATATTCTTTATTGAACACCACACACAAATACAGCATGAAAAGTAAAATACAAATGAAAAGTTACCTAGCGAGTCAATAGGCGGTCTTATCGCTAAGTAGCGATCTCTTCCAGACAACCTTACAAAGAAGAGAAGTTACAAAAAAACAGAAATAAATTGGTAGGCGGTGCAAACTAAACTAACCAATTGTTCACAGTGGAATTAGCATATTGCTCTATTCATATTTGATTTATGATCATCATTTAAGTTATTTTTAAGCGTTCGTAATACTACTACGACTAACAGTGCTATAAAAAAGTTATTGGAAAAAAGGAATTGAAAAGTTGGTATTATTATGGAAGAGTTCTTGTTTTCTTATTTTTTTCTCCTTTCTTTAATTTAATACTTACCATAAGTCACACATAGTTTCAATTAGATAAGGGTAAAATTTTAAAAAATTACAAAGGTTCAAGTTGATAGTTTAAGTGGTGCTGGAGGAAGGCCGTTTTTTGCTCGATATTAATAACGGCAACAGGTAGACGCTTGAAAAATTCACATACTTAATATTTGCTGTACAATTTAGCTGTAAATTAATTTTAAAATTAACCCTTTTCTTGACAAAATAAAAAAGTCGTGATTCTGAAGAGGTTTGACGTCTTCAGAACTTTAAACAGCATAAAAAATTGTAAACAAAAAATATTAAAAAGTGAATGTTATGGTATGTATCTTATAACATACATCGCCAAGAAAAGGGATAAGTAATAAAATTAAAAAAAAAAATATGGGGGGCTCCCATACAACAAACGTGTTTTTTGGCCGTTTTCTTTTAAAAACGGTTATAACATATAGGTAGTGTCTATGTTGTATAGCTAATGGTACGGAACCCTGCATGCGCGAGTCGACTCGCACTTGGCCTGTTTTTAAATTAAGTAGTACCTAAATTTTCAAGTCATGACATTATTCAGCAAGTTGTTATCTCAAAAACGGTACCTAACTCTTTTACTACACGCATGTTACGCTATTTAGATGGTCTATAGGTTTACTTACAGGTTCATTTTACACCTCTAAAACAGGACACCCTGTAAGTATTTATGTTATTTGTGCACAATCAATTTCAGTACAAGTACATTTCCTTAATACTTTAACCTGCCCCCAATTTCACCATCAGGACAATGACAGGTGACAGGTGACATTTCCGTGTTCATGACGCAGGTTATATGAAACCCAGTGATGCATCGCCGTGTTAACTTTGCATATACATTGCAATGCAATTGTCACCTGTCACGTGTCATTGTTAAGATGGTGAAATACTCTTCAGGTACCTATTATTTTTTATTGCACACGAAATGTGAAACTTTTGTATCGAAATTTTGTCTAATCAACTCAACTCAATAAAAGTGCATTGCATGTAAGTAAAATTGCCAGCGCCTTAACTCTTGGCGACACGAAATTGTTGTAATAAAGTTAAATATAAGTAGGTAAGTAAGTAGGTATACTACGTAGTGTTTTTTAAATTACCCTTTCTGAGATAAGTATATTTTTTCTCTCGCCTCATGAGCAGAAGTCTTTGTCCAATAGTGAGACGTCTGTATAACGACTGTTTCCTGCTTCTACTATTATCAACACTAATCTACTTATACGAAGATTATAAATATAAAAGTAATTCTGTTTGTTTGTTACGATTTTACGGCTAAACCGCTGATCTGATTTCAGGGAGGACATAGGATACTTTTTATCCCGGAAAATTGGACAGTTCCCGAGGAAATAGTGAACGATTGCTACGCGGACAGCGTCGCGGGCAATAGCGACAACAGCTAGTAATATTATACAGAAGAAATATTGGTTGTTTTGTACGTTTGTAACAAATAACCTCAAAAACTACAGACTGATTTTGAAGATTCTTTCACAAGTAGAATGCTGTATTATCACTGAGTATCATAGGCTCTTTTATTTTTCTACGCGGGTAGAGTTGTGGGCAACAGCTGGTGATTAGTATATGTATATTGTCATGTTTAAGATATGACCCACAAGGGAGAGACTATGGCGTCGTCACAGCCTCCAGACAGGGCCACCACGATCTGATTGACTGATAAACAATGTACAGCCTAAACCGCGGAACCTAGGGACTTGAATTTTAAAGAGAACATTCCTTGGGTATACCTACTTACTCTACAGATGTTCTAATAAAGGATTTTTAGAACATCGACCTCTAACGGGCTCGCAATAAAGTAAGTAGCGGGAATCCTACTCATACAAAGTCGCGGGTGTCCACTAGTCTTTCACGTGAAGAAACCAATTATGCAAGGAACAAGGAAACGTGCCGACAGCACATCTTGAAATCTGAATCATGTCTAACTTATCTTAACACTATCTCCCAATCTTAACATAACTGATGAAACCACCGGCCCTATCAATTACCTACAACTCGTATAAAAGCAAATAATTAGAACTTTTAATCATCACTTAATCAATACAAGTAAAGACTACGCAGAAGTTACGAGAGCAAAATGAGTAACGGACTTAAGAGTGCTGCGGTACTGGCGCTGACGGTTGCCTACGTGAGGGGGCACCTGGCGTGGAACAACGCTGACCTGCATCCTGTTCAGGGGCTCTACGTCAAGCCGTCCAGCGACGGAACCACCGGAGACCTATACGTCGCAGCCTCAGAAGACAGCGGCGTCCACTCCCAGTGGCTAACAGACCAGCCTATCAACTTCCTGCCTGCTGCATCCAAGCCACAACCTTCACTGCTCGGCAATGCTCACTTAAACAACGCTTTGCCGCAGGATGAATCGATCATTGCAAATCAAAAACGCGCTGTACTCACCGACCCTGCAGCTGCTAAGTACAGCTACGCTCTATCGACTGGCAATTACGGAGCTAACTACATGCCTTACGCATATGCTGGTATTCAGCAAGCTAAAACTGAATCGCTACCATCCAACGGGGTGCCATCTCAAGCGGATGCCGTCCCGAACCCTGCTGCTGTACCGCAGTACTCTCCCTACCAATACATGTACCCTCACATGATGCACGCCGCCTATGCTAGTGCTATGAAGGTTCTTAAAGAATCCGGAGCAGGAAGCGAGGATGCTTCTAACAGTAATGCAATCACATCTTACCCGACTGCATATTGGCCGACCTCCTACTATCCAATGCAATACGTGATGATGGACCCCGCCGCGTGGGCCAAAAGTCATGCTGCTGCCCTATCAGCGTCAACAACCTCCGCGCCCACGAGTGAGACAACCACCGAAAATAACGAAGGGTCGTAAAATTATTCTATCAGTATAACTTAATGTATTTATTTCTTAAACGTTAATAAATTATATTACTTTTTAATTTCAATTAAACGCTTGAAAAATGAGGGATTTTTATCGTTGGTTGTATATAACAAATTATCTGTGTCTATTATCTTTTTTATTAGTGTTGCTACTTTAAAGTATTTTCCCCTAATTAAAACATTATTCATGAGCAATTAACAGCACATACCATAAGGTGATATCACTGATAACGGTGGCTTAGCCTCTAATTCGATTCGATTTGAACTAGTATAATAATATACTTATTATTACTTTAAACTTATACTTCGGTAAAGTAAAAATAAATAATAGTTTTCGTTGTAATAAATATAGGTACACACGCGAGCAAAAAAATCGACTCAAGCTGCACGTTTGGGTTCTCCTCCCAGTATTTCTTGACCTATTCAGAATACCTTTAAAAATGATACCAAACGAAAGCTGATAATGTAACCAATAAAGAAACCAAGAACCCTGAAATTTGCCCAGGATTTTCCAAGTTATGTCTCATTTCCCGATATGTGGATCATTTACTCGTTCCGAAACTCGAGGTGTGCCCCTTTTGACCCCTATAAATATAGTAGTAGGTAGGAGGGGGAAATATCATCAGTCACTTAACAGAAATTGACCGGTACACATCTCTGCTAACCTTACTCGAAAACCCTGAAGAAAATGGATACCACCATGACTGAAGCCGCCCAAGTCGTGGCCTTGCTGGAAGAGGGACACAACCAACGCTTCGTAGCCAGTCAGCGGTATCTCGAGTTTACCGACGGTTTCGGGAGACTGGGGCCTTGACACAAAGACCAGATTCTGGCCGACGGAGGTGCACATCTGAGAGGGATGACCGCTTTATCGTCACTTCCTCTCTCAGAAATTGGCACCAGACCGGCGTTACTGTCCATCAGCATCTTCGGGATGTACGAGGGGTTACTGCCAGCGAGTGGCCAGTAAGACGAAGACTCAAGGAAGCTAACCTGACCAAATCGGCCCGCTACGGGCCCAAAACGGCTCCCACGTTACCGCCAAGCACGCCTGGAATTTGCTCATCAACATGAAAATTGGACCATTGAGCAATGGACCCCAGTTCTTTTTTGTGATGAGTCCAGGGTGTGCTTGAATGGCTGTGACAGACGAGGAAGAGTCTACAGGAGGCCAGGAGAACGGTACGTACAATGCTGTTTCAAGGAAACATTTGCCTATGGCGGAGGTTTCGTCATGGTGTGGGAGGGCATTTCCATCGAAGGGCGTACAGAGCTCGTTTTCCTACCTGGTGGGGGCCGTGGCGGTGGTTTGACCGCTGCCAGGTACCTACATCACTGACATCCTTGAGGAGTATGTTGTTCCTTACGCCGGTTTCTATGACGAAGGGTTCGACCTGATGCAGGATAATGCCCCTTGTCATACCGCAAGGATCACTCGAGCCTACCTTGCCGAGGTCGGCATTCCCACCATGAACTGGCCAGCCGTCAGCCCGGACCTGAATCCCATTGAACATCTCTGGGACTACCTGAAAGGGCAAATTCGGAAGAGGGATCCAGCTCCTTCAAATGTTACGGAGCTGAAGACGTCTCTGCAGGAGGTGTGGGATGCCATCCCCCCGGAGCTTGTCAAAAAGCTGATAAGATCCATGAAAAACCGCCTGAATGCTGTGATAAGGGCCAGAGGTGGAAATACGAAGTAATAGTTAATAAATAACACCATATTTTTCTTAAAATTATTTTACGATTTCCCTTTTCTTTTCTTATTGTTTTTTTTTTCATGCATTTCTGCAAAATCTTGCTCCTGTCACTTGTGGAAAATGGCATGACTGAATTTATTTATTTCTTAAATCGTTACATTATCAGCTTTCATTTGATACCATTTCTTTTAAGATATTCTGAATAGGTCAAGAGATACTGGGCGGAGAACCCAAACGTGCAGCTTGAGTCGACTTTTTTGCTCGCGAGTGTATCCTACATAGATTGAAATAAAGGATTCAGAAATATTCATTTTGATTTGAAGATCGATTCAAAATTGAGATATACTCAATAAAACATTTGTTAGAGAACTGGACAGAAAATAATGCAATATTTGACATCGTCTGGCACAGGGTTTAGTTAAATTCGACTTTGGCAACACAAATCGAGTTCCGTCATCTCATCTACCCTTTTGTCAAAATGACGTTTAAAGTGCAGCGCATGCTTAAAATATAAATAATTATTTCTTACTGTATCTTCATAATTATCGTTTCTTTGCACTGATCAAAGCAACCAATAAAAAACACTACAAATTTAACCATTGAAAATGGTGTCAAAGAAGAAGAAGAAGGTATGACAAACATAACCAACAAATATTTTGGCCACATGTGTTTATTGTGTACATTATTCATACTCCGTATTATTTTCAGTATGCGTCAGGTGAAGGCGCTCAATTTATGACAAGGAAAGCAGCCTTGAAGAAATTGCAACTGTCCCTTAAAGACTTCAGGCGGATTTGTATCCTTAAGGGCATTTATCCTCGGGAGCCCCGTAACCGTAAAAGAGCTCAGAAAGGTGCGGGAGGCATTAAGACGCTGTATCACACGAAGGACATCAGATATCTGCTCCACGAGCCAGTAATATGGAAACTAAGAGATTTAAAAGTTAGTATTTGCATACTGTTTGGAATGTCATACTAATTGTTAATTGTTCATTACTTTATTTTGTTGCTGGTTATTTCAGGTGTATCAACAAAAGATCCGCAAAGCAAGAGCTATGCGTCGATATGGCCAGATGAAAAAGTTCTTACGTGACTATCCAGAAATAAACATTGACCACATGGTCAAGGAGAGATACCCAACATTTGTGGATGCACTCCGGGACCTCGACGACTGCCTTACCCTCTGCTTCTTGTTCAGCACCTTCCCATCTCTGAAGAGGGTGCCGAGAGACCAGTCCATGCTCTGCAGGAGGTTGACCGTTGAGTTCATGCATGCTGTTATTGCTGCAAAAGCTCTAAGGAAAGTGTTTGTATCTGTCAAAGGATATTACTACCAAGCTGAGTTTGAAGGACAGACTATTACGTGGATTGTGCCACATCACTTTTCATTCCAGGTAACTAATGGTTTATTTCATTTAATTAACTGTCCTTCTGATTTCTCTTGATTAACCCTTTCACGGGCGGCAACGTCTATAGACATCAAGCAGTATTGCTAATTGATATCTAATCACTACCATACTCAAAAGCTTAATAATGAGTATATCTTTGAATAATTTCCAGCCTCAAAGCAAAGATGAAGTTGACTTCAAAATCATGTCTACTTTTGTTGAATTCTACACAATGATGCTGGGTTTTGTGAACTTTAAACTATTCAATTCCCTCAATTTGGTATACCCTCCAAAACTAACTGCAGCGCTAACATCAAGTTCTGAAAAAGATCTCATTGACGAGAGGGCTTATGTAGCTGAGAGGATAGCAGCTATGAACCTGTCTCTAGCCAGAGTGGCTGGGTCTAATGAAGCAGAGGAATTACCTGAAATTGACATCTTTAACACAGAGGATGAAGACCCACAGAAATTGGAAGATGCAAAACTTGAAGTAGAAAAGGTGCAGAAACTAAAAACAATGTTCAAAGGTCTCAAGTTCTTTCTCAATAGGGAAGTCCCTAGGGAGCCTCTAGTTTTTCTGATTCGCTGTTTTGGTGGTGAAGTGTCATGGGACCGGAATATGTTTGTTGGTGCAACTTTTGACGAGACAGATGAAACTATAAATTACCAGATTGTGGACAGACCAAGCATGGATAAACAGTTTCTTTCTCGTTACTACATCCAGCCCCAATGGGTTTTTGACAGTGTAAATGCAAGAACCATTTTGCCGATCAACAAGTATCTGATGGGAGCGGTGCTGCCACCACATCTTTCTCCATTTGTTGATAAAACTAAGGATCAAGTGTACATGCCACCTGAACAAAGAGCACTCAATGACCCTAACTTTAAACCTCAGAGTAAGTGATTTGTTTAGTATATTTTTAGTTAGTGTTTGCCTGCAACATCTGCTTAGAACTTATTTAACAACCCAATGATCAGATTTTTCAGTATTAATGGTATGTAACCTATGTGTGTGGCAAATTTTATCAAACTCCATTCAGCTGTTTATGCTTGATTGACCAAGATACATCCAAACATCCTTACAAACTTTTACATTTAAGTACAGTTAAAGAAAAGTTATTTAAGTGTTATTCTTCAGTGTTTTAACCGTCGTCATTGGTGTCTTTGCATATTATTCTAGATGTAACTATCACGTCTGTCATTAATTTATAAGAAATCCCTGGTACTGCTTATATTTACATCAAAATTTGCTCATAGTTACCATTATTATTGTCAATATATTGAAGACAACAATGACGGGCGGTTGAAACACCAAAGAATCGCCCTTTAACTTGTTTACAACATATTTTTACATTAAAATAATAACAGCTAAAACTGCACATATAGGTGAAGATGCTTCCGATGAAGACATTGAGGAAGCCAGCGATGAAGACCAGGATAAAGAAGAAAATGATTCTGATGATGAAGGAGCTGAAGCAGCATTGACCAGACAGTACCAGGAAGAAGTGGCTGGGGAGTCATCTTCTGATGATGATGCAGGGGATGATGATCAAGACAAGGAGAAGAAAAAAATAGCTAAAGAAAAGGTAAATTAATACATTGTTTAACAGTATTAGGCAGGCAGTATTATCATAGATTTAAGATGGTGGCATTACTAATTATTTTTAATGATAATACTTATATTAAAAAAAAAAAATTCTTGGTAAAAAGACCCGATTATGTTAACTCTTGAGAACTAATTTAATAACTATGAATTTCAGAAAAAGGCAATGGCTGTTACAAAAGGTGTACTGCACAAAGAGCATCCTTACCAAAAGGAGATTGAAGACAAACAAGCCTTCCGGTTGCGAGAGAAACTTGTGCGCAAGAAACACAGGAACCTTTACAAGAGTATGAAGGCAGGGCAGGAAACCCGCAAGAAGGAAATCTGGCTGCTGAGGAAAAAGAGGCGCCTTCACGACGAGAAGGCGAAAGAGGAGAAGAAAGTTGAGAAGCGGAAGCTCAAAATGCAAGCCTTGGATGCTGCCTCAGCTTAGAGCATTAATTAAATCTTGATTATTCATAGTCGTGTTTTGAATTTAACTTTAAATCCTATATTTTTTGTATTTGTTTGGTCCACACGAGAAATGGCGCGTTTACATTTCGATATGGCCGTAAGTGACTGGAGCCGAACGAACAACTTATATGTTCACCAACCTAATGTAATCACGACATAAATGAGAAAAGTTAATAGTATCAATAAAACGATTAACTTTGTAACAATATAATTGTTTATTACATTCTTAATTGTTAATTAACAATAAGAGCAGGTGCTCTGTCCAAATGCACAGCCTTTGGAAAATTAAAATAACATTAATTAATGTCTCAATTCAATATAATTAGCAACATATAAATCAGCACAAAAATAAATACAATCAAGGCCAATAATTAATTGTACGCAACGTATTTCGTGTTCAATCAAGAACCTCGTCCTCGCGATACTGCGAACCGCCAACACAATTATGCTAAGTTGATCATTGATAGTTGAATTGATCATGATTGCAACTGAACTAATTCGATATAATATTCCTCATTATTGTCATATCCAAGGTTGTGCGTTTTAATTTAGTGCAAAGTGGTCGCATTTGCCATGTGGTTAAGTCGCCAATCCGTTACTTTAATTTGAATTTGTCTCATAATAAGATTCGTAATTTTGCCTTACGCTATCCAGGCCAAAAATATGTATATCCAAATAGGAATCGAACACGAAGCGGTAATGCACACCATAGGTCAAAGTCTAGTGGTTCGCCGACAATTTTTACGCAGATTCTCGACTGGCAGACGTTTCGCCGAGTAACAATACGCCGATAGATTTGTTCGTAGATGAATTGTTTTGCACACTAAGGTTTTGTAACTCAGCCCTTAGCAATAATAAAATATGGCAAACATCAATACTTACCGCGAATGTGTCTGGATTACGTTATGACATGCCGTGTAATAAACACTGATGTAGACACAAGTTTTGATGAAGTCAAAACAAACAAGTCGTGTCTAGAAATTGTGTTGCTCGCAATTCTACAGTTAACTGAAACAATTCCAAAACGAAAATCGAAGGAACCTTAAATCTACTTAACAAAAATGGTGCCATGTGATAACTCTGCTTATCATATTTGTTTATTTATTTATTAGAATCATTATTTATGAGTAACATTATAGAATTATCCATGGCATTACATCGATTCTTACTTAGTTACTTAACCTATACTAAAAACTAACCATGTGTCGACGAACACCTTGTTCGGTAAACTGAAACAATTACGAAACAAACAATCGACTATAAACGTAAATTTGCGTATCGCTTTTCTACCGACCGACTGACTACGCGGCGAAACAAAGAATAAGCGTACCGAAATTATACCAGATGTTACTCGGCCAAAAGAAAGGTCTGCCAATAGTTGTCTGAGAAACGAAAATCTGCGTAATTAAACTCTACGAAACGACAGGTTGCCTTAGTGAGCCTTAGATTAGCCGTTAATTTGAGTCGGAGTCTTCCCCGTCCTCATCGCTGTCTTCCAACTCGGGCATGGGGAAGCGCAGTATTGCTGCTACTCCAGTCAACTGGTCTAGTTCTGTAAACAAATGAATTTTGTCTTATTTATTGTGTCAAAGATAGATATTATTAAAGATATTTATAGGTGAAAAACTAACTAACTAAAGTAAAGGACCGGGGCCCGCAGCATGGTCGCCTTTATCGATGTGGATAAACGTGGATTACACATCTGTCACTTTCCGACCAGTATGTCAGTGCGAGAGTGACTGATGTGTTATCCACGTATATCCACATCGATAAAGGCGACCATTCAAATTTCAAATATAGAAAGTCAAACAGTCTATACTACTACCACATACAACGGCCCCGTATTTCACCATCCTGACGACAGGTGACAGGTTACAATTCGGTATACATTGCAAAGTTGTCATGTTTTCGCTTCACTGGGATTTATATCCGCTGCGCAACGTACACTGAAATGTCATCAGGTGACATACACCTGTCACTGTCAGGATGGTGAAATAGGGGGGACGTTTACTAAAGTTTTTCACCTATAGCCTATACTAGCCCCCAACCAAACTGACGACTGGGGCCATAAAACTCGGGTGAGGTGCAATAAAACTAGGCGGTCGTAGTGATGGGAATGTGACGATTACAAAATGTTTTAAACGTCGATGTAATTTTAATGTTTTAATTTTTTAAACTATAATTGCCTAGTTATTCAGTGATTATTGTCTTCCTAAGTTAGGTTCTTGTTTTGTAATAACCGAATGGAGTACATTAAGTATATATTATTAATAATTTAAAGATGGGTAAATATGATAGTATCATCTTTTAACGTAAGTAATTACACTGTTTACTACAAAAGGATTGAATTGCATAGTTATTCAATGATTAGTGTTTTTTATAAATTACAAAACGTAATAACCTGATGAGCATGGTCATTATTAATTTCATATTATTTTTTTATCACGTTCTAACGTGAGTAATTAGTCTGTTTACTATAAATTATACTCGAATACCTACTGAGAACCATCGCAATGGAAAGTTTTTGTAATAACCATGTAACCAAGTTGGAAGGTGACATTAACCTGCAATGTCGTAAACTTATTATAAATATTTATAAAGTTTTTAATAATTTGAAAGAAGATCCCGAAAAGTTGAAGACAATGGATTTATTATTATATTGAATGCATGCACATAAAATGTATTTACTCACTCAACTTATCGCCAATTTATATCGACATTCCTAAATGTGGGTTTACTACCTGCACTATAGGTCTCGGCTCGCTCAGTGAAAGAGAATGGGAAACTGATAACACGAGCTCAAGGGTTTTATGGCCCCGGTAGTCAGTTTGGTTGGGGGCTAGTATAGTTTGTAGTAACCCTGCCTTTGAAGCTAGCAGTTCTGGGTTCGGGTATGGGTACATATTTGTGTGATGAGCGTGAGTATTTGCTTGTTTGTATTTCTCTATATAAGTATGCTAATCATTGTCCCCATAGTACAAGCCTAGAGTTTAGTTTGGGACTAGGTCAATTTATGTGAGATTGTCTCCTGATTATTTGTCTGTAAGTCAACAAGTAGGTATTACTTACGTTCGCCAGACACATGCATGCTCGAGAATATTCTGACATCGCCTCCATTGTCCCGAACTGAATCCACGAGTGCCACATACTCCTTTCTTTTCATAATGTCTTGACACCTACAAAGTTACAAAACAATACATAATACTGACTGAACGTGTTGTAATGCGACGCGACTGTAATGTTACATGGTACACATCTTTATTACTTAACGACAGCTCATGGTTCACCATATATTACAGCACAGTCGTGCATATAGTGTTGTGGGACTTGTGGGTCAGTCAAGGGTAAAAAAAAATATCTGCAAAACGGTACAACAATATGTACATAGACCTTATTTCAATACTAATAAGGACAATGTAGGTACAAATACTTGAGACTGGCGTGGCCACATTGCTGCCTTTGATCAATAAGTATAGGAGACGTAGTTCATCTCCAAACATTGCGCGCGGCTTGCATGTCTGCGTGACATAGTTTGAAGTCAGTCGCTAGATGTCGTTTCGTGTGCGTTGTTTGAAGATATCACATGTATCACAGGACAAATGTCACACAAATTGACCAAGTTCCAAACTAAGCTCAAGGCCTATGGGTACTAGACCGATAAACTTACTTATATATAGAAATACTCATGCTCATCACACAAATATCCGCCCTTACCGGGATTTGAACCCGTCAAGATGAACTACTTCTCCTATACTTATACTTTGCCTTGACCGTAGATGACTGTGGCCATGTTGCCTGTAGATAAGTGTAACAAGCGGACCAAAACTGGAACTGAACATTGCTATTCAACTTTGATTAAAATACCTCATTTTCGTTAGCGTCTAGTTCACATTTGCGGCAGTTTAACCTTTTGAACGCCTTACGTCAAATACAAATGCGTCACTCACACGCCAAACATGTATTAAAAGTTGCAAAATTTAACTTAATCCATACGAAATAACGTCTCTTTTAAACTGTACCTGTGACCTATATGATGGTCGGTGGCGTTGTAGGCACGGCAGCTCATGACCGCTTTAGTGGTCGTTGGCGTTCAAAGGGTTAAAAGTCTACGGTTCAACTCAATCCTGCTAAGTGCAAGACAGAAGTTTCCTACATGAAAAAGTTACTGACTGCAAAACTTGCTATCCACTTAACATACCTAAACAACTTGTCTGATATCATCAGTGTCTCAATTGCCTGAGCTTCATTGGCTCTCTCCACATGTTTCTTCCCGTAGAATGCCTTGGCTGGTTCCAGCTGTAGCATTGTATAAAAACTCTCTAGAAGTTTCACTTCACTCGCTGCCTTTGTGTCCGAGATTTTTGCCATCACGGCTGGCTCTTGTAAAACCTCTGCAAAAACCAAGTAAATACATTGAAACATATACATACGTATAAACGTATGTATATATTCAGCATATTCTAGAGCTTAAATAGCCTCACTAACATAGTGTAAAAAGACCGGGCAAGAGCATGTTGGACCACGCACAGTGTAGGGTTCCGATGCCGTTACTCCAAACAAAAAACTGTCCCAAAAAATAACAAGTAGCATAAACCAATTTTCTGTTTAGTTTTTTTTTTCTGTCTTAAGCTGGGTACGAATCTGAGCCGGTCAGCCTGAGGCATGCTTGCCCCACACGGCGGGCTGCTCGCGAGCCAAATGGTTGCACATAAACATGCGCGGGTGAGGCAGCGTGCTCGCTGCGAGCCGACATTTCAAAATGGCGTCGGACTCGGTGACAGCTGCGAATGCGTTTATCATAACATAATGCATGCAAAAAGAAGAAGAAATTGCCTCGGTGGTAGAACGGCTCAACAACTTTATCAAATTTGTACGCGCCTCGCCAAGTTAGAACTTGTCGTTCTGCCCGCGGCACGCTCGGATACACGTCCAAATTACGCGAGGCACGCACACCGAGGCGCCTTTCGAGAAGACGGACTCTCGCTGATCGCCCACGGCGCGTGAGCGCGTATGAATTTTAGCAAAATAGGTGAGCCGTGGCTGCTCTAATTCGTACCCACCTTTAGATGAGTTTTAGTGTTTATATACTTTAGCCGCCTGTATCTCAGGAACCCATCAAGTTTACTTAGTTGTGATATTTTTGCTTTTAAGTGTTTCTTTAGCGAAAATTTCATTTTTCGAGTTCAATATCAATCAATTTAAAAACCGATTGGATCAATATACATTAGCAGTACAAAGAACACTTGATGAAGGAACAAATGGATACAGGCATTTATCAGTTGTACCAACTGCCGCCTGCTATAATAATAATAATATTTCTTAAACCATCGCCCAAATCTAAAACCTGTTCCATGTTCATAATGATTTTTATTGCTCGTAATGGAACCCTAAAAAGCTGAAGGGTTACTTCAAAGTAGAATAATTTAAGAAACCTTTTATCTATTTAGGGTTCCATTACAACCAATAATATTGAAAAGTTATAAGTTAGAATTTTGGGTAGAATTTTGCTTTTAGCCTTTCATGTAAAGGAACAAAATATATATTTTACCTTTTAAAGAATGTTTAAAACCTGATGATGCCTTCACAAGTAAAAATTTACTTTTATTGTCGATAAGAAGTTTGTTATCAGTTTTAATAGCCTGCTGCATCATGTACTCATAGAACTGATCCTTGACGAAGCCTGGAGATGCTATTATAATGCACTTCACTATGGAGAAGTCTATGTGCCTTAGAATACCTTGCATTACTGCTTCATAGAACTTATGCAAACCCTGTAAAAGACAAAATAAAAAGTTATTTTCTTTGTGCAATTTGATTGCGAACTGAGGCTAAACATTTTCTATCAATAATAATGACTCTTTCTCAAATACATTGTTTCTGTATATACACAGCAAGAGGTCTGCCAAACCAATTTGCAGAGGTCTATGCAAGGGGCTGAAGATAGAGTCCTTGACGAACCAAAAAACTACTTATTGCTGTTGTGACCTTCAGTAACGTGAAAACAATCATACATTTACATAGTGCAAATAGGTGGCAACTCAAATTTAATAAACAAAGCAGATTCAATCTTCCCCATTAGAAATATGGTTGTTCTAAGCTTACTACAGGAGTTTGGTAAATTTCGTCTTGGGCTAGATAAACTTTTATTGAAAAGTGCCCAGGTACGCAAAGAAATAAGTATTATGAAAAAACACCTTTTCATGCTGCTGGACAAATCCTTTTCGTTTCCTTGGTATTGTAATATCAATTTTAGATCGCACTAGAGTCATGGATGGTGTTATGAGACACACATGTGCAAGCCCTTCCTGCATGACCACAGCGGCAACGTCCGCATTAGCAGCAGGGTCACAGGCCATCTCTACCCTTTCCAGAGCCACAGAGTCCCATAGCGTTTTTTGCAGAGTAAACTTTCTATTAACTTCTAAATCTAACGTGTGATATGCTCCCATCTGAAAATTATTCCAATTAAATAGGTTTCAATACTAGTTTCTCGCTGACATGCTACACAATTGCAAGGAAAAACCTAACTACTGAAAGAATAACAAGATCATGTCTTCTGCTCATTCCTAAGATATCAAAAATAAAAATAGCAGATTAAACTTCACCTACCAATATTGAGAATTTGGTATATTATAATTCTGGTAGATACATCAACAGAGCTAGCACAAGTTGTCCGCGACTTGTTTGTTCTAAATGTTGTAATGATAGAGACATGCTGAGTGACCAGCGAGAAAATACAACTTGTGCTAGCTGTACAGGAAAAAACCACATCTACAAACACAAATCATAGACAGAAGCGCGCTAGTTTATGAAATAAGACTTTTTTAAGCCAGTTTTAACTAATAACTTTAACATTTCATATGCCTAGTGATAGACCCATACGAAACGCATAAATGATTTGGTATTTTTTCTAAAATTCATTGAATTCTTTGAATTTGAATCCAACTCTAAAGAGACCTGGATACATTTTTTTGTTTTTGCGTAATAATTAAAATATGTTATGATTATGAACAAACCCAACCACATTGTAGACTTACTTTTACATATTGGTTCTCCACAACATTCCGTCCTTTTAACCGTAGCACACATGCTAACGTGTCGAAGTCAATCGTCTCTACATTGATGGTCAGGGTAGTCCTGACTCTATTGCTTGTGGATGACCCGGTAGCAGATTCCGTCTGAACTTTGCGTACAGTAGATGCTGTCACTACATCCGCTTCAGAAATCAGATTATATGCATGCCAAACATCTTCTGGCTCCTCAGGAGTGAGGCCAATACTCCTAAAATCATATTAAAATCCATTTAGCGTTGTATGAACTCTACGAACTGCACCAAAATAAAAATACCAACAGCCTTAAAAAAAACATTTAATAATTTCTATACAAACATACCCAAAGCCATCTTTTTCAATGTTCTTAAAATGTAACTTCATTGTGCTAGGTTCCAGAGGTTCTATATATCCATAACTGAACAATTTATTTTCTTAACGCAATAAATCGGAGTACATCAGGAACGACCAAAACAGGGCCATACATACCTACCACAGATTGTAGTAGAAAAGTCACTATCTGTCTTACTTGACAGCTAAACAGCATGTTTGAGCAAAATGTTAAACTAAACGTTTTCGATATTCCTTTCAACTTACTCTTATTATTTGAAGATAAGTGCAGTTTTTTTTTAATCTTCTAACAATGCTAAATACGATAGAAACAAACTTCACATGAAATACTTTAAATTTCTGTAATGTTAAGAAATATTTATTTTTTAAATAAACACACACTTAAAATGTTGAAATAAGAAGCATTCGACTCGTGTGACACGTGTACAATCTGTGGTAATTTTGAACGTTCGGTGACGGAGAACGGGTACAGGACAGCAATTTTTTGTTGTCGTGGTATTTTAAAATCATGGGTTCGTAAATATTTACTGCCGCGTTCGATATCTCCAGATTAATTTAAAAGACTCTTGGTGCCAAAATATTGTTAAGGGTGTGAATATAACTTTTGTTATGGATTAAATAATATGTTTGTGAAGTGCTAGTTCTATTGATAACGCTGTCAAGCTCAGCTGGGTTTCAACGAGCGGTAAAAATCTTGTGATTTTTTCTCTAGGTAGCGGAAAGCACTTTTGTGCTCCAGTTCCTCAAGGTATGCCGTTACATTTTCTCTATTACGCTTGCTTAACAGAAATGTAGGTACCTATGTACGTTGTAAATATTAAAAACAATAACAGTGAATTATTTCTCTATTATCATTTATTTTCCGCGGTTATTATGTCTCGAAAATGCAGAAGGTATTCAGATACC
Organism: Acleris holmiana; assembly: GCA_949316455.1. Taxonomy (NCBI): domain Eukaryota; kingdom Metazoa; phylum Arthropoda; class Insecta; order Lepidoptera; family Tortricidae; genus Acleris; species Acleris holmiana. The sequence continues at coordinate 16,011,399 of OX438766.1, forward strand.
AATACAGCATTTACTGAAGTAACGTCCTATATTTACGGTATTCAACATTGGCCGTGATCCATATTACGCGTCCTCTTATTGCGCGGGAACTTGCTATATTTTTAGCGTTCGCGTGTTTATCTGAGACGCGTCGCAAATATTATTTTAATTACGATTTATTTGTAGAGCGAACTTAACTCGCGGGCTCAAAAAGATGGGTTCATAGACTATTTGAAATACCTTAAAACTACTTAAGTGAAAAATAAGTGAATCAAGAATGAGCGAGCAAGAGACCGCGGCTAGCGACGCGGCGCTGCAACCGGCCGTGTCGTCCACATCACTGGTGGGAGAAGGATCACCACCAAGTTCTACAGCATCTCAAAGCACAACTCCAGCTTCTGTCAAGTCTGCTGACTCAAGACCTTCATCCCTGCCAAAGCCATCAGGCCTCAAGCCTCCTAGCAAGATTGGTCGGCTGTGCTCGAATTCTACCCCTAAACCAGCAGTACCAATATCTCCGAGATCTGGTAAGTGCTAAAATACTTTTTATTATGATTTATTTAAAGAACATTTTAGAGTAGTTTTATTAGAAGCATGTTTCCAAATTTTATTCTTTATCTTAGTAGGCATATATGAAACAACACTGAGTTTCAGAAAAAGTTAAGCAAACTGCAATTGACAAATTTTTGCTTTGTGGTGTAGGTCCATTATTTCATTCATTTTAAACATAACCAGGTCATTATGTAATGTGGTGATATTGCAACTTTACTATTGGCAGAGTTCGACTTATTAATGATTGAATAATTGCTCTTAACCCGTGGAGCGCCATGGCATATATATGTGCATTACAATATCAATCTTTATTTGATTCACTCTGATTTCCAAATTCAAATATTGTTACAAACACATGGTGTTCATAGGGCGCTCCACGGGTTAACAATGTTCATTACTCTGGCTTTATCCCTTGTTCCCCTTTGCTGCTGCTATGTATTTTTCAGCTAACAGTTTAGATATAAGGCCATAAGTCCAAATATTCACAGCACAATTATATTGATTCTGGATTAGAAAGCAAAACAAGGAATTCTTTTTCCATGTCATCATACTTTGCTGCTAAACACCTACCTGGTTTTCAAAGACCATAACAATGCAAACAAAACAATGAAGTAGTTGGTTTTGTAAAATCTGCTGTATGTTGCATTGCCCCAGTTTCATAATAGATATACCTACCTATTTTGATAAAATAATTACTATCAGGTGGTGGTCTAAGATGTCAGTCCGGCGCCGGCGCGTATTTTAGGCGATAATCTCGTAACAGTTGTTGTGAGGGCGTATGAAGCATGATAATAATAAGATAAATACACGAGTTCTTAGGAAGATACGAGATGACATATTAATCTGAAACTTAACACTGTTTGTTTGTTAGTGTGCAGACTGCAGGGTCGTGTAGGCCGCGTTAGGTCACCAGTTTATTAATATCCTATGATCTGCAGAGATCTCCAGGAATGACCTCACCTCAGCTCTCATAATATTATTGAAATGTCATTAAAATTTGTTACAAGCGACCTTGAATCGAGATAACACTAAAACCAGTTTCTATGTTATTTAAAGTTCGCCATGTTCGTGTCTTCCGATGTTTAACAATTTTTAAGTAATTAGGTGGTCATTAATTGTAAGGCTGTATTAAAACGATATACCTACCTACCTATTACATCGACGTTACATAGGTATCTAGGGAAGTTCGTAGGTATGAAATTAATCTAAGATAGGTACCCAAATGTTAAAACTTAGGTAGGGACTCTACTGTCAAAACCGGAGTTCGGAGCATCGTTAGCCCTGTCGCCTTATTTCGAATGTGTAGGTATAGTTAGTATAGGTAGGCTCTTAAAAACAAAAGTTGTCTCTCCTGTGGTCAATAGTTAAAAGCTTGTGTGCATAGGTATAAGTTTTGTTTTTATATCGACGGTGGAAATTTCAAATATCGTAAGGGACAAACGCTTACTTTTCAGGGGAGCCAGAGAACAAAATTCCACTTTTTTTAAATTCATGACTTGGAAACTACTCATCCCATTAAGATGATTCTTGGAAGCATACTTTTTAAATAACTTCGCCTACCCTATTTTTTTAATTAACCACTAAACCACTGTATTTATGGAGGATAAATACAGTGGTTTAGGAAATAGTGTCCCTTACAACAAAAAAATAAGAAGAAAATGTGTGTTACACCTCCAAAAACACAGTATTTATCTGACAAAATGTATTCTTTTTAGTGCCTTACAACATAGGAATTTTAAAAATATTGAGATATACGATATTGCGCTTAATGAAACAAGACGTTATACAAAAATATTTGACCGATACAACATAGTGTTTTAAATATTAGGAAGTTACGACAAACTTTGACCGACTCATAACTTTTTTATTAGAAGTCATATCGAAATTTCAATACAACAAATAATAGAAAAAAAAATACTGACTTCAATGGTATATTTAGTGTACTTACGACAAAATGTCCCTTACGACATTTGAAATTTCCACCGTCGATATGATATGATAGGTCTAAAGCAGTCCTGACGCCGTTTATGCTCGAATGGGTTTAGCCAGAAAATTAGGCCTTAAAAACGTTAACTTCCGGCGTGACCACAGGAAAGACGCTAACCTAAATCTGTTTATGACCCAGGTAGGTAGCTACTTACCTTTAACTTTAGAATGAAAGAAATACAATACCAAATACCTAGGTACCAACCTATGCCTCCGAAAGAAGGTAGGTTTTATGCTTCGATAACCCACCTGCATCGAGAGGTAGGGTTTCGTACCCCGCTTAGGTACCTACGTAGGTACTAGCTCTACAGACGTAAGTATCAACCACAAAGCTACCTAACATCTCCCACTCGTAAACTTAGAAAGGTATGTGGTCCCTGTCAACGTTGCTAATATCCGTAACCGGCGAAATCCACATTCTACCTACCTAGGTAGCTGGCGGGTCGTCTGCATGTTGCCCTGACTTTGGCAATAAAAAAAAGTAACTTACTACCCATTCAGAGTTTCGCTAAGGAATTACCTACCTGCCTAACCTGATGAAAGAACCGAAATACTGTGTAGTGCGAGTGAGAACTGTGTAATAAATAGGTAGTTCTACCTAATTTAAGTTTGCCTTCTACTAGCTAAGTGTTCACAAAAACTTACTAAACCCAGTCTTACTCTTTAATACACAAGTAGGTACCTATTAAAAGGCCTGTTTAGTATGTACTCGACGTCGTTAAGATATGGTATCTACCTACTGACTGATAAGTCGAAATGTGTTTAAAAACTATGCTAGGTACATATAAGCCTATTGGTATATAAGCAAGGTTACAGTTCACCTAAATAAGGAGCAATTCGCATGGCACATTTAGATAGCCTTACACTTACGCTAATCCAAAGCCATTCACAAATCGAACTCCTGACGTTTAGTTCATTATTTTTTCGGCTCATAGGCAGGTTAGGTTACCTACGTTTATTAACCAAAAACAAGTACGGTGCAAAATGACGAACTTAACGTCTAATTCAATTCTCGGTACCTCCTTTATATCTCCATATCTCCATAAACATATCACATAGGTAGTAGGTGCCAGTTAGTTACCTATTAGTTCATATGTAGTAAGAGTTAATCTATGTATAGTTTAGATGCAAGATCAACGTTCGATGTTTTTCTGATAACGAGCTTGTTAACGGGCTGCCGCTACAAAAAATCAAATCCTGTTATAGTTTAGTGAATCTGAATAGGTACCGGTTCTCGCCTCGACCTTCGAGGTACTACGAAATGAGCAGCTATATTGTGTGGTACCATTACCGTTACTTCGAATGGTTATGAGGAAACGGCAATCTCTGATATCAACGCTATCGCCACAGTTATTAAACAATTAAATTTAACGTTTAAATTTCGTTTTTATTCTCCGGACACAGCGTTATTAAAATTACCTGCGAAGTAGTTTAACTAGTAAGCTTAATTGATATAGCAAAACACCATTTCTGATTAAGTAGGTGAAGTGTATAAAAATAAATGGCTTTAATTAGTTAAACACTAGTATCGCATTTAGATACGTGTCAAGGAAAACGTCATTGCTTAGTTTGAAGTGCTAAGCACGATGAGACCGAAATGGCTTATTCGTGTTTTGGTCATGGGCCTTCAATTTGGGTTCGTCCATTGTCCGTGATTCACTTTCTCCGCGGGCGTGCGTGACGTGCGCGCGCGCCGGCGCCGGCGATTCATCCGTCCGATCAATTATCAGCACTGGATCACTGGCCACAATACAATATTTGCCTCGGAATACTGCTCAGACTCAAGTCCCTTCAGCTTATTAGTTAAGTCGAGAGCGAAATTCCTCACTCTACAGTGGAGAGCGATTTTTAGTTTACCCGAGGCCAAAAGAGGATAAAGTTTTAAAATTGTATGTAGATAATATGTGTACCTATGTATGGTTCTTTGTTTCCTTGTAAAAGCTGAACCTGCCTATTAGTTTTAGCGTCTCGAGTGTCACTGGATACTGAATCGACGGATTCAAAAGTAGGTAGATAGGTATACCTAGGGCTCCCTTTGAAACGCATAAAATGTTTTCGCATAATGTATCTTTTGCATATATTTTTTTCACATAATAACCAATTTTGGCTGATATTTCAGAATTTAATAAACATGTCTTGTGTAGATTAAGTTACGTGTGTTTTTTATAATAATTAAAATAAACCAGTTTGCAAAATACCGTTTTAGGCCAAAAGATTTTATGTAAAAAGATACATTATCCGTAAAAAAAAACATGCCATCCAACAATTAACCGTATCCCTACCTACTCTATGCCATAGCTGCATGGGTATTTGACATAGGTACATACACGACATTAAATTCGTGTTTTTAAAACTTGCTTGCGCTTGCCAGCATTATCTTGCAGAGAATGTTTTAATTAGGTAGGTACCTAGATTCTTTTGTATCCAGAAAATTATGTGTACCACTTGATTAAGCGAAATTAGAAGCAGGTGGGTATACATAGGTACTACCTAGGTATATGCTAGGTTTAGACCAATTTACAAACTAAACCGTGTAAAACTAAGTTAGGTACGGCTCTCAATAACAAACAGTGGTAGGTAGGTAGGTACCTATATGATGGCTTGAGAAGCCGCTGGGCAAATGTCGATTCCTTCCAATTCATCTGAAGCCGACCCTATTACCTTGTTGACCTTATTTGCGAACGATTGCCCCTCGGAACGGGCGGATATTAGACGGGCTGAGCTTACTGCTCAAGCCAATTGATTGGATTAGCTAACAAGCCACTTTTACGACTGCATGTGCATCGTCTCTCCTTTTAACCTCTTTAAAACCTAAATTGGGGGCATTCGCCAACGTTATTTCGAACTTCAATTGATTAACGCAGGTCATATTGCAACTGACAAAAATTGTGGACCTATCTAGCTTGACAAAAATATTCTATTTTTGATACCAGCACTCGTACCTAATAAACTAAGCTTTCTGTAACACCCAGAAAGTATATTATACACTAACTGTTTCCCGCGACTTTACCAAATTCCAAAGTTTCTTTATACCAAATTCCAAAGTTTCTCTATACCAAATTTCATCTCAATCGGTTCAGTAGATCCAGAGATTACCCCCTACATCCTCACTAACACACAAACTTTGCCTCTTTATTATATTACTATAGATAACAATTGCGAGAACATGCGAGATCCTATAATTCAATTTTCAAAAGTTTTCGTTTCTTTAATGGTATAGTGAAAGGGCTGACTCATTAACACTTGGCTCCCAGTTTACTTTTATAATAACGCGGTTTCTAACGTGAAGCGTGAAACGTTCCGCCTAAATACCTCATCGGCGCTTTCTACCACTCTTTGTTGGGGTCGGCGTCTGTCCATCAACTCACATGACATGTCTCTCTACTTAGTGCTAGACTTCCACTATTTGCGGCGCATAATAAGTTTTAAAGTGAATGCAATTAACAATTTGTACTGTCTATCTCATTTTCATTAAAAAAATACATGATTATAGGAAGCACACGGACAATCATCATTCTTATACAGACTTACATGCTACTCGTTATCTAAACACATTACCTAAAGTAAACTTATGTCATGCCATGCTACGTATATCGCTCGTTTTATATTAAACTGATTTCTTAAAGGTCCATTAGGTATACTTTACGTGTATAAAAAGGATGCATATTGGCTCACATAAAATTCTTATTCCTATTTTTTTTACTATTAATTTGTATTCATGATAATCCATCTTCATCATTGAAAAAAATGCGCACCCGTATGAAAATAGTAATGTGTTGACTTAAGTGTAAAAATACCTGAAAATCCTGTAACCATACAGTTGTCAATGACGAATCTGTATTGTATTGTTTTTAGCGATAATGACATTATTTAATCAAATCGAGATTACGACAAGATCCAAATGCGAACTGATAAAGGGAAAATTAGATTGTTTACTTATAACTGGCATAATACCGTAGAGAACTACGGTTAGATAAGGTCGATATTTCGAATTAGTTTCGAATTTTAGAGTGTGTGTTGTCAAATAAATGCTGTGTGTTGAAAATGCAATAGCCTCATGATTATTTATTTCATTAGTCAACACATAGGGCATTGATTCACGTTAGTACTATTCGGAACCATTAAAGTAGCGGCCCACCCAAGGCTCGACTGACTCCATTGAAATCAAATGCTAAACGTAATCCTGCGACTTGGCGGCCTCGGAACATTCTACAATCAAAACGTTTTCGTGTGATATTCTCACAAAATGCCAAGTAGGCACCGTTCGCGCTGCACCTAACAAATACCATCGTGCAGAGCGGTATGCTTCCTACTCCGCCAATAACGTGATTACCTTTCACTTATTATTTTGTTTTTTTTATTCGTCGGCAATACGTATCTCTTATACCGAATAAAAACAAGCCCTTTAAAAAATATTTACTAACAGCTCAAATTTTCACAATTATTGAACTTATAAAAACCATTGTATTTTTTAAATTGTCGTCGATGCAAGTTCCACTGCCGGAACAATGCTTCCACGACAGTACACGTTATTTGATGTCGTTATTGCTCAATGTTTAGCTTGAAATTTGGATTCATATTTTGACAGTAACTGCGAATATTGTGTTGCACAATGTAAACAATATATAATATCTTGTTTGCATTGTGAAATCTCTGAGAAGCATTGCTTAATCCCTTTCAGTAACATTGTTGTTGATGGATCATCAGCAATTTCAAAGTATCCATTGGCGAAAAGGTTCTGGAGTGGCGACCATGTACCGGAATTCGCAAAGTTAGCAGTCTTAAGCTCCCACAAGGTGGACCGATGATCTAATAAGGTCTTGGGAAAGCTGGATGGGATATGGGATGTGAGTAACAAAAGCCCGATCATGGTGGCCGAACGTGACCGAACGTATTTCGGCTGACGTAAAAAAAAACAGGGTACAATCTGACACAAATGTATCAGTCTAAGTCCCAATCTAAGCTTTACTTAGGGTGGGGGTTACTATGGGTAACACTTTGGAAAACATCCCAGACTCTACAACAAACAAATACTTGCGTTCATCACACAACCCGGGATTTAAAAGCTTCGTACGCAGGATCAATACCAACTAGGCTAACGTGTCGTGTCGATATGATAATGATAATAATCAACTTGACGAAAAATAACTCCAGGTATAATTACAATTCCACATATAATTTAACTTTGACTGTGTTGCCTTGGCATGACAAAGCTCTTTCTGATAGAAACAATTCAAATAATCTAGATGTTTCAAGCAGTGCAGAGCAAATCGTGACTTTAATCTCTGTTCAAGGTCGCCATAGTTGCATTAATGTCGGGCCCGGCTGACATCATGTCATACGATATACTTAGGTACTAATATTATAAAGAGAGGATGCTAATTTTGTGGATGTCTACCTAACTGTCCGCCAGGTAAACCTGTTCAAAAAATTCCGGATTGACATACCTAGAGATATTTAAAATATATGAAATCATATATATAAAATAGCTCTAGGTATTTCAATCCGGATTTTTTTCTTTCTATTATATTTTATCTAGGTGCTAAGTCAAACCTTTATCTTGGCTGTTCCATTCATTCGTACCGACAAGCAAACACCTTATCCTTTTTGTAAAATTTCATGTAAGTTTTTCGTATCGTGGACTCATATCCTGTACTGGTAGGTACGTTGGGTTTTACCTGTGATTCTTGCAACTTAGCGTTATAACATCGTGCTTTGCTTTCAACTCGTTTCGTGTTCTTGACTCAAACGTCCCCGGTGCAAAGTTAATCACTTTTAAGAATGTCCGTGTCAGCGGATTTTTCAATTACGTCATACGACACAATTATTAATTCTGACTCCTTGACGACTGTTATTATAAGTGGTCATGAAAGGTATTCGACGTCACGATTTATTTTGCCCTTTATTTATCCTGTGACGTGTGAGGATATAGTTTTCAACACGAGAACTCGGTTATTGCGAACGAAGTCAGCGGATTAATAGTCCGGCCACAACATAAGAACACCATTACTGGAAAGTGTTCCGGTCTGGCGGGCGGCGCCGGCGCAGGTGTGGAAAACTGCCGCGTTGACATCGTCATGTCGGATTTATTGAGACGCTTTATTGGCTAGCTCACTCGGACCATTTACAAATGGTGTTTCTAACGGAGTTCTAACTTGCTCCGATGTACAAGAAAAGGAACGCATAATCATTCGTAGATATTTCTTAGATTTGTTAGTACTAGTAGTTAGGAGCTTTGCGCTCTTTGTTAGGAATGAAAAGTATAGTCTAGCAGTTTTATTATATTTACTCATCAGCTTAGGCGTCGCCTTAAATAAATATGGTTAGTGAGCGCAGTGACTTGGACAAACAGTACGTGACTGAAGGCAAAATAATATCCCCATCACACTCCGTGGGTCGTCAGCAACAAAACAAGGTAACAAAACAATACATCTTAAATTTCTTGTTGCCACGAGTAACATGAATTTGACAACTCCAAAGTCTCGCTGTGTTTAAATATTTAGAATCTAGCTACGTACTAAATTTAAGATACATTTACTTGCGCAGAAGACGAATGTCCGTCGTTTTGAACGTTCCAAGTTATTGTAATCAATCTGTTTTTTTATGTATACAATAAATCTTGTTTTGGTCTGACGCTGTATAAATTCTAGCCTCTTTATGTCGCATCAAGGTGCATATTAGGTTTCGGGAATATGCTTGGCATGTGTCGTAAATCAGGTTCAGTACGTGCCTTCCACCGTAAACTTGGACCATGACTCAAGGATTGTTTGGATTCCAATCTATCGGTCAACGCCCGACTAATTTTGCTTATAACCAATTAGTTTACCTAAATATTTAGTTAGAATACGCGACCATTTTGTTTGGTCGGTTGTTTTTGTTGATGACGTAACTAAAAGATCGATTTGGGTTTATAAAAAAAACCGGCCAATAGCGGGGTTCCGTACTAAAATCTGATTTATTCACCAATTTCAAGTCCATAGGTCAATGTGAAGTCAAAATAGCATACATTGGTGACTTCTCGTGCCATGCCATTTCCCAATATTTTTAAAACAAAAAAACTGTATGTATCTCCAATTCGATTGAAATTCTCCCCTAGCCTAAGTCCGAGGTCGGCCCAATAGGGCATGCTAGTGTAAAAACCCTTTACAGCGTGGACTCCCATCAGGAGTCCGCCCTCTCTCCGGCGAAGTAGTCAAAAAAGCCATCAGAGGCTAACTACGTAGGTCCCTCAAAAAAAAAAAAAAAACTATGTATCTACTCAACAAGCTCTATCTAAACAACGATATACAACTCGCTGGGAAGCAAAGGTCAAAAAAGAATTCGTGCTCCCCTTTAGTTGTATGGAGCCCCACTTGAAAATATTTAAGAATATTTTTCGAAGACGTTTATTTAATTAATGACCCGACAACAATATGCTTATACTTACTGTAAAAAAAATGAAAAGACCTGCTTCAACCACTTGGCTGTAAAACTGTGTGACTGACGACCAGAGATCGGACTAATGGGCGTCATTACTCGCAACAATGTGGACATGACTCCCTAAATTTTAATTAAACAAATTAAATTACATTAATTGGTTACTTACCCTTTAAATAATTTTGATCCTTTGCAAGGCAGTAATAATTAATAAATAAATTATACAAAGATTTGTTTATATTTATTAAAGCAAATAAAGAGTTAAGGTTATTTTATTCCTTTTCACGGCTAAAATAAACTTATGAGGTGAAAGCTCATTTCGCAATCCACGGATGATAATGGAGCAAACTTATGTACTTAAATTAATATAATATCAATGGCCACTCCTGACGTCTTTGTATTATTTATTTATTACTATCCTGCAAAGGTTAAAGATTAAGGTTCAGGTGAGAAATAAATGAATGTAATTTAATTTGTTTAATTAAAATTGGAATCATGTCAATATTATTGCGAGTATTGACACCCGATCCGATCTCTGCTACGACGGACGGACAGCGATAGGGTTTCTTTTGGACCCTCTGGGTACGAAACACTAAAAAAATCTTAACAAACTGGCCGTGAATGTGTTTAAAGATAAGTCAACGGTTAAGTTATTATTAGTTATATTTTGTTTTACGTTATGTTTGTTTGTTTGTTGTAAGTACTTAATGCCTATTGTAATGTATACATTTCTTGATCTCCACAATCTAAATTTAACAATAACAAAGTCATTATTTACCATTACGTTAAACAGATTTGAGATTCGCGGAGCGCACTTGTTCGTCGGTGAAAGGAGCTTGAACTTTATTCCACTCAAAATTGCATAAGCCCGCTCTAATACCTGGGTATTCGTACCTTAGTCCAAGCTCACTTTCTGATTGTAAATGAGCTTTTGCTTTTGCTTTGTCGTTTTTTAGTGAGCCCAGTGAAAGGTGTTGGAATTTGCAGACCATATAACGATCAATTGTGTCCTCTGATAACGGGCTTGTCACCACGAATGGCTATGAAATGTGTCCGGGGCTGAATGGCGACGTTGAATGGCTCGTTCTTTGCGAAGACTCGACCTCGTCAACTCGCTTTCTTTGACCTGTTAGAAAACGTGAACGCTCAACCGTCACCATTTGCACTGTCACGAAAAAATGCTACAGGTTACCTCTTACCTAAATGTATATTTCAAGGGTTACAAGAGATTTTTTTGGCATGTTTTGACGGGGGCATTTAATTGTGTAGGTATCAGATGAATTATATATTACTAGGGACCCGCCCTCGCTTCGCTCCGGATTAAATTATTATAAATATAAACCTTAATCTTCAATCACTCTATCTATTAAAAAAACCGCATCAAAATCCGTTGCGTAGTTTTAAAGATTTAAGCATACATAGGGATATAGGGACAGAAAAAGCGACTTTGTTTTATGCTATGTAGTGACTAGCTGTTTCCTGCGACTCTGTCCGCGTAGAAGTGTTATATCGGTATTCCCTCAGGAACCGTCCAAATTTTCGAGAAAAAGTAAGTACCCTATGTCCCTCCCCGGGAGCCTCGGACTCAAACTATCTCTATGACATACCAAATTTCATCTAAATCGGTGCAGTGGTTTATCGGTGAAAGCCTAACAAACAGACAGACACATTGACAGACAGAGTTACTTTCACATTTATAATATTATATACCTAAGTATAGATTATGTTGTTTAACTATGTAGTACATAATCGCATAAATATCTCAGAAATATATATTTTGTAGCGAGTGCAAATTTGCGAGGCGTAAAGCTTGTCAGGGATAAACAACGGGCCTCAAAGGCACGCGGTGGTATTAAAACATTCTGAGCACACGTAGATGAGCAGAGGTAATAAGAATTTGCGTCCGATAAGAACGATGATAAGATAGTAAGAAATACTAAGAAACGTCAAGGTCTACAAACGATTCAGTAGAACTTGAACCCTTTTAAATATTGCGTTATTTTATTAATAGTACAAATCGACTAGAGGTAAAGAATAGGACGTTCTTAAGATGACACAGATTGACTCTTGACCAATTTTCCCCTAGCAACCCTCAACGACTAACTCTCTCCCGTTCCATCCAAACTGCAAAAGTATCATCATTAATTTTACATGTCGTGAAAAGGCCTATAGGGGCGCCTGGGAGACAAAACAAAGAGGCTAAGCTATCAGGAGTTTGAGGGCGGCGCGCGGGCGTAGGACGCCGCCGCTCGCAGCGCAGTGCACACTCGGCGGGCGAGCGAATCACGCGTCCCGGCGCCGCGCGGAAACACCACCTCTCACAAGACCCCACAGAATTCACCCCACGAAAGCAAAAAAACCCAGCGAAACAATCGCCATTCTCAGTGACTGTCTTTTTAATTCATAAATTTTGAAAGCTTAGCGAATCTCAACCGGAAAGAACGAGATGCCGGTCGAAACGAAAATCAGCTTCTCCGGTGAGTAAATTTTCACGCTCGTGAAATTTTTAATTTGCGTCTTTATCTCGGGATGTTTCTATTACATTTATTTTTGATTCTATTACTTTTTTCATTGTTTTATTTTATTACCCCACCTGTGTTACTTTGATGAAAAATATTTTCAGCAATCATTTCAACTATTACTTATTGATTTAAACATACGGTTAATTAGTAATATTTTTGAGTAAGAAACTTAAATCACTTTGGTAACTTCGTTTCAGTGATAAAAGCAAAAAATCTAGAGGAGATGCTTTATGTTTTCTTTTTAATTATACTTAACAACTGGTAGTTAATTAATCTAAATTTGAAACATTGATACGCCTATTTTGCTATGAACCTTTTCCCTATGAAAAGGTTTAAAAAACAGTCATCCAGCTACCGAGTGGAAAAATAAATAGAAAAGCAAAGCTAATTTTATTAACACTTGGACTCGTGGAAACCCTTCAGTCACAAACTGAAATGAAAATACTGTGTACTTGAAAATTACTAGAATCATCTGATGACTTAAATCGGAATGTTACGCAGTTAGGAATCTAATTAGGAGCGGTAGTCATAGTCAATTGTAAAAAGCTATTTAGCGAAAATGTATCAAAATGTAAATAATAAAAAGAGTCTAGTTTACTATCATGTCGATGGATCCGCAGCAAAGTGAATCATTGTAAAATATGTTTCATGTCTGTTATCCGTGACTATAATTATTTTAATTGTTTTCCAATGTATTGTTGGAAAATGTGTCATATCTTTAAACCGTGTCAAACAAATGCGCAAACACTGCTTTATCATGATCTTGTGAGGGTGATGTTTTAAAGAAGAGTTATTTGTACGTGGTCCCTGTTTATCGTAAATAACAGATCCGCAAATCTATAAGGTGTCTAATTCATTTGATAATATTGAGTTACATCACCAAAACAGACGTTGTGTTGTGTTGTAATGGTAGGTCTAGAATTCAGGGCTCTACGTGTTAATAAGGTAGCATGTCAGCCGGCAATCGTGCTAATGAAGAGTGAACACTTAGTGCCCGCAGTAACCCGGCTTGACGAGCTGAAACAAGACTTGATGAAATTTCATTGCACAGGCATATTACAAGCACAGTTCATTAATTCAAAGATTGCTGCTTGAATACAATGCGAGCAATTTGTTGTAAACCTTATTTGGTACTACGTTTGTTATTATAAATTTAAATTTAAAAAATTTAATGTACTACCTATCCACAATGTAGATTTACTCAAATTAGGCCTGAACCACCGCAAAACAAGTACAGTACTTAAATTCATGGCACACATTAACTTTATGAATACAAGAAGGCTTCGGAATAATCTCACAAAATGTTTGAATACTATGCCGTTAATGTAAGCAATCTATTTCAGCAAGAGAAAAAATAACACTCAATTGTTTCATGTAGCTCGCATAATTTTCTCATAAAGTTGAATCGTAAAGTAACTCAAAAGGAGTTCCTAAGTAAACATCGTCAAATCTACGGTTAAGTAGGTGGTATATAATATAACACAAAGTTATAAATAAAAATAGTGATCTCAACAATGTCTAGCACTGCTCTGAATTCGATGAATCGTAATGTGACATTTCATTGTTATTCTAGTTCGTAATAAATAATAAATAGAGTCCTTGGTAAAGAATGTTGACAATGTATTGTTGTCGGGTGTTGTGGCTTAAGTATGAGTTTAGAGCAAAACAAAACAAATGTGTGTAGCGTTAACGTTATGAAATTTCATGGCTTCATTTAACAGGGTCGTCTGTAACAATTATGTAACAGTTACGAATATTTTAGTAACCGAAATTAGTTTTAGTATAGTCGAGTTTCCTAGCGACCACCCCTCTGACCTTGCCCCTGTACCCCTACCGCCCTACCCCTACTTTCATATCTATTAAATTGCTGGTTTCGATACATCAGTTCATATATTATGAATCCCTACGTCGCTGCATTAAGAATGTAATTAATGAATATGTATTAGACGGACGCTTCGGTGCCACTGTTTGCGTGCTGGTGGTCGGCATTAGTTTTCTGAGCCTTCATTGATTGTAAGGTGTTTGCCGTGACCTCTGGGCCACTGCACTTATGTTCATTCTCTAACGTAGTGTTTCTGCAACTTGGAGCCGCAACAGAAGCAATTTCCACCGCACTTAGCCTTGTTTGGTGGGCTGGCATGACGCGCCACGTTGCAACCGTAACTGCATCTTGACCTTAGAACCCATAACAAGTAAATAATACATACAATTTCCACTGCTAATGATAGCACTGCATTCCAGCCATAATGTAGTATTATTATCGCATGTCAATCTTAAGTTCCAAGCTAGTAGCTTGCCTATTTACTTACCAATTGTTAAGCAAATTTGAGCAAAGCGTTCAGATATTGTCGTCGTCGTGTCTATTTATAATCCTAGGAGCTGTTACGTAAATTCCATGTTTCTTTATGATTTTCAATGCTAGCGTGACACACGTCATTTGTCGCGTCCACATCAACTATTTGATAGTGCTGTGTACGCATTTCACAATATTTGTTGCGTTATCAGAATTGCTCTCGAGCTACGTTTTTATCCATAACTGTAAAGAGAACAAATGCTTTTAAAATTGTTGCATCCTCTTCACACCTTTCCGGAGTTGTTATGTCATTTCCATGGCGGCATCTCAAAATAACACTGAGTGATGTTCTGCCCTGACAAGGTACTTCCTGTGTCTTATCCTTATCTGGGTTGCGACTTGGAGTCGAAATTGCTCAATTACGCTTCGTGGCATTGTTCTCTGTCAACCGTAACGAATCTTCAGGACAGGTGGGTCGCGGCAATACGTGAGTGCCATGCACCAATAGAATCTCAAACACCTATTGCATCACACGTTTTTGTTAAAGTAATTTTATAGCTACACCTATTGTTTTTGTCACCACAAATCAATACGAGTATAAACAAATCACCTTGAACCACGGATTTGATTTCACATCGACGCCGATTCTTCTCGAGCGTATCAGACCGAACCGAACAGGTCTCTGTGATCAATCGTGGGCTCGTTTTACAGTTGTTATTGAAATTAATTACGAAATTGAGATGTAAGTTCGAGAGCATGTTCCGCCAGTGACGTGCGCTTCATCATGATGCCCACGCCAACTCTGCACGAGTTAAATGGTATCCGAGTGATTCGCGAGGGACATTACCTAATGCGTTGCTTAGGAATGTTAGCATTCGAATAAAATTAAACATGAGACGAGTGTTTGATGATAAAGCTTTTGTTTGAATTGAAAAAAAACTAGTTATGTTTCTCAATTTATTCATACACATTGTTTTGTTTAACATCTAGGAGCTGGATCAGTTAGCCACACGCAGCAGAGATTTTATCATGTAACATGTATCTGAGCTGCCAATTACAGCTATCATGGTATTCTAATGATGAATCTTCAAGCAAACTCGCAGCTCATGTTTTAAACAGTATTCATGACGAAAACACTTTTGACCTTTGACTACATTGTTTCCTTTATGAATCTCATCTTTTAAGGTTATTTTAAGGTCATTTCCTATATTCTCTATTATTTAATCTTTAACTTGCACATTGAAAGCAATAAGGATAATTGCCATAGTGTTATCCTAGTCACGTATAATCCTTCGCTGTGGTCCGTAGAAGGTCACTTTGAGTATCCACCTTTCCTTATAATATAAGCACTCAATACACAAAGGTATATTAGACTGCCTGGGACAAATAATGGGATTATCTTTTTGCGATTTGTTAATACCTCATAGTGCACATAACATCAGGGGAAGTTGACTAGTTTTTGCGCAGTGACTGAACAATATCTATCTAGGTAAGTAGTAACTAGTAAGGTAGGCTAGGTATAAGGAACGTCATTTGGCTGACTAACTTTTGCGTATGAAGTCCTTGAACAACAAGGGTTACCGCAGATAATATTATTTATTTCTCTATTGTTCACATTGTTACTTAGATACTACGGACCGTTAAGTGTATAAGTTATTTGAAATAACTTAAAAGGAACGTTAATTATTTATTGATTTATGAATTTTAAATATTTGCGTTTACCAAAATCGTGTTATTGTAGAACTGTATTTATTGATGAAGTTTTAGGTGTTTAACGTTTTATCTATTTTAAATAAAGCAAGTTATGTCTGTTAGAAAATGTTCTGTTAATTAAAAAACTCTGTTTTACGAAGTGGGCATATACATTTAAAAGGCGGAACTGTTTTTTTGCTCTAGGCGCCATTCCGTCTATAGCCAAATCTACTGCCCAAATGAGTGATTTGTAAGCATGGAGGACTATTGCCTGCCATCCCAACGTGAAACATGCCATTAACAACCCATGTTCCATGTTCAAGTCTTATACCCCTGAATAATCTAAATTGCTCTGCGCTCTGAGCTTTCATTTTGTAGGACTGCCTTTCTAAAAGCATGCTTGAACCGATAATAACAGTACAGTTGATTGCGTTATCTAGCTGGATTTATAGCGCCTTCATATCTGGCCTCATGAGTCAATTTATAGAGGATCTTGAGGGAAATTGAGTAATCATGATCCTCGTTAGTGTTAAAATAGGACGCGCGGCGATTAGCGCACTAGATAAAAACATTACATGAGATCTTATCTTGGCGAGTACGATTTCTTGCGTTAGTATCTGTTATGTTATGTTTCATCACCTACCTAATAAATTTTCGAGTTCATTCATTAATTGTGAACATTGAGATGCAGAGGCGTGAACTCTTAAATTATTCCATCGACGGCAGCCATTTAACGCACGCGTTCACCTTAACATGAATAAACAGTTGTTTACAGTGGTGACGATCCGCCCTCGTAAATTTCATGTTTTAATCTTAAACCCATATTATATAATTATTCGGCATCATTGTTTTTGGATTAGTAATAGGACTAATATGTATTTGATGTAAATTGGGACCTATAAAAAGCCATTTAATAAATAGTGTTTTTCTCTAACACAGAAGATACTTAAATATAATTTAGTTGCTGTTTGATCCAAAAATGTCTATTTAATGAGTTCCATCCGAATCGGGGATAATCCGTGATGTTGTCGAACTTTTATATACTTAATCGACTGTTTATTCATTGGGACGTGTGGGCGGCGACATCAGGTGCGAGCGACGGTGTGAAGTGCTTTATTGGCCGCCACTTACGTCAGTGTTAGTTTACAACGCACTCCCAAGTTCAAGGTAACATCCTGCCTGGGAAACTCCATGTTCGTAACTCTGCTCCTAGTTCTGTTTTGTAAATTGGTTGGGTTAGGTTAGGTTAGGTTGCTCAATAGGAATTTGAATGGGTTTATCTCCGAGGTAGCGGCTCTCTTTGTTCACAAGAATGTTTCACGGTTGATACACCGTCACGTCACCTCAAGCTCTATGTACACAGATGTTCAGTTATGGTTCTAAAATCCAGTTTATGTGCACCAACGCTGATTCACGCGCTGTTTACAAAATGTTCAAATTCAAACATTCCATCATCATAGTAGGGTTTTGCCCAAGTTATGGTCTCGAAAACACGTTTCGTTTACAATTTGCCAGAAATAAATATCGAGGTGTATCTTCAATTACTGACATCTAGATAGACTTTCGAAATACCTAAACTGCCTTTTCGCCCACTACTATGTCGGTGTCAAGTTTTCACCAAAATATGTTCTAACGACTACTTCGATCTAAATTACCATATAAATTTCGATTTATCTGTTGCGAAACTTGCAAGCTGAAATGATACCTACGCCTTGCAAAGCTCCTCGTTATTGGATGCATTTATCATTGCCTCAGATAACGATCTGCACGTTATTTCTGCAGCCGAGCCGTGAGAAACAAAGGAGACTGTTGCACGCGCTCAGCCTACTTCGTGACTGCTTCGCTTCTAACCACCAAGTGTCATACATTTATCACTTCCGATAATGCCACCACACTTTCCAGTTGTAACTAAGTAAGGCTACTCTTTTTTTTCGTTAGTTAGCTGTCGTCTGTACTTTATTTTTCCAACGTTGGTTTTTATAGTTTTGCCGAGAACTTTAAAGCTACTTATAACTTAAAAAATAATACGATCATATTTTAATTACTTAGTCATAGAAGATAGGTACTTAGTCATTGAAGATAACAATAACGTCTCCATAGTTCGTAGATAAATATTTTAATAAGGCTTGCATTTTAAATGGGTTTTCTTATCGTGTGTGTTTTCAGATGAAAATCTGAATAAATCGTTGATCGCCTTTGTTATACCTTTGAAGCAATACATTATGCTTATCTTCTTGATGACCCATGTTTACTTTCTCTATATACGGAGCTTTATAAAAATTATAATTATTATAACTAAACCGATTGCCATTTTCACAAATTTCTTCTTTTTTATGGTACTAAGTTCCAGTTTCTCCTATCTTTTCCATGAGCGTTGTGTTGTGTCTCATTGTCATTCCAATCAGAGTTTGATTTCGGATTAATTATCGCAGGTGTCGGTGTGGCTTTGGAATAGTTGTGATGCGAGGCGCGAGCTTATGAGGTTCATTACCGCCCATTATCGTAGCGGGGGCAAACGTGCTCTGGCTGCCGATCGATTCCGTTCCTTACACGGACTAAAGGGCTGCGCCGTCAATCACACTGCATCCTTAGCAATTAATAACATGATCGCAGTAATTATTACCCATATATTCATTCTACTATTATAATTACATTGTAACGTGAACTACTACGTAACGAAAATGGCATTGCATAAATATTCAGCTATTAAGGGACAAGGAAAATCGTTACTTCTTTTGCGGCTATTTATTTTTTATAAAAGGCCTATAAATTAATGCTCCGGACGCAAGAGGTTATAAATCTTATACGAGGAACATGGTGAGACAGGACATAAAGCTTCAGAGCTCACAGACGATGTTGTATTTTAGCGCAAGACTGTTTCGGCAATGCCTTTCAATTCATAAAATAGCTTTTTGTTTAAAACATCCTTATTTGGTGGTAAATTATCGTCTGTGTTTACGCGTCGTTTCGTTTTGAGCTCAGAACTGCATTGTTCCCATACGGCATAGCATAGTGTGAGTCACCCGCACCACAAGAGACCTATACGCAATCACCTGAACAGGTTGTCACATGTTCCTCAATAAATATTTCAATTATGATAATGGCTCGATAAACGATTGCCTGAAATGCGCTGTGAATCATCAATGTTTATTTATATGGCCTGAATGTTTGTTTTTTACATTCCGTCCGTCGCTGTAGGGCGTCGTTCCCGTTCGGCAGGATCGCGGTAGTCATTGAGACGCCAACTCGGTCAAATCGGATTATTTTCGCTGCTAGTGTACTGGGCCTCTATTTTTTTGCGTTATAACGATATCGCGTTTGACGTGTTTTAGAATCGTTAATGTCACAGTCGCCATTATTGTAAATGACAAAAGAGTTATCAAAACGTTGATAATACGGAAACACCTCAAAGACGATATCGTTATTACTGTGTAGAATCCCAGTCCTGAACTCGTTCGTTACGTTCTCAGACCTCATATTGCTTTGTAAAATCTTTCTTTTGATACGTCAAGATCAGTTCAAATTATCCATGCGTGAGTGCGGGACATAATCTCTTAAATAATAAACCGAAAATTGTTCTGATTTCACGCTTATTTTAGTTAATTTGATTTGATTGGTGGAAAATCTCTCAATGGAATCGGTTTCACGTGCTCGAACAGCTGGTCATTTGATTGGCATTAAGAATTGCATCTGTCCTACAAATGCGCGGTAGTCGCATCAGTGACGCGAGAGCGGGACGCGAAATTGTCCTCAATTGACGAATTAGCCCATCGGTCGAGTGAGCCAGGCCTGACAGTTTGTTTCTATGCACTTTAACCACAGTCCATAGCCTCTACTGCTTCTAAGAAGTGGATTATGGAGCGCAGTGGCAGTGCGACGTTTTGCATTAGCTATTATAGTTACATATCCAAGAGTTTTCAACTTTTATCAGGCGGTACCATTGACCACCATCTTCTTTCTAATCTCTCTATTCTTTCTCTTCGCCGTTCAGTCTTTTTATACATCTGTGTCTTGACATAAAGCATTTTTCCTGAAGCGGCAAGTGAAAAGTATATATTTTAAACTAAAATTGCAAAATAATGTCTAGTTGACGTTTCACAAAACAGCTCATTAGCATACTCGTGCATAAAAACTTGAACTTGACCAGAAAATACAACGTCATTCCTCGGCAAGACGCTTCAAGCACTTGGAGCGTCTCGCCTGAGCGTTAACAAAATGGACAAATAATGTACGTTCTTTTATAGGAATTACATCATATTCCGCGAGCTAAGATGTTCGTATTAAATTGACATCATATCATCACATTAGCATCATGTTGTTATGTGTCTTCTCATTACGTGCGCTACATTTTTTTCTGCTGTAGTTAAGGAAAATATTATTAGTACGTACGGCTATTATTATTATTTTTTTACAAAACGTATATTTTAGAGTGGGTTGTGTTGTGAGGCTTGTGTATTGAGGGATGGGTTGGGAAGTATTCGGTCAGAACTAGAGTAGGTCACCCACGCTGCAAGAAGAGCACGAACGTTAGCGTGGGATCACCACGTTGTTGTATTGTGTCACCTGCCGGCATAACACATATTATGGTCATTAAAGTTTTTATGATTGACTAGCAGCCCGCGCGCAGCTTTGCCTGTGTCTTATTAACCGGTTAAGAAATCGTAATAATGAATCTTTATTGATCCCGAAAATGTTTGTGCTTTTTAAAAGGAAATGTTTTGTACCGATCGACAGATAATGTCACTGGGGATTTTTACATAATTTGCTTTCGAATATTGCAAATAAACGCTTATTCACTGTCATGCATGACATTTGACTTGTAAACACGTTTTAGTCATACCATACCAAAACGCAAAAAAACGTCTTAAAATTGATCGCAGCAATTTGTCCTTACCTCTGGTAGGTACTCAATTCGCAAACAAGTCCTGATGCATGAAGTCAATAATACTATGACGAATGTCTTTTTTACCATAACAATGGACGACCGTCGTTTGTCCGATAAACGTGAAAAAAGCCCTCGTTGTTATGTTAATATTTTCAATTGAATTTAATAGCGATGTTATATTTGACTGTTTTTCAGTGTCGCGGAAGTCACCGGTGACACATTATAAATTTATTATCGAGTATCAAGTGACTTTGCAAAATAGATCGCGGGGTCTGGGAAAATTCACAACTGCGCAGTTACAAGTTCGAAGAATATTGTCTAACCCTTTCGTTATTATACTCTATTATCGGAAGACTGCACAAATGATTTATTAGCTAAGGCAATCTATTTGATCATGATACAAGATATTAATTAAATGTTCATCTAGTTCTATTGTGTGTTTCAAAAGGTTATGAACACTGCCGTCGAAAATATTTGATAAACTATGTTCATTCAGTTATAGATGTAGTGAGTCAATTGTGCAGATACGGTCACGCAGTAATTGCATTGTCGTGTTTAGCTGACTATTATTATCAATTACACTTTTATGGCTGTCCCAGTCAATTATCTATTTGCAATTGCAACGCAATCTATCCTTCGATCTTGGTGTTTAACTGTTTACTTAGCGTGCCTCTCAATAACAAAACGAGTAATCGATGATTCTCAACTAATATATAACCTGTTGGTTTTCCTATAAAATCAGGCAGACGTAACACAAAATACGTAACATTATTGCATTACTGCAATTTTAGACGGACGTCCGGAATCCAGTTCCGATATACTTTCATGCTAAGAATTAAGTAGCTGATAGTGAAAATGTTGTCATTGGATCTAGCCTTTCTAGATTAGTTTCCGCGTAGGTATTTTCCGGGCGCAGGGCCCGATGAGCCGGGCTATGACAAGTTATGATTAGCGTGCCCACGCGCGGCGGCAAGGCCGGTGCCACTGCGCAGTAAGGCTGTGATTAATCTACCTCGGACGCAGTGGACAAGCGCACGTGGGACCAATCGGCCGGCCCCACTCAGGCCTCTAAACTCTGCTCAAGTTCTGTGAGTGACCACCGAGTTCAAAATCAATCACCAAAACTGAATCTGAACCATTCGTTTTTTTAAGCATAGCAGTTACGCCCCATCGGCAATTTTACGTAAAAATAATAAAATCGTTTCGCGTGCCATTTTACGACATTAACAAGTAATACCCCTAATAGAAACCCAAGCAATCATGTCCATTAATCTTTCAGAACCCATGACACATTTTAGTTGAATCATAAAATTTCGAATTTAAAATCTTTTGTCAATCAAAATAAAGTTCGAAATTAGTATTTAAGGGTATGACATCTTAAGATGTCAGTGGGTTCTGGAAGGTTAATCCTGCTATATTAAAACGAGCTCCTTTTACAGTCGTATATATAACTATCGAATCTTTCTAAGAATTATCTACGCTCGACACTAGTCTTATCAATAGTTACGAGTTGGACCAAGCCCACAATTCGGCGCCGTGCGATATCTAATACTATATCTACGATATACTCCATCAAGTCACACATTTATTGTATTTGACTTGGCTTCTTGTCTTGTGTAATGAAGCAGAACTTAACGAGTATCTTAATCGAGTGAGTTAAATAAACAGACACCAGTTTATGGCTTTATCACCCACCGTAATGTGCTGTGACTGCTGTGAGCGAGGGCCTACTTGTCGCGTCCGCGTGCCAGCTGCGCGTGCGGCAGTGGGTGGCCACCTACCTCTTGCCTTACCTACTATATGATTTTATCGAACTCTGCCCAATATGAATTGCAAACAAGCTAACCATGTATCGTACCATAAAACCATGCTGTGTAATAGAATCGTGCCAAATAATGCCTTATTATTCAATTCTCATTGTTTATTTTAACTATCTGATGTTCAAAATCTGTTTTATTATTGTGTCATCTATGTTGTTTTCCGTCAGCATGCTTGTTATTATTTCGCTTTACGTGTAACATTTTTGTTGTCATAGACGGCAGCTCGACGGACGCCGTGAGGAAACTCAGCGACGACTTATCTCGAAAACATTTGTCAGGTGAGTAACATTTCACGGTTGAACACTTGAATAGAGTATGATTTCAAAAGAATCTGCGATGGCATGAGAGCACCGCGCGAGCATGATACATGCTTCAATGAATGGCCGTTCGGCACGCACTTCAAAGTCACAATCACCTAGTCATGTAAATTGTAAATAATTTTAGAAGTTTCACTTGTTCATAATGATGTCACGCTTTTGTCTCTATCTGTGTGCGGAGCAGACCTAATCGAGGCCGAGGAGGACGAGGTCTCCAGCAGTCTGCCGGACAGACAGCGGACGCATCGCAAGGCATCTAGTAAGTCTGCCGTGTTCCTTTGTGACCACATACAACTCTAAATATTTGCATCGTACGGTGGAGGATATACCCGAGGCCTTAGTCCTTTCACACAATACATTAAAACGGTGGTGGAAACAACAAGTTACAAGAAGTTGTAGATAACGCCCGATCGAATAAACTAACTCGAACCTAACCCTTTGCACCATAAAAAGTCGGTGACGATGCGGCGTAATATTGAGTACTAATCCGTTAAAATACGTGGATCGTTTGGTTCACCAGCCTTTTACGAGCGGCGCCATTAATAGTAAATGCCGCGATTCTCCTGTCACAACCGGCCGCGAGCCCCGCGGCGGTCCGGACGAGTCGCCCACGACCGCCCATCAAATCTTACGTCCGCAATTAACAGCATTGTCTTCTCGACCAAACTGTAACACTGATTGTTTTGCTTTTTTTACAAACACCACGGTTGTCGTTTCATTATTGTTTAATACAATAAATAGCCGCTTGTGACGTATATCATCCTCGTGACAAGGCCTTTGTAACTTAGCTGGTAACGAAAATGAATACGCTGCGAAATAATGTTGATATCTTTCTATGACAGGCGGGACTGGACTAACTATTGCATGAATAAAAGTTCTCAAATAAATAAAAAACAAAAACAAAGTATAGTAGATTTCAATCAACAAAAGGCTAATTTACTAAATTTTACAGTATAACAGATAAATTTTGAGATATGTTGCAATATAAACGTAATCTGACCTTCTTTATAACTTCATTATTCAAAAAGTCCCACATTATTGTTTTGGGAATGCACGTATTGTGACGTGTGAATTAGGTGTGTCGAGTAGTGCTAATATGTGTCTGTGTGTGTCGCTTTGTGTGGCCAGCTAGCAGCACCTACAGCGTCACCTCGATGGACGCGCTGTGGGAGAAGCACCCGCGCCGCCTCAGCGAGGCCGGCCTTCGCAGGTCCTCAGGTAACCTCACCCCTCACTTCTCTCCACAACCCACCTCAACACAGGTTCCACTATAAAATCACAATAACTTTGCATATCGGTCAACAACTTTAACTAGCCCCAAACAACGCACTCGTTGTTTCTGTCAACCGTATTAATCGATCGATTAAACGGTATCTTTCTAGGGCTCCTCAATTAAATAACTATAAATTATATATTATTCTCATTTTATCGTGGAACTTCTAGCCGAACAATATTTTATTGCAATTTGCCATGCAAGTCATGCACGCTCAATGACCACATTACACGTCATTAGATGTTCCAAAGTATCCGTTGGTGATTATGTTCAATTTGCCTGCAAAGTTGTGGTGTTTTACCAATGTTATGCAATACTTAGTTTTGATTTACAGTAGGTATTATGCTTGATAGATTAAGTTTTGTTTATTCTAAGTGTTATCGAAAGCTTCATATTTTTGTTTAAGTCAACTGCAGTTTGTTGCTCCCTGCAATGTGAATGGAGCGAAAGTTCGCTACTTCGATTTAACGATCCGATATGCATACGAGGATGCAAATCGACCCTAGTGACCGTTGCAACTGCATGCATACGCCTACGATTTATTCAAATCGTGTGCACATCATAAACCTGTCCATAATTGAAGCAATCCTTGTACGAGGCACGTAGTTATTCAAATGGCAGTTTATTCCGACTTGAGACTTGAGATTATAATGAGCTTTTTTATAAGCTTTCTCCAGTCGTTCGAAAATATTTCAGAGCCGTATCCCTTTTACATAATCCGTGTCGTAACCTGTTGGTTGATATTGCAGACCACAGTGTCATTCTGACGGAGGACACTGACAGCTTTATAATCGGCGAGCGCGTCTGGGTGGGCGGCACCAAGCCCGGGCAGATCGCTTACATCGGCGAAACGCAGTTCGCGCCCGGAGACTGGGCCGGCATCGTGCTCGATGATCCTATTGGTGAGTTTAAATATGCGTGCGTTCCGAGGTATTTGCGTATATTTATGTCAATCGATTTTTCAGTGGAACTCGAAGATGACGACTTGACAGATCGATCGATTTCTTGGATCAAAAAACCCCTATTCCGTAATTTTCATCAAAATCGTTAGGGCCGTTTCCGACAACGTGATTACAAATAATAATATATATACTATTGCTCTATTAATAATATATCTATCTTGAGAATTCAAATGTCTATGGGTCTCAGATTTCACTTACCATCAGGTGGCCTGAGTGCTCGTGTGCCTTCTCCTTAACATAAAAAAAAATAAAAAAATAAAAATATATAGGATGAGCCTTAGCGTGGACGCATCAGGGGGGTTATTATGACCAGTTATTTTTACGGCGATTGTAAAGGATAGAGCTATGGCAGTTATATAGTACTGTCCTTTACGCTCGACGTAAAATGAACTGCATAGCTATGTAGTTCATTTTATGCCTGATATACACTACACATTTGGTTTGACGTAAAATAAGTTAGAGTTTCACATTATGCAACAAACTAGGCTTGCATCTCAATTAAGTATTAAAATATAGAAATTTCCTTAGCCCCAATAAGATTGCCTATGATAAATATAATCAATTTAAGATGTGTTTTCTTTCAGGTAAAAACGATGGGTCAGTTGCGGGCGTCCGCTACTTCCAATGCTCGGAGAAGCGCGGCGTGTTCTCTCGGCTGACGCGGCTGACTCGGGTTCCTCTCGTGACCCATGCATCCCACGACGCCTCGCCCACGTCCGACGCCGGCAGCGTCTTCGAGCGACCTCCCTCTGGCATCGGCCGGTACCGACGCACGCTGTCACCCAATGGCAGTGTGCGAAGCATCGTCAGCAGCAAAATGAGTAAGCCGTAGCACAGTAACCTCTTCCCCTCCATAACCGAACTTGTACCTTGACCTTTAGGTACTCAACGTTACAATTTCTTACAGATGCCTCAATTTCGACAACAACCAACGGAGAACTTCGCCTAGGCGACAGAGTTATAGTATCGAGCAGTCGCGGAAGCAAAGCCGGTACTCTTAAATATGTGGGAGTTACCGAATTCGCTCCTGGCGTCTGGGCAGGAGTCGAGCTAGACGATCCGCTCGGGAAGAACGACGGTTCGGTCGATGGCAAGAGGTATACCAACAAGTAGTAGTTAGTGTAGATTTACATGGGATATAAAAATTGGTGCAGTCCTAAACGGTGTGACGGTAAATTTTTCAGGTACTTCGAATGCGCACCTCGCTTCGGTCTGTTCGCGCCAATCGCGAAGGTGTCCCGATCTCCGTCGAACCGCAAGCCGGGCGCGTGCGCCATCCACAGCAACGGGCGCATGACGCCGATGCGGCGCTCCAATTCTCGCGAGTCCCTCACGTCTCTCGGCACCTCGATCGCGTCTTCCCGCGCGGGGGTGAGGCTCGGGGTGACGCCGCTCGGTGCTCAGGTAGGCTAGCCCCGCGCGCGCTCGGCCGAGCCGCCCGCGAGAGCCGCGCGCGCGCACCGCGCCCCGACCCGTAGCGCGCCCAGCCTGCTCGACAAGACGCTCCTCGTCAAGCATATCGACTACGACCGCTGCGCCCTGATCGCTATACCGCCTCCGACAGTTTACTATGATATTGTGATGCGCAACACTAAAAGTAAAGAGTTGGTTCCTCGCCGCTGGGCGAGTGAAACGCTGCCGAAGTCGTGGCGTTGCTCGGAGAGTGTTCTGAGCGTGCCGGAGTGTCGGTCGGAGCGGTCGCGGCGCAGCGTGTCGAGCAGCTCGAGCTCGGGGCGCGGCGCGCTGGTGCGCCTCGCGGGCCGGCCGGCCGCCGTGACGAGGGCCAGCCGCGGGGGCGCCGCCGACATCCTGCTAGACATGCCACCCCAGAACACGCACTTCTCCGGCTTCGGGAAAACCTACCACTTCTCTTGCGTGTCGCCCTTTCAGTTCACATACCCGAACATCGTGTATATTTGAATCGTACAACACGACCAATCTTCAACGTACTCTTTGCTGGGGTAGAAATACGTTGTTGTCAACGCTACTCCCAAAGATGCCTCTGCATATGGCACGCTGTGATGTATTCGAGATAGTTTTACGAAAACTGTAATGCTTTCGTAGCAGTATGACGAAAGGTGCCTATATCAGTATTCCTATTTAGCACTATATTGCTGACTATGAACAATAACTATATGCAATTACAATTTTTATATCCATTTTAGTCATCGTTTAAATATTTCTCGGAGTTATTTGTTCTGAAATATTTTACTGGTAGTACCTACGGTGAGTACACAAGTACACACGGTGTCGTCCGGGGCGACACGCAACAGGTGTATTTATGTAGAGTGCGCTTGTTGTATGCATGGACGTATTTTGATTAATATTATTTTGGTCTGTAGCTGGCACCCCTTGGTTTGGCCCTTGTGTTAATTTTACACCTTATTTGTTGACCATTTATTATCTTTCAATGTAAAACAAAGAAAGATAATGAATCGTAAACGAGCTTATTTTTAGTACATGTACATACCTCATTTATCATTTAGACCGCTTTATCTGACATTTTAGTTACTTATTTTCGATCATGTAGGTATGAGAAGACTGCGATAGTTATTCCTCAGAAAGTCTTATGATTTTTGACTGTGATATTATTTTTAAGAATCAACAAATCGTGGCAAGACTGTTGAAAAATATGATGTGTTTTTGTGCAACTTACTAACTAATATTGTTGGTGTCCAGAACATAAACAAGAATATGCGCTTTACTCTTTTGATTGATCTTACAGTAGAATCCTATAGAATCCCAAACTGAATGATCTCCTATATAATTAATTTATTGATTTGATAGTTCACCCAGCAATACCAAAGACATCGACATTCCACATCATTACTTAGTATTTATTGCTTGTTATTTTGTTTTCAGTTGAGTGTCTGCTAAAATAACAATCCCGTTCCTATTTATTTCCATAATCAGAAATGGAAATTCATAGGATGACCACTTACGATGAGGCATAGTTCATACAATTATTTTGTACCAACATTGCATTTCGCGACGCGTGATCCTCTGTTGGTATTAAGTAGATCTCTATGCTCTACTGAAGTTATGTTGAAAAACATTCGACATCCCGTCAGTTTTCACCGTACCAGTTCCTTCCATTTGTTGATTTCGGGCTTTGAAACATCAGTAACGATTGGCAACTTACGTCAAAATTTATAATATGGTTTCTATAAGTTTTCACCTTCTACATGAACCTCTAGTTGCCAATCGTTGTTCGAAATTGGAAATGGAGGGCGAGTGGTGTAGCATAGTTCCTAACGTGTTGTTTTGGTTTCCCTCATGTTTTTGGCACTGTCACTAACGGCACAGCGAGTCGGTGGTCCGCGAGCGTCGTCCACCCCAGTCTCCGCGAAAAACGCGCTGCAGGTACAGTACCCGACCATCGCCGCGCGGTAGACCCCGGCGGCGTCCGTGTGGTTTGCGTCAAAAGTTCAACACCTCTGGCCAACAATGCCCATTCCGAGACGATAATTATCTAGTTTTCTAGCTAGCCTATTCCATACATTCGGTGGCATTGGCCTATTAGTGCCAAAACGGTTTAAATCTTTTTCTGTGGCTTGGTTGGAATTACTTTTTAACATTGTAATTAACTAGTTATTAAATTCTTAAGCTGACTTTTTATCACTGAGCAAAGTCGTTTCCAAATAACTCTACAAGTTAAAGTAACTCGACCGAGCTACTTCCCTACTTTTGTCGCTAAGCACACGTTTGCCGTGATCGGGGATGCCGCTGCGCCGGCGCCGGGGCTTCAATTCATTACTCTGTCCCACGACAGCAGCTTGTTTGATTGTTAAACATGTTTGAATTGTAAGCATGTATTTTTTTATACTAAAAATGTTGTTTCTAATGTGAAACTAAATCGCTAACTTAAATTTATTTCAGGTTAAGTTTATTAGACTGTCCGTAGAATAACTTACTTTAATGCCTACTGTTTAGTAATAGACGAATGTCAATTACCACGCACACAAAGTACAAATAAAATACAGCCATTTTTACAAGTCCACACTGTACACTTGATTAGGTGTTCTGTTTTTTCGACGTAGATATACGTAAAAAAATGTATATTGAGCTTTTAAAGGAACCTGTGATATTTGTATTTTTTATTTTCGTGTTGAGGGACTAACGACCCCGATGAATTAACCATTATATGGGGAATCATCCAAGGTTGCCGTTCACCGATGAATTGCGGATTTAAGTGCAACTTTTTGTGTAAAACTGGGTAGTTTTTTTACCGACATGACTGGCTATCTAATTTGCATTAAAGTTTAAACTTGCATAAAGAAGCTATAAAAGGATATTTAGGTGGTCAAGGGCGGTTTTATTTATATACATTATTTTACTTGTAATCATGGTAAACATTAGTAAGTTTATACTATTGGGTGCAATAAAGTAATTGTTTATTATTTAAATATTTATTAATTATCTATTTAAACTATCAGTGCCTGTAAGACATGATAATATTCATAAAATTAAGGTCTCACTTTTGACTCTAGCATTCCGTGCTTTAGGATAGTTATCTTTAACTTATTAATGATTTCTAAACTAGCATAAGTTACTATGTAATTAATATTTTAAAATAAACATGAAGCGTTATAAATGAATTTGCATTCATTAATGAACAATTGTAGTTTTAATAAAATATACGTACCTTTATTTTTGTTGTGTATTATTGTTGTCCTGCATTATCCTTTCTTAATTCAATGTAACTGTGTATTGATGATAATAAATACTTTGAATTAACTGTCCGTTGTTTTATTTAACTCAGTCTCACATGCATGAATACTTTTATAATTAACCCAATCTGGTCCGGCTTCGCGAGGGTGCAATATCAATGTTCTTACTCGAAAAATTATCTAAATTGTGATGTAACCTGCATCATATATCCATTCAGAAATGTTTGAGCATACTGAAAGACAGACGCGGCAATAGACAGCTTTCGGAATACCATTGTATTATTCTAGTTTCAATCTTTGAGATCTTATGTAATGTTTATACTTTTTTCTAATTAAAGTTTTCATGCAAGTAGGCAACCCTCGCAGCTGGCGCGACTCTTACACTTTATCATTTACGTCTCATCCTTTTCATTCCTGTATATAAAATAAATTAGAAACCTTTGATGCACCAGCGTTGCTTAGACGAGCACGCTTGTCAGTTTGCTCTTTACCAGCCCTGGCCTTGCCCTGGGGTAGAGCGAGGGCAGCGGTCGCTCTAAATGACAGTTGGCAAGGCGCGTGAAAATGTCACTTTTATTAACACCGAAGTAGGCACGTACATAAAGTAAAGAAAAAGAGTGGACCAAAGGGCGCCGAAAGACGATCAAACAATCTCACTCTCCCCATCAAGGGCTCGGCGACTGGTGCTGCGCTTTACTAAATTGTTTACATTTTCTTATTTTGTTCAAATTTATAACAGAAAAGGTGATAAGATAATGAGCTTGGGCTTACGTTTATCAAATTGGTAATGGGGTGCATTGTAAATACACATTTCTATGTATATATGAAACTCTTCCGACTCTTCATCAATTGATTGACCAACAGACAACGCACCGTCTAAAGTAGGCTGGATCTAGAACCTGAAATTTGGAGGGAATATTCCTTGGGTAAAGAAATAAACATCTTGGGCTACTTGTGCCAAATCGACGGTTAACCGCCAATCCCTCCTATCTCAATATGTTAAAACTTTACAGCAGACATAAAAGACTTGACTACTTTAACTTAACTTTAGGTTCGATCAGGTATTGTCAAGTTAAAAAACACTAAAAAAAACTTTATTTAAAATGGAAGATATTTCTATTGTGTGCGTTAGATGGTATTTGTCAAAAATTGCGAAAAAAAATTGTTTGACCAAAAATGACACTTGGAAGGTATTAATGGTGAACCGTCAAAATGTGGTTACAGAATTATTAACAAGTCTTTTTAGAGTTGGTATTTCTGTAGCTCTGCCTTCCCCACTCTGGGAATACAGGCGTGATGTTATGTATGTGTTCCTAGGGGTACCCTAGGGCATAAGAAAGGTTTTTGAAAATTGGCTTCCAGCAAGAAGAAAAAGGAGTAGCGGAAAACTATTCTCCGTCTATGAAGTCTCGGGCGTCCTCGAATGGGCTTATAATTTCTGACAGTCATCAAAAGTATGGTAGCCGAGACTTTCACTTATCAGCGGAAACGAGACGATAGGTACGTGGCCGCTAGTGGCGACTGATGGCAGTGACCTTGACAGTGGCATTGAAAACTGTTACAGCTATTGATAAACTGGCGAGCGAATATTTAACAACTTTCTGTTCAAGTAATCGATACTTAATGATGCCCAGGGTGTGATGTTTGCAAATAATTCATGTGTGAACTAACAATGTATACGAATAGAAGGCAAAAATCCGTTTTAATCATTAAATCGTGGATTTTGAACCTTTTTAAACACTTTACTGTTAAAGAGATAACAATTATGAACTAGATAAAACTTAATTAATTTTGACGTCTGCGATATAGGTAACCATTAAACTAAAACTATCGCATGGCACGTTACGTGGTGATATAATTAAGTATCTAGCTAAATTATGACTCATCTAAGCATTGTAGAAGTACCTAGGTATATTGTTCGTAGTCTAATGCCCGTTCCCGATATTCAAACCGCGGATAGATTTGCTTACCTAAGGTAAAAACATGCATTTTTACCCGAAATAACAAAAGCCAACCGCGGTTTCGGGTTATTCCCATCTTCCAATCCATCCCACTCGGGTAGGTACAGGTTTCAATACAGAAAACGAGCATAAATGACCTTTTCTTATTATTTTCTCTCCGGGGTATGCCCAAATCGCCTAATTTTTTTCGACGCTCTGTATTTTTCTGTTCTGAGAGAGAATAGTATGCTGTAGAGCCACAGGCCCACTACAATGGTGCAGGCTGACCACTATTTCATGCCATCAAATCAAATTCATTTCAGTAACATTGGTACATAAAAACGGATGATTAACTTAAGCTATACATTACGTTCGTCATTACGCATGCTACTTTGAGGAAGCTAGAGAAAGGTCAGGAACGCTGACCTTTTCTCTTCTATATTACCTACCTAGGTACCTACTTGACTGGATAAATTACATTCTACAACTCCGACTTACAGTTATTACATGTTTATAGGTATGGTTGCTTAAGACTTAACCCGGAGATAAATTCCTACCCATATAATTAATTTAACTTTTCCCACTATCCGTTCGCGTAAAACCAGCTTGGTGCAATTTTTCCGGGGTAAATGATTCCTTCATGACAACTATTTTTTATATTTTTGCAAAGTTACTTAGAAACGTACAAACACGCACAAGCACGCAACGACGGTATGTGGTCACCGCGCTACCCATGAACGACTCTACCACTGATTACGGTAAATCAACAAGATATTTAGTTTCTTTAATAATACAGAATATTAAATTTTTAATTTCATAACAACCAGCCTTTAAATTAAGCTTCGTTTTTGAAGTGTGTAGGCATAAAATCTAATAAAAAAGCCGTAAAAGAGGTAAACTTCCTACCTCAAACCGTTATGTCTGTTAATAAGTAGTAAATAACTACATATGCTTATAAATAGAGAGGATTATTTCTAGGCCCGAATTGTGACGGTGCTGTTGTCAAAACTTGTAGTTTTGTTTCGTCGTGTCAGTAGGTATGTACAAATTCTTTCTCAGGGCATAACATAGTCACTTTGGGTAAAGGCTGTAATTTATGAAAATAAAATAGATGCATTAACAATGGATTTTTGGAAAGTCAATCTAAGAATTTGTAGGACGAGTGAGAATCGAATTGCACCTGTAACGATCATTGATGACTCCCATCTGCTTTTCCAATCACTATTTTGTAATTCGTTCAACCTTTAGTACCAACATACAGTTCTTTAATGGTAAAAACCCTAACATTGTTCATACATGTGCATGTAATATTTGAGAGTTTCCTGTGGTTCATGGAACTCTATCAGTTTGTCATTGGCAACTATGTATGAAGCTACAAGTTTACGAGCTGATGTGGTAAAATCAGACGTCATTTTTATCGCCTAAGTTCGTATTTATCTCGCTTTATCGATAGGTAGGTTAGGTATACCTCTCGATAGAGTAACTCGAAAAGCAAGATGAATATTAACACGGAATAGAAAAGTAAACTGTTTTTTCCGTTCAGTGACTAGGTATGAACTTAAGCAACATTTTTTTTTTTTTCACTACATCTTTAAGTGTTTGGGGATTTAAAAATCCTTCTTAATACGAGTGAATAAATCTTATTTTAATTTATTTACATTTAACAAAAATATACTCACCGATGATATCAGTTTCTCCAAGGATAACCTAGGCACGCACGCTTTTTGGCCTTCATTTTATTACTAACGTGGGACTTTACTTACTAACTAGTTAGGTACAGTCGAGTTCTCAGATATGTATACACTTTTGGAGCTTATCCCATTGAGATAAGGTGCAAAAGTATTTAGGAACTCCACTTTACTATAAAACTGTAACCATAATAAAAAATAAACTATTAGTTGAAATAGCGTGAGTAATAAATTATGCGTTCCTTGATAATAACCGCCAAGTTTGGATACTTTGGACGATTATTATTCTTTGAAAGTTCTTCAAAGGTTGTGGTGCACTGAACCAGGTCGACGACATCGCACTAGACTATTCTCTGGAATTTTGCCAGAAAACTTTACAGCATTAAATCTATCCTTTGCTTGCCAACCACCCTACCCTGCAGCTTTATTTCGAAATTCAGCTTCAATAACGCTTTCGCATCGCGTCTGATTCGTACCTACCTATCCGACAATTACTGAATTATTGTTATACTGGTACTACAAAGAGTAGGTATCGTTTCTTTACAGTTTGCGGCACTCTTATTTTTCTATGAAGCGAGCGCTAATTATACTGTCAGATGCGAGCAACTGAGATATAGCGATAGCAAACCGAACACTATCAAATCTCCCAGCTTCATTATTATGTAAAGCTACAGTAATACGGCGTTTTCTCGATTTTATCAAATGATAGGGACTAGGTCAATTTGTGTGAGATGGGGGGGACCCCCTTTCTGATAGTGTCTCAAAAAGAGAACCTATTCACTGAAAGGCAGCTACGTGATCCCAGGCATATATTTCTGAAATCTATGGGTGAAGCCCGCTTTTCATCAGGTGTCGAGTGTTCGTTTGCCCGTGTTAATTGTTATTGAATAAAATACGGATCTAGTGCGCAAGTACTAGGTAACTACTACTTACTACTACTACTTCAATTTATTTATTATAGGTTTATTTAAATGAGAATTCGTTGCTTTAAAACAGGCTACATAGAAACGTGCTAGGAAAACATAGGTGGTCAAAATAGGTAGGGATGGAATTGACGGTGTACTTACCTAATTGAATCAACGCCTGCTTACGTTCGTTCCATAATAAGTATAACGTTTTGTTGAAAACGCATAAATTTCTAATTAAGTACAACGACAAAACTTCAGTTAGCGTTACAGAAAACTGATTAAACCGTATTTTTTTGGATGCTACTTGCTTTCTCCTTAATAAACTTGTAATTAGACTGTCTGAGATTATACATACGAAGTTCCGCTTGTTATACTGTTACATACTACACCTTAACTAAATTTTAGAGTAAAATATTATTCTTTAATGTATTCAGAGCTCTACGTTATCTACTTTACATAATAAGGATATTTATAAACATTTCATCGAACTCTGCATCGGACCATTAGGAATAGTTAAAAACACGTCGCATTCAAATAAACTACCTACGGCTAATCGTGCCCTCTAGACTGAAATTAGACACCCGTCGTCCCCCTGCAAACTAGTCAACCTGAAAAGCCAATTACATTAATCCAGGCAAAAGGCACCTTCGACGCATTAATATTCGTACATATCTATACATATATAACTAGCGGCCCGCCAGCGCCGTCGCCCCGCTGCAACTTTTTGACTGTCCCGGTGGATTTTTCAGTTTGAAATCGGTTAAGCTCTTCTCGAGATTTGCGCTTAGCAACACATTCAGCGATTCATTTTTATTATATAGATAACTAGCGACCCGCCCTCGCTTCGCTCCGGATTAAAGTACTTTACATATAAACCTTCCTCTTCAATCACTCTATGTATTAAAAAAAACCGCATCAAAACCCGTTGCGTAGTTTTAAAGATTTAAGCATACATAGGGATATAGGGACAGAAAAAGCGACTTTGTTTTATACTATGTAGTGATATAAGATACCCCGTGCCCCCCCGTGCGGTTGCCGGGTTAGAATAGTGCCACTCCATGTCTTCCCGTGGGTGTCGTAAGAGGCGACTAAGGGAATAGGGGCTTGTAGTACCTACTGTTAGGCGATGGGCTTGCAACCTGTCACTAATACACTGGTAAACATCTTAGCCTGCTTGTGCAAAATGTGGTTACAGAATCAACAAGTACTATTACAGTTGTTGGTATTTCTGTAGCTCTGCCTACCCCGCTCTTGGAATGACATCCACGGGAAGACATGGAGTGGCACTATTCTAACCCGGCAACCGCACGGGGGGGCACGGGGTATCTTATATTATCTAGATAATAAAAATGAATCGCTGAATGTGTTGTAGGTATGTATAAGATCAAATTCGCCAAATGTACCTAAGTCGATATTGACCATAAATAAAACGTTGTAAAGATAGATAGATAGGGAGGGGTATTAATGAGCGATTTAGTTGAAAAAACAATAGAGCCAATTGGTATAAAGTAACTATAAAGTTCACTACGCCCTATAAATTTTAATCAGTCTTTAAATGTGTAATTTTGAAAGTAGTCTAATGTACTCAGCTTTATCTTGCGGCCTATCGCATAGCGAGTTTGGCAAACTTGGCATTGCTCCGTCCCGAAAGGTGCAGCCTATCGATCGAGCCGAAACAAGCGCCCCTATATAGAACTCGCCTAAAGAGAGCCAGATTTCGCTAAGAATACCAACATTACCGACCAAAATCTGTAGTATGTAATTTTGGCAAGCATTTAAATTATTCTACTAACTTTAAACAACGATATCGTCCCCGTAGGATAAGTGTATCGTAGGTAGGTGAATTATTTAGGAATTCGATATTTTGGATACCATAACTAGATTCCTTCTTCTTTTTCATCGATTCGACTTTGATCCCTCGCAAAAAACAACCAAAAATTAATACCTACTTAGTGGATTTCCTTATATACGAGTAAGTCCGATTTATATAGCCGTAAATATTGGGTTGATATTTAAAAGAGGAGGAATGAGTGTTCCGAAGACATTAATACTTTTTTATATATTTTTTTATATTCATTAAATGTAGACAGAATTTCCGACGAGAATGTGAACTAATTCCACAATCCGGTTGCATGTACTGTTTCCAATTGCATAGGTAGGTAGGTGTGTCTATTAAATAACATAGCCTTTTCGCTGCGTTCAATCGCCTTTAACCGCCCGTTTCGCTATTAATGTTATCTGAAGCTCTTCGCGACAGAGTCGATAGAATAGGATTATTTATAGCATCCATATATTAAATTAATGATTTGAGATAGCATCTTGCGCCTTGCGCATTGTAGTCAGTGAAAATTCTGATTTAAGTTATTAAATTGTAGCAATAAGTGTGTACCAATAGTACGTGCTATCTGCCCAAAAATACTGAGCCAGTTTTCCCTTGCCCTTGTATATTTATTATTCCCAAGACATACAAACAAAACATTTGTCACCGCGAGCAGTCTGAGTTGTTTAGACTAGGAAATACCGTAAAACTGCAAACGTTAGTCAACAGCTGGGGGGGAGTTTTAGCTACCGTCAAGCGACGTGTTAAATTATCAAAAAGGTAATTTAGACTTGTTGGTATTTCTGTAGCTCTGCCTACCCCACTCTGGGAATGAAGGCGTGATGTTATGAATGAAAAAGAAAGGGAATCCTGGCACCTGTCATCGCAATACAATTTAAAAGCTATTCTTGGGTTTAAGGTGATAATTTAGGGCACTATAGCTGTAGCTGTAGTTTTTCCGCCGTGGTTAGTGTATTACTCGGTTATTATTAGATATTTATTACAAACCCTGTTTGGTCCTCTACCTAAATATCCGGCCTTGCCTTGTGACTCGGGCGGATAAATAAATGTTTGTCGGGTTGTATGACTTTGTTATAATATCTCGTAATATAACATAACTGAGTTGAAACATGTTTGCCCGGCTAACAAATATTTCGCTCTTTATTTAGACGAGTTACCCCATAGGGCCACTACTCTACTGCGTAAAAACATATTGCCTTTGACTTGCTATCGTATTGTTTTAACTCGGCCGCCATTAATGTCAATTTACCTTATAAGAGCTATCGTAACGTTGATAATATATCAAAAGATTCAAAAGCAATAAAGTTTTACCTAGCAGAATGAAGGCCCAGTTCATTTGTCTTGTGCAAATTTCTATGAATTTCGAAGTAATTTAATAGAAAAGGGGAAATCATGAGGCCGAAGGCGGCGTAGCAATTTACCAATTTTGTTTGCATGTTGAGGTAAGTTAAGTACATAATTTGTTTGTAAAAGAACCCACGTGTCGATTGTTTGCTTTCTCTTTACC
The DNA here is from genome assembly GCA_949316455.1 of Acleris holmiana. Classification (NCBI taxonomy): domain Eukaryota; kingdom Metazoa; phylum Arthropoda; class Insecta; order Lepidoptera; family Tortricidae; genus Acleris; species Acleris holmiana. The sequence goes on from OX438766.1 coordinate 16,049,649, forward strand.
GGCTTGCATGTAAGGCTGCAAAAGGAACCTTAGTTTACTCAGTTAAAGCTCGAAGTTTTGAGCACATTAGCAACGTACTGATTTGTCAGAGTAGTGTACATACTTAACCGCATGGTAATTGATTTGTAATTAATTAATTATCGACGTGTAATAATGTTATTAATGTATTTAGCAGACACGGAGAGGAAAAGTTTGAAGACTTGTTCTGTGGTCAGAGCAGCCTCGGGTGCGTCATTGAAAGAGGAAAATACTAATCTGAAGATGATCACATCGAGCGGCGAGAAGGGCAAGATGCTGCTTGGAGATTTAGTTGATAAGTTAATTTTAGGATGGGTTCTGCACTTCTATTTTGAGACGAAATTGTTGTAAATTACATTAGGTAACTGTTTTTTGAAAAATACCAGTTGATTCCTAAACGTCTTACTTCGTTAAATACATTAAATAGGTACGTTACAAAATAACCCTGCCAGTCATCCAGCTGTATTTAGTTAATCAAGTGTTTAACTTGTCTGTACAATAATAACAAAGGTATCAGTGGATTAACTTTTTGTGTATGAATCATAGATAAATAGAATTGAATTATAACGTTGCACGCAAGTGATGCAACACAGATGTTAAAGCCGGCATGATACCTACAATAATGACCGCGAAGCGATTTATAAAGTGTACCGGTGACGCCTGCAGAGCGTATCCAAATAACTTGAAATACCGGGTCACTCTTTAACATCGGTGATGTAAAATCCTAACTATAAGATTATTGTGAAACGATGCTTAAATCGCGTAGCTGTCAAAAATAATCCATACAAATTGAGCTCCGGGCGATAACCTTTCTCACCCCCTAAATCTAATCCGATTTCCACGATTTTCGTTTATGTTGTAGATACTATGAAACACTAGGTCAGGGCCTCTATTCAGGTGCGTTAAAACGATATCGTGTTTGACACGTTTAAGAATCGTTTATGTCACAGTCGCCATTATTGTAAATGACGTAAGAGTTATCAAAACGTTGACAATACGGGAACAGGTCAAAAACGATATCGTTATAACGCACTTGAATAGAGGCGCTGTACGTTTCCGCTTTGGTTTTTTCAATGTTTTTTCTTTCCAATAAATATTTTCTTGGAAAGGAAAACGTACAGACATAGTTTTCGTAAAAATCGGACAACGTTTAATGGGAGAAAAACTTATCGCATTTTGTATGGATTTTAATAGCATACAACCAAGTTGTTAATCTATATTTAATGAAATGCTTAAGTAGGTACAATCAAATAAATGTATTTCAGGGTTAGTGTGGAACTATGTCAAAGTGATGTTATCAATTAAATCTTAAAAGCATGTTAGGATTTGACTTACTGCGTCATTTTGACGTAGTCCTATGATGGCCTAAAAATCCGTTTACCTATTTGTGTAATCAATGTCTGCTCCAATAAACGTAAATAAAGGCTCTTATTACGATGTACAAATAGACACAAATGTATCGAGTAATTATTTTTCTTGTTTTCTAAATTTCTCGAGCCGGTTTATTCTATGCTATAGCATTTGTAAAATGTAAAAGTGGCTGTATATGGTACGCGGGTTTGAGGTTAAGTAAGGCTTCGTTATTCTAGTAAAAAATAATAAAACAAGCCAACAACAAGACACCCCCCCCAAGATATTTTCCTGTCTCCTATCATATAGATAGTCTATAGACTACTAAGTTTACGAATGTTCCCAACAGGAGATGTTACGTGAGAAGCAGCACCATTTGGAACGGCTGATGCGGGAGCGGGAGTTAGAACGGGCGGAAGTAGCCAAGGTGTCATTGCAAGCTGATCGGGCTGAAAATGCGCTTGCGCATCTCAAGAAGGAGGCGGCTCAGGTTAGTGACAGCCACTTTCTTATGTAGGCGTCCTTAAACTTTATCATTGACGGGAAGCATACAATAATACTTTTTACAAATCCAGTAGGGTATTATTGGGGATTCTGGATCATTTGTCCTCGCTGCGCTCGGATGATCCAGAATCCCCAATAATGATCCAGGATCCCCAATAGTTTCCATCGATCAGGGATCTAGTCGGATGATCCAGGATCCCCAATAGTTTCCATCGATCAGGGATCTAGTCGGATGATCCAGGATCCTCAATAGTTTCCATCGATCAGTGATTCAGAATTCCATAAACTCAACAGGTAAACGAATGACCTGACAATCCTTCAATGGTAAATTTGCATATTCTCGCCTCATAAATTTCTATAACAAAATATTTTGTATAGAGAAGCAAAACCGGAGTGCCGTATAATTCAATTTTATATTACTTATATTTTTGTTTACGGCACTCCGGTTTATTTTTCATAAATTTATTACTTTGTTTATTCATCTTTGTTTATTCATCTTTGTCCCTGTTAACACTTTCCACACAACCATTGCTGTACTAATGTTATAGGATAGTCCCGCTAACAGTTTTCTGGAGTGGCCAATTCCATACTAATTGTTTAAGGACAAGGCGGTCTTTCGATACGTTCCAAAGGGGCGCCTCCTCTGTACTGATATTTACTCAACCAAGATAATACTAGAACGCTGATCTATATATGCGACCGATCGTAAAAACTTTGATAGCGTGATTCAGGTCTTTTTCAATTATTACTGTCAAATCAAAATAAAAACTGCAAACTTTTTTTGATTTCAAGCTATCTTCAGTTGTTATTAAAAACCACATTATTAAAAGTGTTGATTAAAGTGAAATACATTAATTATTCCAATATTTGTGTATTATTCAAGTAATGAGAGATTGTTACGACATCTATTTAAAAAGGTAGGTACTTAACATCTGCTAGTCTGACGATAAAGTGACTCACGCGCTTCTCAATGTTATTGTTAGCGTAAGATGGCGCTATTTGACAATGCTATTTGAATGGAATAATACAGTGAAATGAATCTGCGGTCTTTAATAAAGTAAAAATTTCGTAGGTGAACTGAAACTTTAATAAATAAATCGACTGAAACTATTAAGTTTATCTCAACACTGTAATCGTTCGCGATGTACATCAAAGTTCGAACATTGTTACGACATCTATTTAGGTAAATCAAGTGTCAACTTTATTGCTGATTGACAAGAAACTCCGCGCTGTGTTTACTAATCAAGAACTTCGTTAATCAATGTTAAGATGGCGCTATTAATACAAATAATCGATATGAAACTAGCACGATGTTTTTACTGTTTACTAAGAACTTCGTTAATCAATGTTAAGATTGTGTGCATGAATGCAATAAAGTAAAATAATTTCGAACCTTGAGAGCCATTACATAGCATGCTGTATGACATGTAAATAATAGGAAGCGTAAGTAATTTATGTTCATGCTTCACATGATTCGAACAAATATATGTGTTTTTCTTTCTTCTTTATAGCTAAAGCCGATTCACAAATTCTGAGAGTTAAACAAGTTATTTAAACAATAAGTATAGTAAGTCGTTGCTGTCTTCAAGCCAACCAGTGCCTGTTTTATATTTCCTTATTTTTTTTTTTTTTTTTTAATAATAAATATCAGGGGGGACAATCTCATACAAATTGACCTAGTCCCAAACTAAGATCTAGGCTTGTACTATGGGTACTAGACAACGATATAAATACTTATATAGAGAAATAAATACTTAAATACATAGAAAACATCCAAGACTCAGGAACAAATACTCGTGCTCATCACACAAATATCTGCCCATACCGGGAATCGAACCCGGGACCGCTAGCTTCGTAGGCAGGGTCCCTACCAACTCGGCTAACGCATCATATCGTCTTCATAGTTAGGCTACATTCGGTACATAGAAACGCATTAAAGTACATGCAGCTACCAAATACGAATAAGGTTTCAGGTTAACGCAGCAAGCTGGCGCCGCGCCTTATAGGTGTAAAGGATTGGGAGTGATTCACAATAATTATATTTTATTTTCTAATAGACGAACGTCTGTAATGCAGAATTAAGGTTTGATTTTGTTTGGACAATCTCATTTGAAATAAAATTATATTACTAATAATTTTAATTGGTAACATCTAAATGCAGCCTTAGTTTATAGGGTTATAAATGGAGCTTCCATTTATTTGAGCATTCAATTGGTAGTGGCAGTGCAGTGAGTGAGACAAGTAATTAAAAAGAAGCAGCAAGTATGTACGTAATATTTTTTATTTTTTATTATTTATGTTGATTGTGTTTGGTTAGTGATGCTTATTCAAATACTTTTAATAAAAATAGGTCGGCAGTGTTCAATCCGTTCGATTCCGATGAGGAGATTAGCTGTGCCCAGCAACAGACTGCATCTACCGCTTCTACGAGTGCAGCGAAAGTTAAGACGGTAAAGGCGAAGCAGAGAAGAACTAAGAAGGCGGCGGAACTGCACGGCTGTGATTCAGACCTGGACAGCGTCGCGAATGCATCAGCTGCTCAACCGAAAAAGAGACGAGTCGCTGTGTTTCTTGATTCCGAGGTAAGATGCCTATCTTGGGCGATTGTTTATCAAAAATACTTCGAGGATACGATAGCTTAGTTGGTAGTGACCCTGCCTACGAAGCTAGCGGTCCCGGGTTCGATTCCCGGTATGGGCAGATATTTGTGTGATGAGCGCAAGTATTTGTTCTCAACTATTGGCTAGGTCAATTTGTGTAAGATTGATTTTATTATTATGATGATTTCATTAAAACTGTTTTTACCCAACTTTAAGCCGATTTCAGTTGGACTGACCTAGGTCATGATAACAGTTTGTCGCTGGATTTTTTTAATAATTTAAGTGATTTTCTTAATTGTATTTATAAAGGTGAATAATATAAGGTTGCTAAATAATTTCAGGGTGACGAAGAGGAACCGATCAGGGCCGCTCCGCTACGTAATTTTTTGACAAGAAGGACGGGCTCCGGGTACACGCTGCAACGAGATCCCAGCCGGCGCGGGGAGTACTACGTCGAACTCCGAGTCTTCACCACGCGGGAGCTTGAGCCGGTAGCGACGGAAGCAACCAGGTGGAAACATGCCTTTTTCACATATAAAGGGGCTGTAAATAATAATAGCCCAGTTTTCAAAGCGGTCAGACAAGTTGCTCAGGCTGCTAAAGAAGAGTATAAAGGCGTGCAGCCTGTGTTGTACCCGTCAAATACTTTTTAACTAATTTTAGTTATGTGTTTATTGTAATCTGCTACTTTACAGTCGGTTTAAAGGCAAATTTAAAACTTTTGCGGTTTTCAACAAATGTAATTATTACAAAACAAAGCACGTCTTACATAGAACAAAAATAGTATAAGATGTTCTTTTGCGATGTATGTAATGTTTCCGTTCCAAAATTAGCAGCACATAAAAAGACTAATATCCACAAGTCTAATAGTTTGTTAAGTACGCGGCTTGAAAACGTTTATATAATAGCTAATGCTTTTCGGAGTAGAATTGTTAGTTATAAAGTCAATCCCTCAAATACGAATATTACCCCAGATTCATTTTTATGTGAAAACTCTGATATAGCACAACAACTTATTAAAGATTCATTACAAAAGCATGTCTCACTCAAAGTTAATTTGGAACTTTTCGTAAAGTATTGTTTGCCAAAAAATAGTGAAAGTTCCATTAAGTCATTTAACACTAAATACGATATAGTTTTGCAGAGTACAGACGTTTTATCATTATATAAATCACTTGCTGATGTACTAATTACTAAATGTGCGGAATTTGAGCTCTCGGAATCAGGATGGACAATCGAATCAGTTAGTCACTTAGAGATAAACATAGTAAAATACAATCCTTTGAGAGCTGGATCGTTTATACCATTACCAAAACATATTGCTAATACAAAAGCTTGTTTGAATATAAATAATGAGGATAATCACTGTTTTATATGGTCTATAATGGCTCACTTGTATCCTAGCAAGGTTAACTCAAACAGAGTCTCATCTTATCCCAAATACCAAAATGTTTTAAACACTTCCGGCATGGCATTTCCACCAAGCATCTCTGATATAAGGTGGTTCGAAGCCAACAATACTGATATTAGTTTTAACATCTATGGTTTAACAAAAAATGGTAGTGTTATGGGCCCTTTATATAAAACCGCTAATCGTAAATTACAGCACATCAACTTGTTATTAATAACTAAAAATAGTAAGGCACACTTTTGCCTAATAAAAAACTTTGAGAAACTTGTTCGCAAACAAATAACTAAACATAAATCTAAGATACATTTGTGTGAAGATTGTTTTTTATATTTTTCAACAGAGGAAAAATTAATTCAGCATAGTTGTGCAGGGGTACAAACTGTTTTACCAGAGGCAAATACACAACTTTTTTTTTCTAATTTTGAAAGAACTCAGGAGGTGCCTATTGTGATCTATGGTGACTTCGAAAGCTTATTACGAGAGTATTCAGATAAAAGTAAATCTATGTACGTGGAAAATATTCAATTGCATGAGGCATCTTGCTTTGCATATTACATTTGTTGTAGAAGCGAGCCTTATTTAAACGACTATGTTTCTTATCGCGGTCCCAACTGTTCGAAAAAGTTTGTGGAGTCTATATGTAATGATGTGCAGCGATTGTACTCAATATTATCTGTCAGCAAACCTATGATTCCGCTTACGCTAGAGGAACAGCTATCATTTGAAACTAGCACTGCTTGTCATATTTGTAAAGACAAGTTTTCATCTAGTGATAACATTGTAAAGGATCATGATCACTTCACAGGTCGATATAGAGGGCCCGCTCACAATAGTTGTAATTTAAATTCAAAACCTTGCCCATTTATACCAATAATTTTTCATAACCTTTCCGGATATGACTGCCATTTGTTTATTAATGAACTCACAAACGTATGCGGTCGAATAAACCTTATCCCAAAAAATAAAGAAAAGTATATTTCGTTTACGAAGTTCATTCCAATAGACCAGCAAAATGTAGCTCAATTAAAATTTATTGATTCTTTCAACTTTTTGAGTTCAAGTTTAGACAATTTAGTAAATACAATGAAAAAAGATGATTTCCAACATTTAAAATCATTTTTTGGAGATGGGGCCAAGTTTGATATAGTGCGAAGAAAGGGTGTCTATTGTTATGATTATATAAACTCTTGGCAACGTTATGAAGAAACCCAGTTGCCTCAGGCTTCCAATTTTTTTAGTAAACTCTCATCAGAATCTGTATCTTCTGAGGATTATAATCATGCCTTACATGTTTGGGAAACTTTTGCTATTAAAAACTTAGGAGAATATACAGATTTATACTTGAAATGTGATGTGCTTCTTCTATGTGACGTTTTTGAAAAATTTCGAAGCATGAGCCTTAAATACTACAATCTTGATCCCTGTTATTACGTATCGTCACCATCATTAAGTTGGGATGCTATGTTATTATACACAAAAGTAAAATTGGATCTACTCTCCGATATAGATATGTATCAAATGCTGGAAAACGGAATAAGAGGAGGTCTTGCTCAATGTTCACATAGATACGCAAAGGCGAATAATAAATATCTTCCAGATTTTAACATTAACGAGCCGAATAGCTTTTTAGCCTATTTAGACTGTGTAAATTTATATGGATATGCAATGATGCAGCATCTGCCAACAGGAAATTTCAGGTATCTTAACGATGATGAATTAGCAAACTTTAACGTTGAAAAACAGTCACGCGATTCTGATACCGGTTTTATACTTGAAGTCGACCTTCACTATCCTGTTGAACTTCATGAGTCTCATTCAGATATGCCATTTGCAGCTGAAAAATTTGCTCCTAGAGGAAGCAAAAATAAAAAATTAATTGCTAGCCTCTACGACAAACATAGATACATTATTCACTACATGCATTTAAAAGAATGTTTGAAAAATGGTCTTGTTTTGTTAAAAACATATAAAGTTTTAGCTTTCGATCAAAGTAACTTTTTAGAACCATACATATCTTTAAATACCACCTTGAGACAAAATGCTAGCTCAGATTATGAAAGGGATTTTTTCAAAAAGCAAAACAATTCAATATTTGGCAAAACGATTGAAAATAAAAGAAAACAGGTTGATGTAAAACTTGTTAATATCTGGAAAGATCATTCAAATAACACAAATAAATTTTGCGGCGCGGAAAAATACATAAGTGCTCCCAACTTCAAAAACTTGGCAGTTATATCTGATTCATTAGTAGCAATTCAGTTGCAACAGACAAAAATCGTTTTAGATCGACCCATATACGTGGGTTTCTCTATTCTAGAAATAGCCAAAAGTCATTTGTATCGCTTTCATTATGATGTGATGAAACGTGTTTATAAAAATAAAATTCATCTTTGTTATACGGACACTGATAGTCTTTTGTATTTAATTCATACAGAAGATTTCTATGAAGATATCAAAACACACATAAAGTATTTTGATACTAGCAATTTTGATGCTAGCAACATATTTAATATGCCCTTAGTGAACTGTAAAATTCCAGGATATTTTAAAGACGAAATGGGGGGTGAGATCGTGAAGGAATTTGTAGGTTTGAGAGCAAAACTATATTGCATAGATACCCAAATTTCAACAATCAGGAAAGCAAAGGGAATAAAAAAGTGTGTTACAAAAAAACTTAATATTAATAAATACAAAAATGCTTTATTTCAAAATGAATGTTTTAGAGATAATATGTGTGTAATAAAATCAAAAAATCATAAAATTTTCACGCAAAAAATCAATAAGCTAGTTCTTACAAGGGATGATGATAAAAGGTGTGTATTAGAAGATAATGTTTCGACTTTGCCTTGGGGACATTACAAATTAGCATTTTAATGTGGCAGCACTGTAAAGTAATAGAAATTTAATGCAAACGTGTGAATTGTAACATTTATATTATTTTTATAAAAACAATAAATGATGAATGTATGCCTATTGTTTTTCTTTCATTTACCTCCGCCAGCTAATTAATCACGTGCTTAGTAATAAACCCGCCTAACTCAAAACTATTAATCTTTCCATATTTCAAGACGCACTCTTGATTTAAAATAAGTTGGCTTTTTTATTTTGAGTTACGCTGGTTTTACACCTATTGCAATCGTATTATCATGACTCGATCGCTTCTACTGTCAAGTCAATAAGAGCTATCACAACGTTGATAATACGTTAGCAACAGGGAAACAATCAGACAATATAGAGTGAGGAGCCATTAATAAAAATTATTAAATGGGACAACCTCACACAAATTTACCCCAGTCCCAACTAAGCTCTAGGATTGTGTTAGGGTACTAGACAACGATAAACATGCTTATATAAAGAAATAAATACTTAAATGCATAGAAAACACCCCAGACTCAGAAACAAATACTCATGCATGCATTACACAGATATTTGCTCTGAGCGGGAATCGAACCCGGGACCGCTAGCTTCGTAGGCAGGGTCTCTACCAACTAAGCCAGCCACGTCACCAATAGAGTGGCTGAAATATTGATTAACTTTAAGAATTTAATTAAACAAAGTTGCTATTCTTTTATTTCGTTATAATTGAGATTCAGACAAGGAATTTGATACTGTTGCAGAGAAACAAGTCATAACATGTTAAAACGAGTTGTCCCTGCTTGTTTAACTTTGGCTCGGCGCGTAGGAATGTGGCTACGTAAAGAGTTGCTGACGCGGCGTGCGCGCAATTCGACTTTATCTTCTTAGTGTATGACCCAAGTTAAATAATAAAAAAATAATGTCGGTTTGTAGTTCCGCTACAATACTGTTGCAGAGGAAACAAATCATGACATGTTATAACGTGTTATCTCTGTTTATTTAACTTTGGTTGCACGTAAAATAAGTTCCACATTCTATATGAACATCATTTATTAAAATAAGGTTGATAATAATATTAAACTTAATAAGGTGAAAGTACAACAATAATAATTAAATAGCAGGCAGACTTCTTATAAACCATTGTCTTTACTAATTTACACTTAATGAGACAAAAAATAACATATTTATAACGCCAAATTATTTATAAATAAACATAAATTAAAGAAATTTATGATAAAATTAAAACAACGCTACATTAATTACATTACGGAAGAAAAATAATAATAATTACTATTTTTCTTCCTTAATTCAAACTTCGTTGACAATAACTTATATTAATTGGCTCTACAAAGTAAGTAAATAACAATATAATTGGCATAAATTGATTTTATAATTCAGAACTATAATATAAAATAAACATGGAGATATAATAGAAATAAGTCACAATTATACATATATAACTAACACCGAAATTAATCACTTTCAAGTTTTTTCATAATTTTTTTTAACACATTTTCTGTGCTGTCCAACACTTCATCATACGGATCACACACGAGATATTGCGCACTAACTGAACGATCACTGTAACACTCGTCCATTGTCTCAATGTTTATTTTAATTAAATATCGTCCATTGCGAATGTTATTTTTAATTACAAATGATGATCCTTTTCTACTACGATCCTTTTTATTAATACCCGATTTGGTATTTAATGCTTTTAACTCCCTTTTGTCCCGCGGAGCGTCAGGCTCTCGCGTTACGGTTGCGTTACACATGTTTTCTCTACGGGCTAAAAGCTCTTGCCGCTTTTTTTCCACTTTTTCCATGTAACCGTCAACGTCTTGAGCATAATAAAAAGGATGATCCTCCGGCACATCGTGGAAAACGGGGCTGACATCATATATGCTGCCAAAATCAAGTCGATCATTCTGCGTGCTGTCTTCCATAATTATCTGAAATATAAAAGTGTCATAAGTTTTTATTTAATAAAAATGGCAATAAATCCAACATAACTGGATGAAGCAATAAAAAATAGATTTACTTACCTATATATTTTAAATACGCAGGACCCACGTTAGAAGCGAGACAAATGTCGACTGCGACTGACGCTCGAGTAGCAGCAATTTAGATCTCGGTGTATAATATTCTTCGCCTAATATAAGACAGGAATGTGTAATTAGAGAAATGATAAAGACTTACAAAGATAATTCATTGATTTAGGATGATTATATTATTACAAGTATTTATTTGATATTATATTAAATTACTGAACAGAAGGCGAAATGAAATTTATTAAACAGCCTGTGTCAATAGAAATCAGCAAAATAAGTGATGGATCACATTGCACTAATTATAATAACAGACATAGTATGCTTCTTCCCAACTCTATACGATGTATTATATGTGGACCATCAAATTGTGGAAAAACAAATATAATTTTAACTTTATTGCTTCATGAAAATGGGTTAAAATTTCGAAATGTCTACATTTACTCTAAAACAACTTTTCAACCTAAATATAGATTTTTAGAGGAAGTTCTTAAAAGAATACCCGAAATTAAACTGTTTATGATCCACGATGAAAAAGAGGTAATCTCTCCTCATGAGGCGATGCCCAATTCAATATTTATCTTTGATGACGTAGCTTGCGAAAACCAGACTAATATTCGTAATTACTTTTGTATGGGCAGACATAAAGGAATAGACTGTTTTTATTTAACGCAGACTTACTCTAAAGTGCCAAAGCAATTAATACGAGACAATGTTAATTTTTTGATAATTTTTAAACAAGACGATATCAATTTAAAACATATTTATCGTGAGCACGTAAATTCTGACATTAGTTGGGAAAAATTCAAATCGCTTGCCGCAAATATATGGAAAGATTCACATGCGTGTCTTATAATTAACAAAGATTGTAAATTAAATAATGGTCGATATAGAAAGTCATTCGATGTTTTTGTAAAATTTGAATAAATATAAATGATGACTAAAATAAAATCACTTTACTTATAACAATAAGAAACATCGGGGGTCTTTTTAGACCGCGTTATTGATTTGCCATGGAGACAGACATAAAAACACAATTAATTAAATCTGTAAAGAATATTAAAAATAAGTTAAAGAAGATGCAGCAAGAGGAGGATGATTTAGAATTAAAAAATAAGAAGATTTTGAAACCATTAACCGATCCGCTAGAAACCATGATGTTTCTTCATAATTCTCCTAAGCAAATAACATCTTATAATGAAAATAAGCATAATAACAAAAATATATTATCAAATGATGTAAACGCGGATTGTATCAAAAAGGATAAAATAAATATTCCCAACATACTTGAAATAAAAACTCCTACGAAAATGGAAAATAATGTGGCAAAAGTAAAAAGCTTTGAGGATGTCGATTCTTATTTGCAAGTCCCAAATAAACCTTTTAATGTTGCCTTTGGAGTAAGACATGACGGTGAAACACTTATGATAGGAAATTCACCTGCAACGCTTAAATCTTATGGGGAGAATTCTCCTAATAAAATATCTACGATTAATGTAAATGATAAAAGTTATGAACTAACGCCGGGTTTAAAAGAGCTTTTATTTCAAAGTAAACCGAATTGCGACAAAATAAATGAAAAGGATAAAATAACCTATAAAGATATTTTGGTGCACACTAATGTCCATAAGAGAGGTTTTAGTCCTCAAGGTCAGATACAAGGTAATTCAGGAATGAAATACTGTCAAATTATTAAACCCCTATTTCAAGAATCCAGCACGGCAAAGCAAGGTGGTAATCTGCCTTCCTTAAAAAAATATAATTCAAATACGGATTTTGTATATTGGGATGATCCTAATGAGTTGATTGAACGTTTAAAAATTTTAATTGCTTCTAAAGATGCTGGCAACACTAACCATGATAACGAAATAATTTCGATTATAGAAGAACTAAAAGAAGCAGACATCATTAAGGAATAAAAAGACTTCAGAACCAACTGTTGATTCAGTCTCATTGTGTTGGTTGAACATGAATGTAGATAAGTTTGGACACCATGTGTTAAAAAAGCATAAAATGAATAATTTTAATGAACCTCCCTTGGCTTTCATAAACGTTACCGATTGTTTTGATGCAAAAAATAAGATAATTAAACATATTGGAAAGCCTGTCGATCCAGAGGACTGCGCCACAAAACAGTATGTTGACAATACTGCAGATAAATTGTTTAATAAAATAAAATTAATTAATCAAACATTAGCTCAGCTAGAGACAGAAGTAAATAGCCTGCAACAAAGTATTGAAACAGTTTCATTTAAGAACAAATACAAGAAATGAGTAAAGCAATCGTAGTAAACGAAATACATAAACAAGCGCGGAAAAACTTTCCTCGAAGACATGTAGTGATGAAAGATATAGATGATTTATGGCAAGCTGATCTTATTGATATGCAATCTGTTTCAAACAATAATTTACAGTTTAAATATATTTTAGCCATTATTGATACTTTTTCTAAGTATGCGTGGGTATATCCATTAAAAAAAAAGAGTAAGGAATATATAACTCAAGCTTTTTGTGATTTGTTCCAAAAAAATCGAATACCCAAAAACTTGCAAACTGATTTAGGAACTGAATTCTATAATAAAAAAATAAAATCATTACTTGAGTTACATAAAATAAACCATTACTCTACATACTCTACTAAAAAAGCATCTATAGTGGAAAGATTCATAAGGACTTTTAAGAATAAATTGTACAAGCAATTTAGTTTAAAAGGAAACTATAAATGGATAGGAAACACACTTTCGGAAGCAATTAATGAATATAATAATACGATACATAGAACAATAGCTCTTAAACCAATTGAAGTCAGTGAAAATAATAAGGATGCTGTATTACAGAAATATAAAAAGCTTTTATCAAAGAGGAGTTCAACAAAGGAAAAAAATAAATTTGCAGTCGGAGATTCCGTTCGTATAAGCAAATATAAAGGAACATTTGAAAAAGGATATACTCCCAATTGGTCAACTGAAATATTTACTATTACGAAAGTACAAAACACAAACCCAATAACGTTTATCATAGAAGATGCTAGACATCGACCCATCTTAGGATCATTTTATGCTCACGAATTGCAAAAACCTAAATATAAGAACATTTATCTTGTAGAAAAAGTATTGAAGAAAAATGGTCGAAAATTATATGTAAAATGGTTAGGTCTACCTTCGCAAGAAAATAGTTGGATTGATAAAACAGAAATCTTATAAGCAGCAAACATCATAGTTTAAGCGCATTTTAATTGCGCACTTGAAACTGGACAGAGTATTTCATCGAAACAAAAAATAACTTATTTATTAATAATTTATTTACAATTCAACAAAAATGGTAGGGTCAAAACCTAAATCGAATGGAAAAAACAAGAAAAAAATTGTGTTCACTCCCTCACAGAAAGCCAAGTCTGGCGCTGGTTTTAAAAACACTTTCAAAAATATTGTTTCTCTTACAAAAAAACATATTAAAAAGTTAAAACCTACATGTAAAAAAGCGGCTATTGAGTTAGCAGTTGCTGTTGCACGAGAATTGACGAGGGATTCAGATACTTCAGTAAACATTCCCCGGGTGATACCTGTGCCAAAAGTTGGAGGAGTTTTGCCCCTAATACCCATTTTTGCCGGATTGTCTGCTGCAGGTGGTTTAGCAGGTGGCGCAGCTGGTATTGCTAGAGCGGTAGAAGCTATTAAGTCTGCTAAACAACGTTTTCAAGAACTCAAGAGGCACAATCAAAAAATGGAAGAATTAAATTTAGGAAGAGGGTTGCATCTCAAAGAGCACAAGAATGGATTAGGAATTTATTTTAAAAATAAAAAAAACTAATGCAGAGGCTACCTAAACGAGCGTTAACTAACATCGACATTCTCGAATATTGCAAAGAAATTCCCAATTTTCGAGGAGTTTTCATGCGAGATCAGTTGCCAAAACGTCCATTAAAAAAAGAATGCGGAATTATTAATCTTGATAGTTCCCGGAATTCTGGCACTCATTGGGTAGCCTATGCAAAATTTAATAATTATATCGAATATTTCGACAGTTATGGTAATTTAAAACCACCTGAAGAATTTTTAAAATATGTTGGCTTAAATATTTTTTATAATTACGTTAACAAGCAAAAAACTCATCCTTTCATTTGCGGCCACTTGTGTATAGACTTTTTAAACTCATTTTGGGATCTTCATAAATAGCTTACACTTTCAAAAAACATTTTAGTCAATAACAATGTCTATTACATTCACAATCACTGGAAATGAATCCATTCTTCGATCAGAATTAAATACTCATTTAATATTAGAAGACGATTACGAGTGCGGCTTACTGTATTTTTCAACATTTAATTCAATACCTAATATTACTGACAGCAACAATGTATTCGCTTACGGTAAACAGAAGGATATTAAAATTCCTTGCGGCGCATATGACCTGTCTGATTTATATGAATATTTAAAAAGTAATATGAACAATTGTCAGTTTAAATTCGTTCCTAACAACAATACTTCTAAATGTTCAATTTTTTGCAGCGAACCGATTAATTTTAAGGTAAAAAATAGTGTAGGTGCATTATTAGGGTTCTCAGAGATGTTGGATCCAAATAAATGGCATGAATCAGTCAACCCTGTATGCATTATTGCTGCGTCTGTGATACGGATCGAATGTGATCTTGTCCAAGGTTCCTATACGAACGGTTTGCCTACACATATAATTCATGAATTCGTGCTTAACAGTCCGCCCGGATATCAAGTAATTGAAGTACCTAAAAATATAATATATTTTCCTCTAAAGAAGAAACATATTTCGTCAATTACGGTGAAAATATTAGATATACAGGGAAATCTAATTAATTTTAATAACGAAAATATTAATATAAGTCTTCACTTGCGAAAGTCAAAATGATAATTTTTAACGATGATATCTGTAACAAAATACAAAGACAAAGTCGTTCTAACTCCACTGTCAAGCGCAACGTCAGACGAACTAGACGCAAAAAGGTTGTAGCAATAACAAAAAGTAATAAAGAGTTTCTTCGCGCTCTTGGATTAAAAATATGAGCATCCTCCATATAACCGACGATCCGCAATTCGACAATTCAATTGAAAGTTATGAAATCCATACTTATAACCCATACAATAACAGTTATAATGAAAATGATGAAATACGAATACCTATCCATCAGCAAGATATATACGTATTACCTTCAGCTAGCGCGTTATACATAGAAGGATATTTTTCTATAACAGCTAAAGACGTGAGTGGTGTAAAAAAAGTGAAAAATGTTAAGTTGACAAATAACGCTATATCATTTCTTTTTCAAGATATTAGATATGAAATGAATGGGATTGAAATAGATCGAATTAGAAATGTTGGAATCACTACTACAATGAAATCTTTAGTCTCAATGAATGGTGGAGAAAGTAAAGCTGCTGCAATGTGGGGTTGGAACGTGGACGGATTTGATGATCACAGTGGAAGATTTAGTATTCTTTTACCACTTAATAAACTATTAGGTTTTGCGGAGGATTACAAGAAAATAGTTATTAATAGTAAACATGAACTAATACTAAATAGAAGTAGTACAAATCTTAATGGTGTTGTAACCGAAAAAGATGATTCAGTGGAAGTTAAGGTAAATAAAGTTCAATGGCGCATGCCGCATGTTAAAGTTTCAGATCATCAAAGGCTTGCATTGCTTAAACATTTAGAAAAAGATAAACCTATGCAAATAGCGTTTAGAAATTGGGATTTATATGAATATCCATTATTACCAAAAACAACCAAACATACATGGTCTATAAAAACCACTTCGCAACTAGAAAAGCCTCGATATGTAATTTTTGGATTGCAAACTAATAGAAAAAATAACAAATTAAACGATAGCGCTGTATTTGATCATTGTAATCTTAAAAATGTGACTTTATTTTTAAATTCATACTATTATCCATACGATAGTCTTAACTTGAAATTTGATGAGTACAAATACAGTATATTATACGATATGTATGCGAGATTTCGTCAGTCGTATTATAACCTTCCTATAGATCCGCTGCTTGATCTTATACAATTTAAGGAAAAAGCTCCATTATATGTGATTGATTGTTCGAGGCAAAATGAGCATTTAAAAACTGGACCTGTTGACGTTCGTTTAGAAATCGAAACAGAAAAGGATTTGCCGGATAACACTAGTGCTTACTGTTTGATTATTAACGATCGTTTGGTGGAGTACAGACCTTTGAGTAATATTGTTAGAAAGTTGACATGATGTCGACAGCAATAGTTGATGTGCAGGGGTTTAAAACGGACAACAATTCATTCATTGTCAAAGAAGTTGCAATAGCTGTTAATGAACAATTACTACACCTACTTATTCTACCACCTTGCCCACTGCACAATCTCTCTCCAACCGAACGTAAACAAGTATCGTGGATACAGAGAAACAGAAAAATTAATTGGAATGATGGATTTATACCTTACGAAAAATATTTAATGTATATCCAAGAGTTTCTGATTGATAAGACGATTTTATGTAAGGGTCTGGAAAAAGTTACCTGGCTTAAAACTATTTTAGATCATAATGATGTTATTAACCTGGAAGATATGAACTGTCCTAAATTGTTAAGTTTGTACGAAGAATATAGATTGTCAAGTGATGTGTTTAACTGTATATATCATCCAACTGTATGCGCGCTAAGAAATGTAACTTGTTTAAGAAAATGGTGTTTAAATAAACATGTTTTATAAATTCTTTTTATTTATTATCTTATAAAGGTAATTAACCCTGAGTTCTCAAATCAAATAGTATTTACTTATTGAATTACGACAACGTCAATTACTAATGTCAATTTTAATAAAATTTAATCAAACCAAAAGTAAGGTTAAGAAGGATAATGGGGCTACATACGAGTATATCATGAAAATGGCTGAAAGAGAGCAAACATGGAGAATTTATTTTAAATCGTGCTATCAAAGTTTTTACGATCGCTCGCATATATAGATCAGCGTTCTAGTATCGAAAGACCACCTTGTCCTTAAACAATTAGTATGGAATTGGCCACTCCAGAAAACTGTTAGCGGGACTATCCTATAACATTAGTACAGCAATGGTTGTGTGGAAAGTGTTAACAGGAACAAAGATGAATAAACAAAGATGACTAAACAAAGAAATAAATTTATGAAAAATAAACCGGAGTGCCGTAAACAAAAATATAAGTAATATAAAATTGAATTATACGGCACTCCGGTTTTGCTTCTATTTACAAAATATTTTGTTATAGACATTTTTGTATCTACATTTCGACAGTATCAGTCGAATGAACGAGGCGAGGATATGCAAATTTACCATTGAAGGATTGACAGGTCATTCGTTAGGTCACTACCTGTTGAGTTTATGGAATTCTGAATCACTGATCGATGGAAACTATTGGGGATCCTGGATCATTATTGGGGATTCTGGATCATCCGAGCGCAGCGAGGACAAATGATCCAGAATCCCCAATAATACCCTACTAAATCCGTACTTGCCTTAGTACCTTATTTTGTATTAATTTATTTAGAAATAATCTGTCCATCAAAATAATATTAATTTTAACTACAAATGTAGAAGTACCCTCGCAACATTTAAATTGTTGAAACGTGGAATAGAATGCATAGAAAAAAAGGCAGCTGTTGCAGTTTTGTTCATGGATATGAGCAAAGTATTAAATTTTGAATTTGAAAAAACTATAAGTTCACTTGTGCAAAATGTGGTTAAAGAATCATCAAATAAAGTCTTTTTGGAATTGTTGGTATTTCCGTAGCTCTGCCTACCCCACTCTGGGAATGAAGGTGTGATGTTATGTGTGTGTGTGATAAGTTCAAATTTAAAAATGATATAGCTCTAACTCAGATAGTTGCATGGTTAAATGATTAATTTAAAATATTTATTTATTAGTAAACCTACATTAATCCAATATACATATATAATAATAATATAAAATACTAATTGTGCCTTGTCTATACATACAGGAGGGTTTTTGTTTTTAAGCACAAGGACTTATTTAAATACAAGCAAGATGTGTATCCTCGTGCATTAAGGTTTCGACACGAGAGAGTTTAAGTCTTGCAAATGGCTTGAGGATCATATACTTAATATGATCCACATATGATACAATCTCTTCAAGTAACACTTATCTGATGTGTATAGACAATATTCAATAAACTCCCAGAAGCATATAATAGTAGTTTATTCACCAAGGGGAGTAAGACACTGATTACTAATCGAGTGTGCATTTGTGGCCCGATGCAAAGCGGAGGGCCGTGAACCACACGAGTTTAGTAATCTGTACTTACACTGAAAAATAAATAAAATAAAAAAGTATCAAATGAATTCTTTTGAGGAAGAACGAGCGCGCCATCAAACAGAGGCTCTACTTTGAAATCCGTAATTCTAACTTTGTCTATTGCTATCCCTTTTGCTCTCGATGCGTAACTGATTTGCAAAAAGTGACAGAGCGATCTGAAGTTCGAATCACGGATTTCAAAGTAGAGCCGCAGTAACAGGGTATTTCTACCAGCGTTTCAACCGCTTTGACTTCGGTGTCGCATTTTTAACCATTTCCCTGTACGAGTAGGATAACCATTTTCGGTTATTTTGAAGAATGCCTGGACTCCTAGAAAATAACCGAAAATGGTTATCCTACTCGTACAGGGAAATGGTTAAAAATGCGACACCGAAGTCAAAGCGGTTGAAACGCTGGTAGAAATACCCAACAAAAGTTTTTTTAATTGTGAATTTTAACGCTCCGTTCAGTTTGCGTGCCAAAAGACGTTAAAGAAGGTGAATTGAATACGCCCCGATTTGCAGGGTCCATCTTGCATGCGTGTAAAAGTGGGTTGATTGACAACGTCATCTAGAATAAAAAAAAAAACAAAACGGTGTAATAATAGATTTTCATACGATATTACTGCCCTGCAATAACAGGGCAGTTATGAAATTCCATTCAATATTACTACCCTGATTTTTGAGAAGGTTTAATGAAGGGTTTTCTCGCCATTTAATAGGGTAGTAATTATGCACTAACTAACAAAGTGTAGTATAAAGAGAATAATAGCCTTAAGCAATTTATTAATTTGTCGAAACAATCGTTGTTAGACAAGTGTTATTACTCGTACAGTGTGAGAGATTTTCTTTGTAACAATTCGTAATAAAAAATGATAATATTGAATTTTATCAACTAAATAAATGGTAATATATGAATAATAAAATAATATAACATAGCATAATTTAGGTAGTTAGTTTTTTTGTGGTTCAAAATGTATTATTTCATGTTATTGTATTAGTGTATCATAGCTTGTTTTATTTTTCTAATGCATAACCTATAATATTAGGATTAAGTGAAACAATTTTAAGCGAATGTAACTGCAAACTATAACTTTAATCTATACGCAATACAATTTCATTTCATTCAAGGTTGGTTCAGTCGTTCAAGTGGGTGGCGCTTACGAGTTGGCACCCTGTCTCGAGTTCACTGTTTTTTTTATTTGTTTTGTTTTGTTTTACCAGGCGACTAACGAGAATGGCAAGTTAAAAGCGGAACTAGATAAGCTGACGCAGCAGTTGGAGGATGAGCGGCAGAAGGTCGAGGACCTGCTGTTCAAACACGAGGAGGAGAACATTAACAAAGATGACTACAACGTAAGCAAACCACGGGAGACCAAACTTCGAAGCTCGTTTATCTCGAGCCTCTCATTAAAGTCGAACAGTTAAACAGCGAACAGCTACCTAAATTAAAATTAAGAACTATATTACTTCTTGAACTGCTTGTAAAAATAAAAGAAATCAGTGGTCTATCTTATCTTGCTTGTAACATCGGAAAAGTTGATCAACAGTAAAATCAGTCAAACGCTGTTTGTTATTCAGAGTCCCATTGCTCGAATCCGGAAATTTACAATTTTATTGCAAACCTTCTGAAATCGCTACCTTTTAAATGTTTGTACTTAGGATGCTACAAGCTAGCACGCGTATTAAAACAATATGTTGGTTTTGTACAAAGTACGTTAATAAAATTAACTAATCCATGATATTGGTTTCAGAAATACAAAGATGCTATGGAGGTAAGAACATGGATGGTTTTAAAATTCTAATCTGCTATTGTAAATTTAAGACCACCGGTTGTATATGAAAATGAATATAAACTGTTTATAGGCAGAAAAGTTCGCCAGTGACCAGCGTATCCGCGAGCTCGAGGCCGAGGTGGCGCTGCAGGCGGCGCGCGCCGAGGCGGCGGCCGGCGCCGCGCGCGCCTCCGACCAGGCGCGAGCCGCCGAGCTCGCTGCGCTCGTCGACCAGCACCGCGACGAGCTCGTCGCCGCGCACAGTCAGTACACTAGCCATCTTAAACAAGTTCCCTAGGCATAGATAGGTCCAGGTGCGGGCAGCGGGCCATTCCCGCCTTCCTCTAGGACGAGTCGCCTACATCGCCTTTACCCTTAAGCTAACCTTAATAAAGAAAATGAGAATTGATTTGAAGAGAGCTTGGTTTAGGGTCATATTGGCCCCTTATTGAAATTCTGGATACACCTCTAACCCCTGCACATCGCGTATTACGTTCTTTAAAAATAGCTAATCAAACGTCTCTCGCCTTAATTATCTTTTTCATATTTTAAATTTCATTCCACAGCATTGTCGTCGGAGCTACAGAAACTCCTGGACGAAGCCTACGCATTGCTCAAAGAAAAAGACAGCGAGAAAGATTCTATCGGTAAAAGTATGTCCGAGGAGCTGACAAGAGTCAAGGCCGATTATGAGAAGGCACTGACTGAAGCTAAGTCAAAGATCTCCATAGCACAAACTGAATTCGACACGCAAATATCTGTCCTCACCGCAAAACTACAACTGGCTGAATCTAAACTAGAATCCGAGAAGCAGAACTTGGAAAGACTGAACAAAGAGAACAGCCAGACTGTGATAGACTTAAACGCTAAGCTTAACCAACTCCAAGCCTCTGTCGACGACAAAACACACGAATTAAACAAAGGTATGTATAAAACCATTATAGTTAGTTTTGTGCTGTATGTGACTGTTGGAATTAATACATATTTCTTGCATTTTTCAGTCATTGGGGTGAGCAAAGAACATGAAGTCAACCTCAACAAGGAAATAACGAAGCTCAAAATGGAACTCAGTGCCAAAATATTGGATTTGGAACAACTTGAAGATGTAAAAATTAAACAAGAAGCAACATGCAAGAGTTTACAATTGGAGATTGCAAACATGAAAGAGCAGCATGTGAATAAGGTCAACGAATACGAGAGTCTGTTAAACGATGTGACTCAGCAAAATGAAAAAAGCAAGTCTGAACTGATGGAGTTGCAACAGAGTTTAGCTGCCAAAACAAGAGAATATGAAAAACTACTGCATGAATCCAGTGACTCTTCCAGTACCACCGAACAGCTGATAAATGAATACAAACAAAACATTCATGAAAGGGACAAAGAAATAATTAAGTTAAAGGACGACTATGAACAAGCTACAGCCAATTTTAACATAAAGCACAGTAAAATTGCAGAAGAACATAAGAAAGAAATAGATAATCGTAATTTAAAAATAGAAGAATTAATTAAAGAAATAGAAAGCCATAAACAAGTGTTGGACCAAAATAAAGTCGAGCTGGATACTCTGAACACCCAGTTTACGCACAATGTAGATGAGTTAAAAGCAGCTAAAGAAGAAAACGAACGGCTGAAACAACAAATAATTGAATTAACCCAAACTAACAATGACTTAAAAGCAAAAATATTAGCAATGGAATTGGAGATCGGGGAGCTTACACGTAATTTGGCTAGCAGCGCGGAAAAATGCAAAGAAATTCAAACATCTAAGGACAAAATTGAGGCTGAGTATATGAACCTTACTGGACAGGCAACTGATTCCAATGAACAGTTTAATCAGCTTTCGCTGCATCTTAAAGAAACAGAAAAAGCTTTGGAAGATTTTAAAGATAAAGCAAGAGAAGCAGCTAATAATCATGGTAGAATTGAACAAGAACTAAAACAAAAAATATTTAAATTACAAGAAGACTTTTCAATGGAGCGTGGCCAGTTATTAAAATTACGTGTTGACGAAGAAGACAAAGTCAAAGAAGCGAGTGTAAAAATCCAAGAGTACCAGAACAAAACCTTTGAACTATCACAACTCATGAAAGAAATGGAAAATAAGACCGACCAGTTGCTAGATGAAAATTCAAATTTAAAGAAGGAAATTGAAAGTTTGTTAGCCCGAGAAAAAGAACTAAACTTTGAATATGAATCCATGCGCAAGAGTACAGAAATAGATATTGAGAAATATAAAGAAGAAATAGCAATATTGAAAGCAGATGGAGCCACGTCGCATGTGACATTGATGGAGAAAGTTGACCAGCTTACAGAAGCTCAGAACGAGTTGAATAATAAACTTGAAGAAGCTAGAAAAAATGAAGGCTCGTTACAAAAAGTTATCGATGACATGAATCTGCAATTAGAAAAAGAAAAAAGCCAGTATGAAACCGAATTAATTCAAATTCAGCATCAGTTACGTTGTGTCAGTGAAGAATTAATGAATTATACGGTGGAAGAAGCCCAGCTTAAACAGTCTCTTCAAGACAAAGAAAATAGTATAAAAGAACTTACCCGTAAATTGGAAATGACAGAAGTTGATATGAAATCTAATGTAGACATTGTTGCTGAAAAAGATCGACAAATAGCTCAAATAAACTCTGAACTCAATAGTGCTTTAGAGAGTAAACAAAAATTAGAAGAGAATTTAACAGCAAACTCGGTAGAATACTCTACCTTAAAGCAACAATACGAAACCCTTGCTTGTAATTCTTCAGCGGAAGAATCTGTCTTAAGGGAACAACTGAATCAGTTAGAGTCATTGAAAAAAGAAATAGCGACATTAACCCAAGATAAGAATTCACAAGAAGCTAAAAATAACGAGCTTTTAAACCAATTAGAAACTTTAAAAATCGAACATGAAGACACTCTTAAGAAACTAAATGAAAACATAGCGATGAATGCAAATCTAAATAAAGAATTAAAAGAACAGAAAAATGTGCTTAGATCTGAGAATGAAAAAAGTGACAATAATTCAGTCAAAGTTAAACATTTGGAAGATGAAATCGTTCGACTGTGTCAAGAAGTCCAAAAATATGCAGTTAAAGAAAATGAGTTAAACTCTTTAAATGAAAGTTTAAATAAAATGGTAGCTGATCTCCAACATCAAAACGTAGAATTAAATGATAAATACAAAATAGAAACAGAATCTCTCAAAAATACCGTTAAGCCTTTACAAAGCCGTGTCACGGAACAAGACAAACAATTAGATGAATTACAACAAACCAAAGAGAAAGTGACTGAATTGCAACAAATAATTGCCAAATCGGAGAGTGATATTAATCAATTGACGACTATAAATGAAGGCCAAAAGATGAACTATGAAGACTTAAATAAACAACTACAAAAACAGTATGACGAGTACAAGAAAGATGCAAAACGGGTAAAACATGATCTAAAAGGTCAACTAGAAGCTTACGATAAGGAACTGAAGGATTCAAAAGAAAAAGTAAAAGTTGAAATGGAAAAGCAATATGCGTTGCAACAAAAACTTAGCGATGCTGAGAAGAATATACTTGAATTAGCCAACAAATTAGAATTAGTAACGGTTCAGCAGAGCGCTAGTGTCGAAAAAGATGATAAATTAGAGAAGTTAACATTAGAATTGCAAGCCATAAGGCAATCTACTTCCGAAGCTTTATCTAAGAATGAGACTACTATAAATGCTTTAAAGAATGAAGTAGAACAAAGAAAGATTGAATTGAGACAAAAACAGGAATTAATTACGAAATTGCAGGAAGATGTCAAGGTAAACAAAAATGACATTTTTACAAAAACTTGGGATAACAAAATCAAAACAGTTAAATCTAAAATTAAACTTACTTTTTAAGACCAATTGAAATTAAAGAAACAAAAGTGCAGACAGATTCATTCCTTTTTAAATTCGTGTAAGTATTTTTTCCCTCTTTCAGAATCTTAAAACCAAAGCCGAGATTGCCGAAAGAGAAAAGGTCCTTCTGCTGAAAGAAAGGAACACAAAGGAGGTTCGCGACAAAAATGATAACAATGCAATGGGAATTCAGGGCCAAGGGGACAGCACGACGCAGAAGTAAAAACTATTCCTACTAACTATTGCTTACTTAATCTTTCCGCGTGCAAGAAGGCTGCAAGCACAGCTTGACCCTTTTACGGTTAACTGTAAAATATTTGCCATCACAAAAAACTAAAATGAATGTTATTAATACTGATTATAGTTCTATTTTCGAACGTCGCGTCGCGATGTTACGTCTCAACAACTGTAAAAGGGTTAAATAATTTCTGAGTAAATGACGTAACAGTAGATTGTTCATTGATTGTTGTTTGTTGTTGTTGTTAGTCCTTTGTTCACACAATCTACTATTTCTTTCTGGAATTATCATAAGCTAAGAGGAGACTTTCTGCCGGTGGGTTTTTTGTTCCGTAATTCTGCAGTTAATTGAACTAAAATCTGGTTTTACAAACTCCAGATCTCAATCTGTCAGTTAAATTTTGAAAGTCTGATATTTTTTTCAGTGTGGTTTTGAAAATCAGCTTTTATAGTTAAAAAAGCGTAACCAATTATTATTAAATCTATTCTAAACGTGTCATATTTGTGATTCTATTTTCTATTGTATTTTTATTGAGCTAAGACATTTTAGCGTCACAACGTTCTATTACTACGGACCAAAAATCTAGCCTTAACTGGAGACTGGGTAGACGAGACTACCGTTGGTACTCTATTGTTAACTTCCTGTGTACACACATGATTGAAGCTGCATTATTTCGTTCGCAGTGCGGGTGAAGACAAAGCCGAGATGGAGGGGCAGGTGTCGTTCCTGAACTCCGTGATCGTGGACATGCAGCGTAAGAACCAGCTGTTACTGGCGCGCGTGCAGGCGCTCGAGGGCGCCGCGCCCGATGAACCCGCTTTCTTGTGAGTACCCATCTAGTACAAGCTGGGCCGTAACTGCCAGGGCGCAGAAATAACCAGACCAGGGCCGGGTCATGCAGAACATTCTTCAAGGGCGCAGTTTCAGGAGCTTGCACCAGGCGCATAAAAGACTAGTTACAGCACTGGTTACAAGTGTAGCCGAGTTCGATGTGTTCACTTTTGTAGTTCATAACGTTGTATTAAGTTACCACATTCACTGCCATCAACGCATATATGCATTTTTGTTACTTTCACCCAATGCCTTAAACGCACAGACGCGTTCACAATATTTAGTGACTTTCACCCTTTGCCTTTAACAATATAAGTTCTGAATTTTGAAACCTTCAACTTATGCGACATATGTTACTTCTTGGATCAGAAGATCTTAATTATACTATAAGTAATTATACAGTAATATTATGATAAGGTGCTTTCGGTAAAAAAAAAAAAAAAAAAACATCGATATAAATCATCACAAACACTGAATTGTTTTAATGGTGATCATTATTAGTGATCAAATTAAAAATTATAATATCATAAACTATGTCAAATTAGTATGAACTCATAAGTGCGTTGGAGGGACTGGGTAATAGTCGGTTGAACTCGACCTATGTGCGTTTGGGGCACACAGTAAAGTGCGGAAACTGGTGAATTTCAAAGAAAAGAGGGTGGCAGTGAAAGCGTTAAGCTTGACTATAGTCATTGATTGTACACAATCAACATCTAGATCAATAGAGTCAACCATAAGGACTTCATCATTTAACTCATTCTCAAATGTGGTTACACTGGTCTTGTAACACTGATTATGATACTAGGCACGTATCAGTTCTTTACATAATAATTGTTTATGCAACTGATACATAATAAGAGGCCTTAAAACACGAGAGTGATTTTATGAAACGAGCGACAGCGAGTTTCACAATAGGATCACACGAGTGTTTTAAAGTCTAATTATGTACAGTTGCATACATTACAAACATAATTATCATAAGTTTAGAATTATCCTACTTTCGTAACAGCAAAAAGCAAACAACCAAATGAAGTCCCTATTCTCAAGTCACTCGAAATCAAACGTCGTGTGGTTTTTATTAAATAAACATACTGAATGACGTTTCGAGTCGATAACAGTTTTAATAGGTATGAATACTAGAATAGACACCCTTTTGAGTTTTGACAGCTGTTCCAAATATAAACTTTACTTATAACCTTACCAAAGTCTAAACTGTAATAAGTGTAATAACCTAATAACATAACAGTACAGAAATTATCTACTACCACAGATGAGAAAGTTGTCATAGTATAAAATTGGTTTGTAATAATGCTGGTCATTTCCTACGGGTTTTAAACGCGTAATAGAGGACTTATGATATGTGTGTAGATAAAGTGGTGTTGTGTGTGTAGCAGCAACGGGCGCAAGGCGGTGGCGCCGCGGCTGTTCTGCGACATCTGCGAGGTGTTCGACGCGCACGACACCGAGGACTGCGCGCGCCAGGCCGCCGCGCCCGCGCCGCGCCGCGCCGCGCCGCCGCCCCGCCCCTACTGCGACATCTGCGAAGGTTACCTCCTACTAACTTCTATCTTGCTTCCTGGGTTATACACAGATTTAGGTTAGCGTCTTTCCTGTGGACTCTTTAACGTTTTTAAGGCCTAATTTTCTGCCTAAGGGTTAGTTCACACCGAGACGTGACGCGACGCGACGCTGCGCGCACATTTTAATAGAGCGACTCAAAATACACTTTTTTTACTACACGAAAAGGTACACATTTAATTGCGGAAATTCAGAATACGTTGCACCACGCAGCGTTGCGCCTCGAGATGCCTCGCGGCGTAGAGCGATGCATCGCGACGCACCGGTGCATCGCCGGTACGCGCGGCGTGCAAGAACGGCGCTGCGCCTCGCAAAGCCGCGTGAGGCAGCGCGACACCGCGAGGCATCTCAAGGCGCAACGCTGCGTGGTGCAACGTATCCTGAATTCTCACTATTAAATGTGTACCTTTTTGTGTAGTAAATAAAGTATATTTCCACGGCGAAGTGCTTTAGACCTATCATATAAAAACAAAACTTATATGCACACAAGCTTTTAACTATTGACCACAGGAAAGACAACTTTTGTTTTAAAGAATGTGTATGACCCTCCCAAACTACATCAGACCAGATTTAAAAAAAGGCAGGTAGGTAGAGAACATCAAACTATGCAATAATTCAATAATATTCTAATGTGTCCCAAAGTATTTGTATGAAAAGTTCCTTTGCGTTACCAAAAACGTATGAATATCGGTAACACAAAAGGAACTTTCCATACAAAAATTGACTGCAAAGTTCGATGTTCTCTACCTACCTGCCATTTCTTTTTTTTAATCTGGAGTGTTCTTTTAAAGTGGATGCACAGTCAATACATTTATGAAAACATTATGTATGTTCATAAAAACATCGCTAAATTTAGAAAGAACTGTGACATACATAATGTTAATACCAGAAATAAATATAAGCTCGCAGTGACCTTCACGCGGCTCCATAAATTAAAAAACTCTTTTATGGGTAATTGTATTAGGTTCTATAATAAGCTCCCAAGTAATGTTACTGAACTATCAGTAAACAAATTTAAGAGTTACGTTAAGCGTAAACTAATTTCTAAAGCATATTATAGTATTAAAGACTATATTAATGATAACAATGCTTGGGACTGAATTGCTTGTAATAAAATGTTTAGTCCTTACGACAAAAGGTTGCGAACGTCGAAAAAAAAAGACATCCGACAGAGTTTCTTACAGGTTCTTCTCTGATCGGTCGCGATTTGAACCTGCAGTCAATTTAGGCTAAGTCGCTACTATGACGTTTCAAAAGAGTTTATTAATTGTAAACCTACTTGAATAAAGATTATTCTGATTCTGATTCTGATTCTGGTTCACATTATAAAATGTAACAGATCGGCATACTCGGAGGATAAATATCGCTCAAGTTGATAAAAATACAAATTGTAGAAACAAAAATTAAGACTAGTATGGCGCCCTTCTAGTTATTGGCACCATGAGCTTGAAGCGGCAAATACATTGAGTCTTCCTTCGCATATTGCACACGGCGATCGCGTCAGTGTTAAGTACACTGCAGTCGCTTGCATTCAGCAAGCGACAGCTGCTTCCGCCTAATTATATATTATTATTATTGTCAATATTTATTTAAAATCTGTAAGTTAAGTTTTTATTATTATTATTAGATGACCGCAGTAGACGGACACACTAATGTAAATGGGTGTTTTCCAAAAAAAGTGTACATCGTTAGACAAAATTAAAAAAAAATAACTTTTCCATTTCGTCACGAAAATTAACGTATTTGAAATGTATGGCTAATTTTCGTGACGAAATGGAAAAAGTTAAATTTTCTTAATTTTGTCCTTAACGATCTACACTTTTATTGGAAAACGCCCAAATACGACGTTCGTTGGCCGAAATAGTATGAAACAAGTTCGGCGACCACACTAGTTGAACGAAGTAGTGTAATTACCGCTTTATTTCAAGGCTAGGTATTGGGATGCTTATCTTAACTTATCTTACAGGTAGGCCCTTTCGGATACACTTCTACCCCTTTAGGATCTTTTGTGCAATTATCCTCTTACACACTCAGCTGTTCGAATATGCAGGTTTTCTCACGATGTGTTTCCTTGACCGGAAGAGCATCGGGTAATGTACTTAAGATAGAAAAACTCATTGGTACATGGTATCCTTGGGGGTTCGAACTCAGTATCTTACGATCACGAGTCGAACTCCTAAGCTACTAGCGCACCGACGCTCTCTATTGGGATGGTAATAGTTGCCCCATGTACCTACATTTATACTAGAATGTTGTTCGTTTGTTTGTTGCAGTGTTTGGCCACGCTACGGAGAACTGCGACGAAGAAGAAACGTTTTAACACCAATATAATGCATCTAGCTTTAATGTTACCGTTGTTGTTACTCGTTTAGTTTGGTATTATTTATTAACTATAACTTACCTTTTCGGTAAGAGTTGTTTACTTGTTACATTATTAATGTACATAAGATACTGATCTTTTTAATGTGTAAGTTACAATTTTGCATGATATTTTATTAAGGTGTTGGTACTATTTTTCATTTGCATTATCTGGTTCATAATGCATATTGAGAGATGTTCAAAGCACATTTTAACAATTTCCATCACAATCATGGTAATTATAATGTCTTCTAGCTTGCTAACTTTTACTGTTGTCGAAGATATAGGAACATAAACACCAAATTAAGATTTTGTATAAGCAATAAATATTATTGAATTTTATTTGTGCTATTTTATTTAATCCTTTACATTCGCACTCAATGGTCAAGTCTGAACCATCCACCCATATACTTGTTACAAAGAACAATGTTCACATACCTACTGAATGCATGGTGGTCATATACCACGGAAGGACGACGTCCTAAAATTACTAAACTATTTACGTTAGCTCAGTTAAAGTACACCCGAATTTGTACTCTATTATTGTTTTTATTATTATTATTGTTTAGGATATTGTTTTAGGGGTAGGGGTGACCCCTAGCTAGGTGAAACCTACTAGTAGTACCCAGCCTAAGGCCACGTGCTTTAAGCGAAAGAAGGGTGCCTTTTTTAGTTTATCGTAAAAATCTCGAATACTAAACTTCCTAGAAAAAAAATACTGAGGACAAAGTATGCTGACCTATCCTTAAGTTTATTAATATTTTAAGGGTTCCGTACTCAAAAGGTAAAATGAGAACCTGTCCGTCTGTCACCAGGCAGGCTGTATCTCATGAACCGTGATAGCTAGACAATTTAAATTTGATAGGCAACAGGTACTCTTGAAATATTTACAGAATATTTAGTTGTATACTTATTCACTTTAAGAACGAATAATTTAATTTAGACACCGTGGTTTTATAGATAATGGTACGGAACCCTTTGTCCGTGAGTCCGACTCGCACTTGGCCGGTTTTTTTTATTGTTACTGAACTATAATGCACTGTCTAGAGGCATGTGCTAATAAAGTTATCTAACGAAATATGCTCTTAAGTGTCTATAATGTGTGGCTTTAGCTAAATGCGTCGCAACACTAGTGCAATTACAGCGAAACCAGCGTATAGCACTTTGCTGTGCTGTCTATAGCTTGTATAACACTCGCTAGCATAATAAATATACTGACAGATGCCAGAGATAGTTTGACAGTGCTAGATAGCCAGAGTATTGAAAAGTAATCTGGTTTTACTGCACCTTAGTGGCATCTGAAATACCAGTTATTGCCACCTAGTAATTCTAGAATTATTGCCTCTATTACCTTGAAACAAAGTCTATGGTAGTAATAATTGGTAGGAGGCCAACACGTTTTTCCGGTTTCTTTTTAATTATAACGTGAAGAAGGTAAACGAGCACAGAGGGCACCTGATGATGATACTTAGAATCTTGCGACTGCAAATGCGTTCCCGACCCTAAGGACCAGCCCTTTTAACGACAGTGACGGGTAACCCTCATTTATTTTATTTAATATCTAATATATCTATAAAATTCTCGTGTCACGGTGTACGTTATTGAACTCCTCCGAAACGGCTGGACCGATTTTAATAAAATTTTGTGTGTATATCGGGTAGGTCTGAGAATCGGCCAACATCTATTTTTCATACCCCTAAGTGATGTAAAAAAAAATATGCAGCGGGCGAAGCCGCTGGCGGGTCGCTATTTTAAATAAATTACTCAAATGATCTGTCTTACTTTTTATTACTTGGAAAATATAAACTAGAGCTTAATTACTACATTAATCTAATCCATCCTTTTTCTCCTTTATGGCTTCCTGTAACAAGTTTTAAGATTATTAAACATAAACATGACAAAAAAGGTCCCAACAAATAGAGAACCTGCTCCTTTCTTGAAGTCCATTAAAAAATCATGACATGTGTGTGGACAAAATCGTGACAGAAAAAAATATTCGGTTCTCTATCGTTTGACCGAATTTCATATGCAATAATTTAATGACAATTTTATTTGCCATAAAGATTTTTTTCTGAAACCGTAAACTGTCCAGAATTGTAATAAAACAAACGTAACCTAAAAGGCTCTATGCGATGGCGTGTAAAAATTACCTTAAAGGTTTACAAATTCTGAAAAAATGCCTTTATGGCAAATGAAATTATGGTATGTGATATTAGGGAAAATGAAGGTTATAGCCAGTGACCATTATAGCAAATGAAATTAGTGCAAATAAAATTATGAAACATGAAGGGATACAAAAGTAATCACCATACATGATAATTCCGTTTTTTTCTAGACCTCTCTCTTGGTGGGTTTTAAAAATGATGCATA
Source organism: Acleris holmiana (assembly GCA_949316455.1). Lineage (NCBI taxonomy): Eukaryota > Metazoa > Arthropoda > Insecta > Lepidoptera > Tortricidae > Acleris > Acleris holmiana. The sequence goes on from OX438766.1 coordinate 16,081,753, forward strand.
GGATAACTAATTTCAGGATCCTAGGTAAATACATTAATAACAAAAGCTAAACTTTTTAATGCATGTACAACCTTGAACTCACATAATAACATGCCTAATGCCTATAGCAAATTCCCATGTTGCACTTTTTGAATTTTTTAAGTACAATTTTGTGTAAAGAGTCATTGTCCAAAGGGACTAGAAATTGGTGATTCTTTTCGTTTGGCATATGAAGGGTCCTTTTACATAGTTCAAAATCATACATGACTAAATATTAGAAACTGTTATTTAAAAACATACTTAATGATATTAACTGTAAAGGTACATACTTTAAATCTCTCTTCAAATAATGAGAGCTCAGAGGTGAGATCAGTGATGGCATTCATGAAAGCCTCCTGAGGAGTGTAGTCGGATGTGGTCTGTATGCGCAAAACAAATTTGTGCTCCAGAGGATGTGGCACCTTGTAACCAGCAAACAACACCTTTGGGTCCTTCAAAAGTTGACTGGAAACAGGGAATGTTTTATATTATAAATGAGCAACTGACACACACTCACTGCCAATGAAGCTGGGTACAAATCTGGGCGGCTCAGCCTGAGGCATGCTCGCCCTGCAAGGCGAGCTGCTCGCGAGCCAAATTGTTGCACATAAACATTGCGGGTGAGGCAGCGTGCTTGACGCGAGCCGTCATTTCAAAATGGCGTCGGACACGATGACAACCGCAGCTGCGTTTATCATAATTCACCGAATTATTAACAAAAAAAGAAGAAGAAATTGCCTCAGTTGCAGAAGGCTCAGCAACTTTATCAAATTTGTAAGCACCTCGACCACAGGCAAGCCTACGGCTCGCCATGCGCCGCTAGCTCGCTGCTCGCGCACAGCACGTGAGCGCGTACGAATTTGAGCAAAATAGGTGAGCCGTGCGTACCCAGCTTAATATGTAACACTATTATGGATTAACTCTTTAACCACCAAAGCTGACAAATCACATCATCAGATTTTCGTGACAAAGAGACGGTTCGCTCAGTATGCTGCATACATTTTGTATCGGCGCGGTTGCGGCATATAACGTTGTAGCAGGTGGCCATGGCAGTCAAAAGGTTAAAAAGGCCACAAAATATTCCTAGGAGAATTCATGTAGATCTTGCTGGTGGGGTTGGGTTCTATATGTTATTTATTTTTCTATAAGATCAATGCATGTTTATAATTGAAACTTAAATATGTTTTCTTTACTCATCTGTGTGTTGAATGGTAAACCATACTGCCGTAATACTAAAGGTTGCTAACTTTAATGTTGTAGTCGAAGCACTCTATACTCTTTAGAACCACACTAAATTTAAAAGGCTTATACTATTACTAGGCAGTTAAGACACCTTCTTTGGTATTACGGCAGCATAGGTCGTTTTTTAAATATTATCTAATGTTGTGTTATTGACAGATCAGTGATCAGATTACAGTGATCACACTACTACAAAACTGCTGCAAGCACTACTTACTGCCGAATCATGTTACCAAGGGTATGGTCCTCTTTATTAACAGTAAATATAGCAGCATTGGTTACTTTGGTGTCTTCCTCTTTTTGAACTCTGAAAGGACCAATGAATTAAGTTATCACATAATAATAAGACCCTTGAACCCTTGACTCGTTGAACTGTATGTTTGATCCGAGGATGGAAACCGTACTTACTTCTTCTCTCCCTCGTATAAAAGAAAGGATTCGAAAGTCGGCGGTGCATTCATAGTAGCGTGTACTCCTTAATTCAGTTTATATTAATACCCCTGTTAGGATTGTGTGAGAATGCCAAAATATATAATTTCAATGCCAAATGAATTACGAATTTGCCTTGGTAAATGTAATAGAATAGCCAAGTTAACAAATTACTTGTTCTAAAAAATAAGTTAAGATTCCTAATTCCTTCCAAATACAACCACAGAGGCACAGACCATGCACAGACAGATGTCATCTGTCATGTCCTCAAATGACATTTAAGTCGCTAGATTTCAACGTTGGCAACATTTTTTTAAACCCCTATTCTGATTTCTGATGAAGTGATGACAGTAGAGATCGACTTGAAATTCGTATGGCTTATCAAAAAAACTCTCTTTCTCAAAATACCGGATTTTCAAAAAACTGGAATCTAGAAAAGTAACATTCAAGTTAAGGTAATGTTTTCTACCATTCTTACCTTTACCGACCTATTTAAACTTTTCAACCATTTAGCTTAGCATAAGTTGTATTTTTCTCGCTTGTCGCTCAGTGCGTCTCTATCGTTACAGACTAGATGGAAAGGGAGCTCCGAGTGACAAACAAGGCTCGGACCACCTGTATGCATTGGCCGACAAAGTATTTCATCGACATCGGTTTAGCGATGTAGCCGTTAAGCATTTTATAATACCTAGTAGGTATATATAGTATGGAGTAGCTGTTGCCCGCGACTCCGTCTGCGTTGTTTATCGGTAGTATCGGTACTCGCGCAAAAAGTAGGCACCCATGTCCTTCCTCGGGTTCAAGCAATTTCCACAACAAATTTCATCGAGATCGGTTCTGGTTTAACCGTGAAAGCGTAACAAGCAGACAGTTACTTCCATATTCATATGAATTATTTCGATTATCCTTATTCCCTCGGGTACTAAATTCTCCGGGATATGCTCATCCAGGATATCTATCTCTGTTCCAAATTTTATCCAAATCCGTCCAGCCTTTGCGGCAGTAGGATATTAGGAAGTATGGATTAATATACGTTATTATTAATTAGATACTGTTATCAGTAGTCTAGGATCACGTTGGCTGCTATGAGCTTCACCGGTGGGATCACGTAAGCTTCTCTGTGCAGCCATGAGCATCCCACCTGTGATGAAAAGCAATTTTTTCAGGGTATTGAGGAAGGGATATTTTTTGGATTAAATGTTATTTTGAACATTAAAACTAGTTGTATTATTTCACCTGTTATGTTAAAATTAACATTAATTGAGGGTACTTTTGTCTAATTTTATTTGAAACGGAGTATAGCTTATATATGTATAGTGTCATTCTATGGAACTTGCTAACTATGTAAACAAGCCGCCATACTAAAATTGTCATTAGATGTCAATTTCAATATATTGTTTGTTTACATAGTTAGCAAGTTCCATAGAATTACAGTTTAGTGTGTTATGTTAACGGCTCACTGGTGATGCTCATGGCACGTGAATAATAGGGCGATGCTCGCTTAATTTGTATGGGCCGTACTACATACAATACATTAGGTGGAGTATGGCGGGCAGCCAACGTGTTAAACACTTCACAAATATCCACTAAGTGTAGCCTGGCTATTTTATTAGAGGTTACATACGACGTTAAAAAAAAAACAAATGTTACAGCAGAAAACACCGTTTATTTTATAATTATGAGAGAACTTCAGATTGATAACCTACATACAGAATATGACTATAAAAACCAATCTAAATTGAATTTTACACGTGTCCAGAATCTCACTGTTTATTCCATAATACATTTATTACCGTTACAGTCAGGAGTTTAGCGTCCCTTTACAAGATTACAAGAAGACTTCTTTATCATAAAGAGGAGTACAATTTTGATATAAATTTTGAAATACTTAGGTAATATTAGGTACTTAAGTACAAGAAACTTCCGTAGAACGAGATTATGCTATTTCAACATTTTCGATTAAACTAAGTATAAAAATTAACATGATTTAAAACAAATATAAACTCTAATACATTTTAATGTTTCACATCATCCAACGCGAAGCAACATCAAATATTTGGAAACCAAGCACGAATCGAGAGAATGTTGAAAGTTTTATAAACGTTTACCTACGAATTGAAGTCTAGCGACTCTACTGAACGAACTTCCGAAGTCTGCGAGACGCGGCTCAGGCGGGGACTCCTCGGAGGCCGGCGAGGCCTAACTGCCGCAATGCACTTAGGTTTCAACAACAACTTTTATACAACTGCATCTCAATTCAAGTCGTCGCGCGATTTATTCATTTCGGATTATTAATAACACCTGCATGGCATTAATTAGATGGTTACTACTAAAGATAGGTACGTCTTACTTGCCTGAGCTCACGAAGTCTGTAATACATAGGTGGTGAAAAGCGACATCTTTGATGACACCATGACTTATTAAATATTATAGTTTAAATAGTTACGGTAAGGTATGTTGAACACACAGACCCTCAGTACATTTTCTCTTGAAACGAGTCGTATAAAAGTCCATGTTTATAATTAATGAACACCCTAAATGCGCTGCCGCATGTGCATATAACTTGCTTTTATAATACTGGTAGTAGATGTAAAATTCTAACATTGAACAATTTGTACTGATATCTGTAATACGTTCGTTTAATGAAAATAGTGTATCATTACAGAAGCTAGGTACTTTTTTAAATATCGAGATTAGTTTTCTAAATAAAGCACAATAGTAGGTCCAGTAGGTATTCCCAGTTACTTAATAGCGTCCAGCTGGCTGTCGCTATCATATCACACTTTACACTATACTGTAATTCTATGGAACTTGCTAACTATGTAAACAAACAATATATTGAAATTGACATCTAATGTCAATTTTAGTATGGCGGCTTGTTTACATAGTTAGCAAGTTCCATAGAATGACACTTTACAAACTTTATTTGTCACTCGTGTTTCATAGAAAAACGAAGAATGCCGGAAACTATTAAGGAACTGGTAGTAAGTACTGTACCTACAGTAATTCTGCATTATAATCGACTGGTAGTTAAACAGAGGTCATAATAATAACTGAAAGGTCTAATACAACTAAAAGTATTCTGAGAATTTCATAAAAAGTTCGTACCAACCCTCGCCTCTCCTGATTCAAAACAAAAAATTGTATTATCAAATTTCTATGGAAACTTCCTTCCTTGTCACCAATAATATTTCATTTCTGACAGCAAAAAAACAACACACAAATATTTTTGCTAGTATTGGGTAATTAATTATTCAACTAACAGTCCTTTTACAACAGCTAGGCTCGCAACGCGGCATGTTTTCGATTTTTCTCATCATTTATGCGAAATCGATTGAAATTCTAAAACATAATTCATTTGTGTATCTTGTGAATTTAAAAGTGTCTTTGTAGATGACGGGAATTATTTTTGGATAAGTTTAATTTGAAACTTGGACATAATATTTTCAACCTACATTGCGAAAATATACCTACAATAATAGGTCTTATCATGATGAATCGTGCATTGCACACTTATCAATACGCCAGGTGCATAGATTTAATAATTAATTATACTTCAATTATCGAGGAAAAAGAAAAAAAACCACGTTCGCGAGCTTAGCTTTTGTAAGAGGCTTCGTAAAGAATACGTAGTATGTTCCCCCTTCAGTACCCGTAAATTGACTTTTTAAATCAGGAGAAAGGAGTGCATGATACACCTTTAAGCCCTGATAAGGAATCGAGCATCTCGGAGCTAACTAGAGCCGCTGCCACAAAGTGCGAACTTGATCCGACCTCATAATTAAATAGTATTATTACTTCATTTACTTCTATGATGAATAATTATCATACCACAAGAGTTATCTTTTGCAAATGCATCAGGATACCTAATTCACCAATGTTCGTTGCTCTTTTAATTCCTTTTACATATAATACACGGAAAAGATTATACATAATACATGTTTAGAAGATCATTGATTTGTAATTTGAAATATGTTTACAATTGCTACAACTGTGTATATGTCGTTTCCCATTAAATATAACGAATGTATCATTCAAAAAACTGAAGGGGCAGCGCCATCCCTCTGGCGGAGCATCGGACCTGCCCCCCAGACATACAACTTTGATAGTAACGTTTTAAACAAGCCTAATAAACAGTACTGTAATTACGTCAGGATTACTTTTAACACTTACTAGCTATCGTCTGTTAATGTAATAAAATGCTATATGAATTGACACATAAGTATATAAACTATACTAATTGTGTACTTATACAAAATTAGCAATCCAATCAACAATGCATACTATTGATTATGAAAATATCTATGCTTTACGATAAGATTGAGATTTTGTTAGGCTCGGGGAGCCGGCCGGGGCCGCCCCGCGGCGCGGCGGCGCCCGGCACTACAACGCCGCGTTATGTACACCATAACAGAAGAGCATAACTGCAATACGATTAATATTATCAGATTATTAAGATCATTGAAAGCCGACTAGAAGTTTGGTTATGCCTATGCTAACACTTTTATATTAAAAAACACTAGTGGGGTGCGAAGGGTTGCGATTGCCGCGCGCGAGCAGCCCTTCGCCCCTCGGCGGAGTCGCCGCGTGCTTGTGCGATGCGTCGGCGGCGCGCCGGCCGAGCGACGCGTCCGCGGCGCTATACTCACTACCATTAACGTTAGTTTGGTGTCAGGTACGCGGTCCGGCGAGCGCGCTCGCCCAGACCAATATATTATAACTTACCCTACGATACGATGAGTCGAGATGAGTCTAGCGAGTGTCAGCGATGCAGGGAGGCGCCGGCGCGGGCGCGACGGAAGACAAGCGGGACAATTGACTGGCGAGTAGAAACATGCGACTGACATCACTTTACAATGAAACTACTGAGAGAAAAGGAATTACTTATCTTCTCTACGGTTACGAAGGCAACTAGATGAAATCCTACTCTAAGGATAAAAATCTAATTATTTTAACTAGATAAAATGAACATTTGTTAAAGTTGTTCCTTGCACGACGGCATGTTGGGTTCGTGGTGTACGTTTGTCGAGCCGGAGAGAGCCCGGGCCGTCGGCGGCCGACGGAGCTTACTGCCGTTGTGTGGACGAGGGGCGGCGCTACATCTCGTACGGATGCTGCTGCCGTAAGTAGTTAGTTACTCGGTGGGAATACTTGATACCGCGCCCGCGCAGAGCTGGCCTGAACGCGTCGACGGCCGATCAAACACGGTGAGATACTTATTCGTAACCACCAGCCATTCATATTATTAATTTAATATAGGAGATTTAATTATAACGTAATTAGCGCTATTAAAGTGGAAAAACTGCTAATGAACACTCCCGATAGGCTGGGAACAGTATGACACGTTTAACGGTTTTTCCATTTTAATTTATCATGACTCACGTTAGTTTAAACATTAGTAATTGGTGCTCATTATTTTCGAGTGATTTTATCTAAAAATAAATGTAGGCAGGTTACTAACGAATATCAACAGGTATATATATTGCCGTAGAGGTTTTTAAATTTATTCAAAAAATATCCTAGCTAAAACAGCTACGTTATGTATTACTGTACAATGACGGGGGTCATAGGAATAAAAATAATCTACAATACTTGACCAGAAAGCGCCAAACATTTTAACGTACGAGAGTCTAGTTATGTAAAATTTTAAATTACTCTTACGGTTTATTAAAAGTTACACCCACAATAACAATTCATTAATATAATTATAATGTTAAAGTTAACTAAACAACAACTGCATCTACTATCACACATTCGAAAGTTTAAAACAATTTTACAATTGTAATCGAACATCATTTTATTGCTACGGCGACGGCACGCCGCCGCGATATGCTCTGGTCCGCCCGGACTAGGCCGCTGACGGGTCCGCTCCACGTCCCCTCCCACCTTCCTTCTCCAGACGCTATCCACTGCCTTAACCAGAAACTCGGCCCTCGGCCACTTTCCATAAAATTTGACGCAGTACCAATATCTACACCTAAGTTTCGAATATACTTCGCGACTTGAATAATACAAACTTTCTGGTAAAAATACTGATTACATCTCCGAATAGGCATTTGAACTTCTCGACTGCCGTCCAGAATTAGTTGATTATCAATTTACTATATTATCACAGATATGATATTACATACGTCAATATCATACCATGACTTTGAACAACACACGGAGAAGCTTAAGCTTCAGCTTAGCTAACGTTTGAAAATATTGATTTCTGAATCCACGGGCTTCTGTCTGTATTTTTATGATTACATTACATGTAAGCCTGCGGTGGACACCCAGAAAGTTTTCCAAAAGAGTCAGCCTAAATGATTATCCGTTTATAATGCATGAACTATAAATATACTTTAGAACTATATTCAAGTGAAGTATTACTTGCTAATTTATGCATTTAATAAACGAGTCAGTACATAAAATGGATTTTTACAAATGTTTTACACGTTGTTGGGTTTAACTCCGATTGCCCCATTCAAGTCGTTCTCGAGGAACATAACAAGTGAAAAAATCCATTTTGCGTGCGAATTGTACATAACAATTATGCGAGTGGCGTATAACTATATAAACAAATATGGTTTTCATTTAGATCCAAAAGACAAATTGTTGGACAGCCTTTATAAGAGCTATATGCCGTATCAATGATTGGCCGAAATTGTCTCAAAAGAGTTGCTGATTCTACAGTTTGTGTGATTGATAAGAATATATTTAGAATGTAACGGAACGTTCTAAGAACAATTGAAACGATGTTCGCTAGCGATGCGCCTGCAGCTGGCTGCGGGCAGGCGGCAGGCACCGGGTGATCTCGGCGGGTTCTCTTCGCTTCTCGGTCCTGGAAACATGTGCCGGGTCACTACATGACATTTGCAATTACCACAATAATTTAAACTTTAGTAGGCATAAGGCTTTGAAAAAAAATCAGGCGCTGTTCGTAAATTAACCATTTTAACCCATGTGCTGCATGTGCTTCATGTGGTCGTAGTGCCACTTAAGATTATTGTTACCCACCAAGTCAAAAAAATATTGGCGAACAATAGGTATAAGAAGAGTTAATGCATGGTTTAATATAAATTATCTTTGGAATATATTTAAAGATTGTTATTTATATATTTTTTAAATTAGGGGTTAGAAGAAAATATTATTTTTTGCATGGAGAATTGAAAGGTGTTCTGTAGAGTAGGTATTGAAGAAAAGAAAATAAGGTTCAAAATAGGTAACTATAAGTAACTAAGTAGGTACACTAAGAAACCAGAACTAATATAATTTAAAGTTTCTAATAATGTTTAGACTAACGAGTAGGTATAGGTAAATAAGGACAGGCTGCCTTCTAAATTTCTGTACATGCATACTATAGGTAATAGTTAACGACAATAACCAGACATCAGCTATATCACTTTTCCCATTTAGTTACCAGAAAATTAAATACTTCTATTAATTAATAGTCATGTATATATGTATGCATGTTAAATACTTAAGTATATATCATGTTCCTATTTCATACAAATGAACAAGTTTTATAAATATATTTTTTTTAATTTTGGTAAGGTTAAGCTTATCCTGATTTACCTACCTGATGTTGTAGTCTAGTCTGTTAGTAATATGTAGTATAAATAATGAAAAAGTTAGTTTTAGTTCGTCACAAGATACATTTTATGAACTTTAAACATTATGATTCATTTTAATAGCCCTTTAACAGAGTGGAAAGTCAATATTTCACAATTTCTAGATGCTGTTCCTTTTGACGAAAAAATACTGACTTTTGTATAGAGTTAAGTGAAAAAAAGTGCGGGATTAAAAGTGCTTTGAGTTAAGAGTTAAGAAATCCAGCAATGTATAGGTTGTAAAGTAGAATTGAACCCGTAACTACACTTGATATGTTAAACCAACGTTGGCTTCTTTTCTTAAAAGGATTGACTTCGACCCCGAATACAAAAGCATAAACCACATATACTTTTTCAAGGTTTTTGTAAATTATTGTTGTAAGTACGTGATAAATTCAGTCATCTAATTAAAACATCTAAATATAATAAAAAAATGGCATTGAACATTTCTAGCGGTAGGCTTCAACGCCTTGCCTTTTTAAATTATTAAACAATAATTGTCGTTAAATGGCGCGCGGCCGCGAAAGCGCAGCCGGTAGTAAAAACTATATTATGTAAAACTGCGTGGAAACCAAAACGACAATATTGCAAAAAAAGTTACTCAAATCAATTTTGTAGTTACGGGTTAAAAATATACATATTAAAGAAGTAATGATATAAAATATTGCCCTTTTACCTAGTTTCAAGACAGGCGGGACAACTTACCTTTAAAAATATATTTTACAAAACGCAAATATACAATACGCCGATTTGAATCGACGAATACAAGTACATTTTTACTGAGGTATCATTACTTCTCAACCGTCTCAAATACATAACTAAAAAGCGTCTGTGTGATACTGCCTGCTGTATGATACTGTATGCGACTTATGGAAACTTCGTATGTTATGCATGTGTACTTGATCTAGTCCATTCGATTATGCCCGCAAAGAAGATTGTTACTAGGCATCGACGCATGCAAATTTAAACCCCAATTGACTTGCTCAATTATTATATCAATCAGACGATCATAAGTTTGTAGCCAGAATTTAGTTTCTGAAAATGAGATTAATTCGATTCAATGACTTTTGATCCAATGTTAGCAGCCTCACATAAAAGCAAATCTCAAGTACACCTAATAAAGTAAAGTTAACGACATAATACGTATTCTGATGTATGTCGCATAGCATTGCAAGAAACTTGAGTCGTACAACGTCAAGACTGGACTGATTTTTGTCAGCACGACTTTAAAAATTAGGTTTAGGCACAAACGGCATCAAAAAATTATTATAACTATTTAAACTAAATAATATTTTCACTATGAGGAAAAAACCGAGCCGTCGGGGAATGTAATAAAATAATATGGTCACATGTCTTACAAATTGTAAACTTGATACTAATGTATCATGTTGTTAAGTAATCTTAACAAACATGAACTGATAGACTTAACAACTTTGTAATTTTACGACATGGCATTTTGAGATTAAATTAAAAAAAACTTTATGTATTTCTTAAGGACCATACGCAGCTAATCAACTTGATAATTACCAACTAAAGTCTTAGCATTTCTTTAAGTCCTATTAGCCGTGATTGAACTATGTATTTAGGCTTACGGCGTTAGACTAGTCGAAAGCGAAGAGCCGTCAAAATAAATCCAGTCCCTAAATCACGTCCAAAGCTCGAGTCTTCTGCAATGCCTACGTCAAAAACAAAACGAACAGCGTTCTACTCATGATATATTATCAAACGTTTCTATATGAATGCTGTCTATGAAGCCCAGTAAATTTGCGCGTCAAACCTGCCCCGATCAACCGTTTAAAGGAAGAAGGTCTTATAGACGTAGCCGGTCGCAATGAGGCAGAGCACGAGCAGACACAGCAGAATCATAATCTTCTTCTGCAGTGAACAAATACAACACTCATTAGTACTACTTAGAAGTGGAGGGCGAGCGTGCGTCGACCGAGGTCGCGTCCGCTCGCGGCAGGGGGGGGGTTACCTTTGAGCTTGTGGGCGTCGCGGGCGGCGCTCACATGAAGTAGCTCGAGACGTAGCCCACGACGACGAGCCCCAGTATCAGCAGACACACTAGGATCATGATCTTCTTCTGTAGACGGCCCGGCCGCGGTCGAGCATGCAACAGTTCGCTTTAGACATGGCGCGGCCGCCACCGGCGCTCCCGCTCAGTACCGTCACGCACATCATTATTATAACACGAAGGGCAACTAATCGTAACTGTAATCGACCGATGTCAATCGTATGGGTGCGTCATTTGCCTTAATTATATCATGTTTAAAACCTTAACACCGGTGAATAATAAAAATAAAATAAAATAAAAATAAATATAATTTAATCTTTAAAAGTCCTTAAAATTATTATTTACATCTTGAGTAAACATTTAATAGTTACGATTTATAATCACCTAATCTTTCGCGTCATTTGCGCAGGGCGTTAGTTTATGAAATTCAAACATAACCTTCTAGTATGTATTCAACGTTATTAAGTACCTATTAATAAACTATAATGATGAATGGCATAATATTATATTTCACAGTCTTTTGATTATTGTTTTATAGTGCGAATAAGCCGTGTTAGCGAGTCGGAAAGTCATAAACAATATGACCAACACTGTAAATCTACAAAGAAAATTAGCTAAATAACATACCAGAATTTATTTAGTTAATCACAGTTAACAAATTGTAATACAAGATATGCATTATTTAATTCGTATAAATAGCACAAAAAAACTTCTAATTCTCTAAATCTTGAATTATTTCTAATGCACAAAATGCTCTCATTAAATGCAAAATATTATAAGGAAAGCTCTGTGACGCATACGCATTTTTTTACTATAATGTACCAAACGAAGCGGCTACCTATGAATACGTTTTCCAAACTGCGAGACGAACTGCATAATTATTATTATTTATTTAAGCAGTATACAGTAGTAATAATTTACATGAACATCAAACAAAACAGATCTTTTTAACTATGTACATACTATTACCATCAATACTCATGCCTAATGTACACAGAACATCAATAAAAATGACAGCCGGGTTATCCTAACAACTAGACTGAAGTCCCATTCTCAGCTCTATTGAACCAAGTCAATGGCATTAAAGAAGGAAAATGTAAAATTCTTACACTAAACTATAAATACTGAAAGCTATCTCACAATTATTTAATTAATAAAACCTATGACTGATCTTTAAGTAAACTTCAAGTTCCTTAAAACAAACAAAAGTTGTACTGTTAATAGTTAACAAAATAAAATAATGCAATCAAATAATCGTCAAAAACAAACATTTAAATAAATCACTCAGCAAAATCGAATACAAGTACATAGGGACTAAGATTTGTGCGTGGTTAAAATTTATTAAATGTAATTTGAAACTTAACTTGTTAAATAGCAAAAGTTTGGGCAACATCAAACCATCGGCTTTAACAATCTAGCAAAAGTGGTTATATATTAAAAACGGTATACATATTGTGATCTTTGAATTACCTAATTGATAAGATATACAAAACTATGAACTAAAGAACTATAAATAAGATTTTTTTGCGCAATATAACAGATAAAGATTGTAAACGGTGCCCTAAACCAGCTTGTTTGATAAAATTATGATTTTCTACAAACACTTAATCTAAAGCACAATCTAACATTATTGCACTTTACAATATAATATTGTCTTGAAATTGTTTATACAAAGTATTAACAAAATTAATTTAATATAGGAATTATAGTGAATATGAAGCAGGGCAGTAAGTGTTTGTCCGCCTCAAATATAACTTGTTATTCTTATTTATCAACCGAATTAAATTTGTAAGATAAACGCAAATATGAAAAAAAAACCTCATCTTAAATAGAATAAGATCGTGAATTTACACATTACATTTGTGACCAAAAGAATAAATACCCCGTCATTTGTAGACATTTCGGTATTGGTAAACAATAATTAGAAAAATTCAAAATAATTAATTACAAAATAGTTTTGGACCACACCTACACTCTGTTCAACCTTACTTGTTGTACAGTGATTTTAATATTTAACACTAAACAATCAGTTAAAATTAACGAAAAGAAGAACGAGGGTAACGAGGGTGATGCAACAATCCGAGTTTTGTCTCGGGTTGTTACAAGAAAATACATAGTTGCTTTATTCTTGCAGTGTTAACATTTAGGTAAAAAAATACCCTTTAAAAGACGCGTAATTATAAACAGTTTGTAGGTAAGGGTGAATTGCAAAAATATTGTACATAATTAAGGACCTAATAGATGTCAAAGTTTAATTGAAACAAATAATTTACCCTACGATTGTATGACTAATTTTCGTTACACAAAGGAAAAATAATTTGTTTCAATTAAACTTTGACATCAATATTTTTGCAATTCATCCGTAACGCCAATTAACGCCGCGAATTAAATAACAAATCATTATTGGCAGTATAATTGCAGGTTTTATCTGTCAAGTAGAAAATTCAGTTTTAAACAATAGCACCGTTTTTTTGAGTAATTAAAAATAGTACCTACAAACGTTGCAATAAAATTCTGTGTAAATGTCAAGAGAGGTGGTAGACAATGTTTCACTCAATTATTTTTTTTGTTGAAAATAAATATTGTTTCCATACTAGATCAAAAAGCAGGAAACACTATATCAGCGAGCGAAGGTACGTCTACCCCTTGGTCCCCTTGACAATTCTACTGTAGCAGTGTTTTCAAATCAACCTTCTTCAAAGTAAAAGCTTTGAAAAAGGATTTTGAGAATGATTTTAAGAATCGGGCGACTTGCTCACTGCTGGCGGGTCACTTGCTAATTTGAGCCACTAGGTAAATAAGTTTTCAAAAACACTGAACTACAGCAACCGTTACCTACTTCAAGTAACATTTAGGAGAAGTTACAAAAACTTAATACAAGCAGAATATATTAGAAAGGTTAGACGAATATCAACGTTGAACTGTTCTCTGGATAAATAAACCGTATAGCGTCCAGTGGCCGGCGCCTCTTCCGGTCTTCCTCCGGCGACTTATGACAGCACGCTCGCGAGCACTATTATTAGAATTACCGCCGTAACAGACAGGCATATAATGATGAAGATTTTTTTCTGCAATGACAAGGGAAAACAAAAACAAAATAAAATCGCTGTGGTAACTTAAAATTGTGCAAAATATAACTTTGCATTAATTGCAATTAGATTTTACCGATCATGCTTTTTACTAAAACAAATTAATAAGAGAATATAATAAATGTAAAAACTTATATGTGTAGTGCTTGACATATACCTCCACCATTACGCATTTGTGAAACCTGACACAAATCGAAGAAACTTCAATTTGTAACTGATTTCTTGAAACTAAACATAAAACTATTCAGCAAGCTACACCAAAACATTTAACATAGACAAACTATGTATACATTAAAAAATAAACATAAACTGCAGATTCTAAGTGAAAATTTGCAAATTAAAAATGAACCTATGAAATTCTGGCTATTTGAGTGGAGTATTTACAGGTTCTCTTAGATCGCTCTAAACTCGCAGTCTCGGACGTGCAATCATCATGCGCATCTCACGTGCACGAACAAAATGCGAGAGTTAAAAACAAAGCATAGGGGGGCGGGGGGTGAGTATGATATTATTTTGGTATTCCGTTTTTAGTCTGGTCGTTGTTAATATCGTGCCGGCAGCCGTGGGGTGTCCCATTTACCTTCCGCGCCTTGGCCATCCACTTGCCGGCCTGGATGAGCTCGGAACGGCCGGTGTCCACGTAGTCCGTGGTCTGCGACACGTGGTGCTCGATGCGGTCGACGAGCTCGCCCTGCAGCGCTAAAGGCAGGCCCAGGGGGACGCGGGACTCGCGGCGATTGGTTCATACGTACGGTTTATTATACCCAAACTAATGTTTTGTTACAGGAACCAACCAAATTTTAGCTAAACCAGAAGTTCGGAGTTAGTCCAAATAAATGTATATAGCCAGAAATAAAATACATCCTGATGCACAGATATGTTACGACATTGAGCACGAACGAACATGTGATACGAAAACATTTAGTGACACCTTAGTAGATAAGTAGAATAGTATTATTTGTATAAACAGAAAATTGTTACATAATAACTCGATATAATTAATGTGTTATTATTAAATTAAAGTTATTTGTGGTTATTATATAACAAATATACCAAATACCGAAGGCAAATTACGCACACACCGATGACAATAGAACAGTTAAAGAATTCCGGATCGAGGTTAGCCCATTTCCATCCAGTGTTAGTAAAAGAAAATAGAACGTCACACAACAGTTAAAGCGGGGGTGTTAATGCACAGATGACAAACAAAATATAAACAATGGTTTGAACCAATCACCGAATGATTTCACGTAAACAAAATGCAAGGTTACGAGTCGAACCATTCACAAATGTATCGCAACATAACAGGGCGGGAGCAGGAGTTGGGCGCGCGGGTGGGGAGCGAAAGGGGACAAACAAAACAAAAACGCATTAGCAACGAATGAGCAGCTACTGGAATGATGACAACTCACCCGCCGAGCTTTGCTCTGATATTTTAGGGCCTTCTTTGTGTCTTGTGTGGCAGTTTGGACATAGTCCACAGCGTGTTCTACATGATACTCTATGCGGTCGATCATCTCTCCCTGTGCCCAGAGGAACTTGTTTATTTTATACTCTAAACATACATGCTACTGAATCAACTAAGTTCTCATTATCAGTTAATAATTATAATGTAGGGTACAACCACCTGTAGCACAGAAAATAAGGACTTATTCCTGGTTCAACGATTAGATTACAATATAAAGATATATCGAATGCATGTTATGTCAAATTCTCTGTTCCTACTTCATAAGCTACAACTAAAAGCAACAGTCACGAATAAATTGCATGTAATAGACTATTTATATCATATTGCTCATTGTCCGAGATCAAATTCATTATACATACACGGTGATAGTTTTATAAATTACAATATCACGCCTGCCAACGAGTCAACTGTTAAAAAAAACTTCCTAAAATCAGCACAGGAATTTTTGAAATAGTTTGTAAAATATCAAATTAGTTTACGATAGAACTTAAAATGCACTAGGATTAGACCATAGATTCCTGAAAAAAAAATCTCTTCGCAAACATCTTAGAGCTACATGTTCATGTTGTGTACATCATGTGTTGTGGACTGATGGAGGCTGATGATGTTGATGTTTTTTATGATGTTTCACCCTAAATTTGTGTACGTAATCCGTACTAATATTATTAATATGAAAGTAACTCTGTCTGTCGGTTTGCTTGTTATTCTTCACGGATAAAGCGCTGAACCGATTTTGATGAAATTTGGTATGAGTCCCGGGGATACTTTAATCCCAGAAAATAGGACAGTTCCCGAGGAATAAACGACTTCTACGCGGACGGAGTCGCGGGCAACAGCTAGTAAACAAATAAAAACAGTAACCTTAACGTGGATAAGATGCAAATGTAAAAACTCTTTAGATTCATTTGTATTAAGATATTTTGGATATAAGTATGTATTGTTGTAACTAAGTGTGATGTTGATCTATCTGGCTGTTTGTCTATTGTGTATCTGTGTCGCGTGTGCATGTTTGTGTGATTGACCTGGCTCTCGACGAGCATCGCCATGTCCATGAACATGTCGTGCAGCTCGCGGATGGAGGTCTCGAGCTTGATGATGTCGGCGTGCCGCGCCTCAATGTCGGCCAGCGTCTGCTTCGCTTGCTGCGTCTCCATTATTATCTGGAAATTCACATAAAAATAAATAAATTTTAAATAACAGGGGACAATCTCACACAAATTGACCTATTCCAAAAATAAGCTCTAGGCTTGTACTAAGGGTACTTGACAACGATAAACATACGTATTTAGAGAAATACATAGAAAACGTCCAAGCCTCAGGAACAAATATTCGCGCTCATCACACAAATATCCGCCCTTACCGGGATTTGAAACCAGGACCGTTGGCTTCGGAGGCAGGTTCACTCCCAACTAAGCCAACGTGTCGTCAAATCCATTTCACATTTTAACATCAAATCATACCCAGCATTCTCTTATATTGTTTAAACAATCTTTCTTTCTTATAATATTTGCTAGAGTGGCGCATCTTCGTAGATTGAAAACACTATAATGCCCTGCTAAGCCAAATAGCAGCATCACAAATAAAACCTGTGCAAATTCCAACCTCATTACTGACAGGAGAGGATTAAATTTACTTTGGAAATTGCACCTCAGATACTATTTATTGGCTTAGCAAAGCAGTATAAAGGTACATTTGTCTTCATATCGTGCAAGTTACATCATTAACTCGAGAATAGATAAATATAATACATATGTACATGCATACAGTTAGGTGCAAAACTGAGTCAATATTATATTGAAGCACCTTCGTAGAATGTTAATAAGTCGATGACAAGAAAAGCTATTTTTATGCTTAATAAAGCACTCCTTGGAGTTCGCAGCAGTTAGTAATTTTGAACCAAAAACTGTATAATTTCAATTTATGTTTTTATACTAGTAAATTAGTTTTGTCTATGGCAACCCCAAATAAGAAAACTATCTAAAATAGGGAATTCTATCCTTTTTAAAATGAGGTATCAACTGCTTAAATCAATCCGAATTTTAATCCGCTACAAAAATGAACTAACAACCAGTTTGTATGGCTAATTTGTCTCGGTGGAAAAGTGAACCGTGCACTGAGCTAATGTCGTCAATAACAACCACCAAAAATATGGCTGATTTCAAAAATTTCCTACTCATTAAAGAGTGTAAATTTCTTTGATTTTATCATGGTCCTTATTTGGGGTTGCCATAGAGAGAAAAAATATCAGATTAAAAGAAAAGTTAAATTTAACGGTTTTTAGGTTAAAATGACTTAAAAATTGTAAATGGCCGGTAAATCATTCGGGTGGCGGATTTGTAGCAAATTGTAAGGAGTACTTGTCTGTATGAAACATTTAAAAATACCTTTAATTATCATCAATTTATTCACATTCTACTAAGGTGCTAATATTGACTCAGTTTTGCATCACATCACGCCTTAATTCCCAGAGTGGCCCAGAGTGGGGTAGGCATAGCTACAGAATTACCAACAACTCTAAAAAAGCTTCTGGAATAAATGAAATATGTTTCCTAGTAATCATGTGGACACATTGTACAACGCGTTGCAAGCGACATGCCCTATTTTTATGCACTCAGACATGCAGGTTCCGCGTATTTAACGTAATACCAGCCAACACGGCTATTTCATCGATCCTAACTAAGTATCGTCCACCTGCAGCTCAATTTACTTAATTACTGAGAAGATAATATGGCGTAGATACAACTATATTGCAAAATTACGTTTGAGCAAAATCGCGAACATTTTTTACTTTAACAGATAATTCAATGAAAAACGTGTGTCCAATTCGTTTCGCTTCAAAATTTTGCAGCGGAAAATTCTGAGCGCACAACGTATTTGCACTCCTAAAAGTTAATTTACATAGGGGTTGACCGTCTAGTCGCAAAATTGCGATACAAAAATGTTTTAAAAGCTAACGGTGACCTACATCGACGTCGCTGAGAACCAGGCTTTTAATGAACAGCCATTATGCATTGTGCTACAGCAATGCAATCTGCAGCTAAGGCCATTTATGTAGCATTATCAGAAGTGCATGCGGATCACTTGCACGCGTGAGAATATAAGTGGATACTTGGATATTACGGCAATCAAGGCCGCGATTTGGCGACATTCCCAGTAAGGCTCTAAAAGGCTTCCGAGAGATTTGAGCCATTGATTTCTACTCGACTGTGGCAAATTTTTACTAGAATGATCAATCGTCGCTTGTGTTCAAACGTGTGAAGTATGCGAACCTTAATGTGTAGTGTAAATATTAAGTTTAAAGCAGGATTCATTTCCAAAGTATTGACATAGAATATTTCTCTATTTTAACTGCATCTTTATTTGTCTGCCGTACTCATAGTTTATTTTCATCACACATTCTCGGAAAGGATGTTATAAAACGCAGGCGTATAGGGCAATTATAGCCTATTTACCTCCCAAGGGAGTTACGGGTTTGGTAACCCACCATGGTACGTAATAGCAGACTATGGAATTTTAAAAACAACAAAGGTTTATTTCCTTATTTCATAACTTGGCTACAGACTAATTTTACTGTATACAAAACTTATACGGTGCATTTAACCGCATCATATTTATATTTTACTATTATTTCAGAGACATTTTCAATTATTTTTATTAAATTGTATATTCAAAACCGGTATACTCTGGCAGACAATATGGCCTGGGCCTGACAACTTTGAAAACTAATGGCAGTTCTTAGCATTATCTGTGGAAGACTATATTGAAAAAAGTTGAGTTGACATCTTGACAATACACACAACACCACGCCTTCATTCCCAGAGTGGGGTAGGCAGAGCTACAGAAATACCAACAACTCTAAAAATACATGTTAATAATTCTGTAACCACATTTTGCACAAGTAGGCTGAGATGTTTACTAGTGTATTAGTGACAGGTTGCAAGCCCATCGCCTAACAATACTAGAAGCCCTTACTCCCTTAGTCGCCTCTTACGACATCCACGGGAAGACATGGAGTGGCACTATTCTAACCCGGAAACCACACGGGGCATCTTGACAATCTCTTTTAGCAACTCGAGTGCAATTCGTTTTTTGATTGTTGTTTGCTTTAATAGTCTATTTTTTTTTGTTTCCTTGCAAATTTGATGAATAACATTGTGTGTCTCCACGGGTAGTAAGGGAATATCAAACTCGAGTCGTTAAAAGCCCTCCGCCTCAGTCGTCGGGCTTCCAATACTCTCGTTGGTTATCCCCTTCTTACTTCCCTTGATGCACAATTTACTTAAACAACTTACTACTTTACTTGTATACTTGGGCAATAAATAGCACTGACACCCGTTAACAGGGAAATGAACCTTAGTGGTGGAAGGACGCCGCCCGTATCCAAACTTAGCAAATCAAGGAAAAGAGATAGTACTGACCCCCTGGGTAAAGACGGCCGGGTTGTCCTGCTCCAGCATGGTCTCTAGCTCCTCGTCGGTGGTGTTCCGACCGGTGATCTCGAGCTGCCGCAGTATCCTGTTTTTGCAGCGGTCCCTGTAGTCCGTCTGCGTGCGGTTGTACTCGGTCATCACTTCGACGAACTTGCGCGATAAAGTCGAGTGCTGTGTCTTTCTTATCCTGAGATCCGCCGAGGATTTGTTAGAGTGTTCCTCCTGCTCGATGTTTTGCTCTATATCTGTGGATAGTCACGTTGAGAATGTAGTCGAAGAATGGACAGGTATAGATAAATGCTTGGTGATTCATAAAACTTTCTTCAAATATTAAGCCAAAGGGGAAATTGTATAAGTAGGTAATCACTTCCTTTTTAAGTACTGGGACTACTGGGCCTGTATTCTGTTGGGCAAAACCATATTGCCTTTGACGTGTTATCGTATTGTTTTTAATTCTGCCGTTATTACTTTCAAGAAAATAAGAGCTATCAATACGTTGACGATACGATAATACGTCAAAAGCAATAAGGTTTTACCGTGTAGAATCTCAGCCGTTTTACATTTACTCGTGCGGTGTGCTCGTGTGCCTTCTCATTGTCATAAAAAAAACGATAGATATGTATTTGGAGAACAATAATAAAATAACATAGGGCTAATTAACAAATGGAAGCATAACCACTCAAATTGTACGCCGACATTTCCCCTCGCTGAAAGTTCGTCACAAACATGTTTAGGCACGTACCTACCTACTCACTCGAGAATGTGCGAAAGTGATAATGGAAATTTTGCACGTGTATTTCAACTTACGTTTTAACTTTCCTCTGACTTTGTTGGCATTTTTCTTAATATCTGCCATGAGATCTTCTAATTCGTTCTTTGTTTCTGAAATAAAAATAATAAACATTAAAATTGTGCAGAAAGATAGTAAATACTCGTAAATGTCGATTCGTTAAGAAGCTGATATTACTGTAGTAGTTGGTGGGTGACAACTTCCAACTATCTACAATAATTCGGAGCAAATAACTACAACAGTGCTTTACTGCACGTTCGGCGATAAGAAACTTTGGTCATTATGTTTCGACCAGACAGGTTTCGGAACCTTCGTCTGGGGATGAAAGTTTCGCTAACATCGGCAGGCAATCGCTTTTAGAATCGCTCTACGCTTCTTAGACCGATTACCCGATTATACAGAGAACAAAGTAAATCAATAAGTGTATCATATTTAGCTTTAGCGAAGCTTACTTGGCGTCTGTGACGTATGTGTTATTTCGGAAAAACAGTGACACTACTTCCACCTTTTCGGGATCCTTATGTCCGATATGCGAGTAACAACCTAACAACACAGCACAACAGTCGTGTGTGCCCCTGCCGAACGTGAAAACGTAGTTTCGTGCGTAATGAATGCCAACTAATTTTCACGACCTGAACTAAGTATAGTAGAGTACACTACATGCATAGTTTTTTTTAAATCACATAATTGAAAAAATTAGGAGTTCAGAAAGGGAACGGTGGCATTAAAAGAATATTTTTGTTATCCGACTTCTGATAGTAGAACGAAATGCAACTATTACTTACGAATTCATGCTGATATTCTGTGAAAGGTTGCAACCCTGGTTGAGCCGGCTATTTATACTGCGATCACTAATTGGCTTCAGCGCACATCTACCATTACACGGTATTCACAAATTCGGAGGGAATTCGAGGTGTCGAATTTATTGGATAGTAGATAAATGGATGGCTGTTTATTTCCGCAATAAGATAAATCTCTGTCACCGACAGGCGCTCGTCGGCGATAACAGTAAATGAGAGAAAAATTACCTACAACCAGGCCCATTAGCGCCCGCGGCCGCCTGCGGGTGAACTTATCGGCTTATAAAGATTTGACTCATCCTCATATAAATGCGGCCGTATTGACTCGGAAAGCTCCCGAGCGCTTCTGGTAATATCAAGCCAACTGCCTTAACTTGTCGAAGGGTATACAGCTGTATTATAAATCATAACGTTATCTTAAACATGTACTTATTATCTATAACGCAAAATTCTAACGAGCTAGGAATACTAGATCGTTCAATAAGTCCCGAGACTAACTTGGAAATGATTTTTAAAAAGTACTGGCCATCAATAAAAGATGTGTAATTTTTTTAAAAATGGAACTATAAAATATTGATTTTGCAAACATTTAAGTGACGCTACGCTTGTAATATCAATACAATGGGAAAAAAACGAGTTTCGCATGTTGATAAAACATTGTTTTTTAATGGGAAAAAATACCGAGCACAGCAATGGCTTAAAAAATGTTATGCGTGATCAGCTCCAACTCTAAACCAACCATTTGTCGGTGGTATGCCTTCTACAAACGCAGTCCCGTGGACACAAATGATGGGGAACGCTCAGGTCGTCCAAATGAAGCAGTGACTCAACAAAATATTAACAAAGTCCTGAAAATCGTAATGGAAGATCGGAAGGTAAAAGCGCGCGAGATAGCCGATAGTGAAGATTTCAGCTGGTAGTGTTTTCACAATTTTACATGAAAATTTGGCGATGAAAAAGCTTTTTTCCAAGTGGGTGCCGCGTTTGCTTACAACTGATCAAAAGGAACAAAGTATCAATGATTCAGAGCGATGTTTGGCGCTGATAAGTACTAATAAAAATGATTTTAAACGTCAGTATGTGACAATGGATGAAACATGGATACACCATTTCACTCCGGAATCCAATCGGCTGTCAGCGAAGTGGAGAGCGGCTGGTGAAAGCCGCCCGAAGCGGCCAAAGACTCAGAAATCAGCCGGAAAGGTTATGGCGTCTATATTTTGGGATACGCATGGAATACTTTCATCGACTACCTTGAAAAGGGGCAAAATATAAATAGTGACTATTGCATGTGCATATTGGAGCGATTGAAGTAAGAAATTGCGGATAAAAGGCCTCAAATTAACAAATAGAAAGTTGTGTTTCACCAGGACAGCGCGCCTTATCACAAGTCCGTGAGAACGATGGCCAAAAGTAATGAATTGGGCTTCGAATTGCTTCCTCATCCCCCTTATTCGCCAGACTTGGCCACCCGCGATTACTGGCTGTTTGAAGACCTCAAAAAAATGCTCCAGGGTAAGAAATTTGACTCAAATAGTGAAGTTATCGCAGCAACGGAGGCTTATTTTGAAGTCAAAGACCAATCGTTCTACACGCATGGAATAGAAAAGTTAGAAAAGCGTTGGAGCGACTGTATCGCTCTTGGAGGAGACTACGTTGATGAATAAAAAATATTTTTATAAAAAAACCTTGTTTTAGAAGGTACTTAGTCTCGGGACTTATTGAATCACGTGTTACTTACCTAAGATTTAACATATTTATAAATAATGTTTCAGTTTATAAGTACCTAAACAGCTTATATTTTTTGTTTTACAATTCGTAAAAACTAAACTTATTTTTCCTAACTATTTCCGCTAGAACATCCATAGGCTATTTATTGCGAGCAGATGTGGATGGCGCCTAACGATAATTGAATTTTACCAGTCATCCACGCACCAACCTCACGCAATATTTATTCTGTCGGCCGAACTCCTGCCCGACGGAGACCATACCCTCGATCTCTGCATAGACCTTTAAGCCGGCTTTATAATTTGAAAGGCCTATTTCGTTCAAGATGGACAGAACAGACTGAATAAAGAAGAGTAGCTGCCTACTGAATTTAGGAAAATCTAGAATCGCAATATATTGATGGAACTTAAATAAAACTACTCGAATGTCTAATACATCAAAACAGGGACCGCCACTGCGTCATGATAATCATTACGGCTATTCATGTCTGAACTCTCGATCGCTTTCATTAGAATAGGTAACACGGGGAAATAGCATCTCCTCTCCAAGGGAAACGATCGCGTGACAAATCAGATTAGGATTTTACAGGGGACTATTATTTCACTTACCTATGTGTTTTAAACTTGTGAACACTCATTTTACTTTGCTTTGCAGGTTACAGATTATACGAATCACACAAAAGCAGACTTTATCCGATGAATATTGAATCCTAGCGATAGAATGCGTGTCCTGTTTATTGCTTTAATTCAAATAAGATCGCGAGATTAGTACGCAATTTACATAAGAATTATCGGATAATTTAACAACATTATGCAGGTGGCATCTGTAACTCGTACTAATCTTCTTCACGCTACGCTTAGTCGAAAATTCGAGTACTCGCAATTAGCGTAGCCGTTCCAACAGTAAATGCTGGGAACAGAATACAATGGCTTTAGTTCTGATCTTCAATCAAGTTAATTATGCCGTTCAGTATCACCTATCTGTCGTTCAATTCATATATAATTCGTGTAACGAATACTCTTACAAAGCGTAAAAGTCTGTTGCTGAATATACCAGGAAATTTAAGGCTAAAAATTAAATGGTTTCACCTGACGCCGAAACACGTCATGCATTTCATTTAGCGGAGCGTAAAAGCGGATTTATAACTCTGAAAATGTGCACGTATTTATTTAGGGTAAGCTAACAGAGAGTTGTACCTACGTACCGATGTAACAAACACTTTCAAAGAACCTATAATAACAGTGGCACGAAAGATTGCCTGCGTGCAACGGGGAATAACAAAACTTACAGAGCGTCAAGTAGGTATAGAAAACTGTGTTCATGGTAGTAACATTGTTGTTTCAGGACGGTCTCCGGCGGAACATTAGCGCCGACGTTTCCCGCTCTGGAACTTAGCATGTTCCCAGGCGTTTAGATTGCCCATATACGAAATTGAACAGTTATTTCCGAAGAAAAATGTTGAAAATGGAACGGCTGTTAAAACTAGTAGTCTACTTACTATTGACAGGTATTCATATAGCACTTCGCTACTATGGTGAAATGAAAAGAAAACAAATCGTTTGAAAAACAAAATACGAAATTAGCTGTGCTTCAAAGCAATGCACGGTCCATTTCAATAACAAAAGCCGAAATAGTGATGTTAAAAGAATTATAAATGTCTCCCAGGGGAGGCTTTCGAGATATTTAGCACCCTATTAACTCATTAAAAGACATAAATATCCATGCGGCTCCGTATCAGATTGTACTATCAATAGAAATAATTGAAATTGAATATTCGTTCTTGACTAACCGCTTCTGTAGAAATATTTTGAGATTTAATATCCAAAGGCTACGATAGCACGCTATCAAAGTCCATTCATTAGTAAACTTCAAGGGCGATAAATGAGCCCCTTATTATAAGCGGCGACGTATAAAAAAGTTATAGTCAGCTTGTTCGATATAACGACAGGCTACGATGGCTTGTTCGAGGCAATTTAGGTCGGGTCAATTGGTGATCGTGACACTTCTGCCGGGGGTCCGCGGCCATTGACGAGAGTGCAGTGCGGTCGAAGATCAACTTCTCGCACCTCATTCTGTGTCATATGATATGGTTTAATTCCTAGATATAATTTTTTGCGTTAATATGGAAAAGTGATAATTTCAGGGTAGCATGAGACATATCCTTTTTAATACTTATCTTGCAAACTTCTTTAGCTTTCGTGTGAGGCGACGAATTTATGGGTGAAAGTTTAAATTGTACTAACTCACACTTTACATGAGAGAATGCCAAGGTACGCAGTGCCAACGCGTAACTTAACAAGGAGAGGTATAAGGGCGTGAAGGGGCGAGTGGGGGCGCCGCCGCCGTGTTCTGACCGCCGCGGGGCTTTCGTTAATCGGGCTAATCTCGCGTCAAAATCAGCCCCAACAAAACCTTTATAAGTTATAAAAGGGGGCACAAATATAACGGTGTTTACCGTAAGCCATAAAAGATAGGTTTTAATATGAACAATCAGTTGTGTTCGTGAATCAGCTAAAGCGGTGTCTTATCTAGAGGCAATCATATGTCGGTCGGGGCGTGAACGACTGCGAATGGCGTTTATTTAGTTTGATTTGGTAACCGGCATGTGGTTTGAGTCACGGCGGTGCGTCACCGGGCGGTCACTGCAGCCTCCGGCGCCGAGACGCCCCCCTCATCCCGCCAACGCTCCGCTTCTAGAATATCTAGCCACCTCCTCAATCTATATAAGCAGTCTGACTTCTTTGACCTTAAATAGATGAACCGCCGTTATTTTTCAATAGACGGGCATTTGCATAATAATTTTAGTACAGCCATGTCATACCGTGCACGAAATATCAGTAACTAACGCGATATCAACTTCATTTCATATAAAATAAATGTTTTAAAAACAAAAAACCGTAATCGAAAAGCAAGAAATAACTTCTTTTAAAACGGGAGCTAAACAGGTCAATCCAAGTGAATTTGGCTTTTGGTTAAAAATATTGTGGGACGCCGACTTCAGTTGGACTGAACCACCATAACTACCATTGACCTACCATCTTAAAAGAAGTTATTTCTTGCTTTTTGAAGACGGTTTTTTGATTTTTAATACATTTATTTTATTTCATACATTTTAGTGATCATAATATACTGTAATATCGTCCCACATCAAGTCATAGTCATTTGTTTAAACCATTTGAATGTGCTTCGTCATAGTCGCTCAACTATCTTAATCGAGATATCTTATCGCTACCCTTAAAATGGGTCTTCATCATCAGTTGCACTTCTTCTAATTATACCTTTTGGATGCAAATGCTAGACTTGTCACTAATTAAATTTGCTCCACATACATGTATTCCTACAATATATGAAAACCAAGGTCCCATCATCAGAACTTGACGTGCTGAAAATGGGACCAACTAGAAAGTACAACCATTCAAACAACAGAAGTATTTCAAATCAGTCCAGCGGCCTTTGAGTGCTCGGGGAACATACATAAAAAAACCCGACGAATTGAGAACTTCCTTCTTTTTTAAGTCGGTTAAATATTTATAAAACGCAGCGCAACGCAAGGAGTTAGGTACAACCACATCATTAACATTTCTCATATTTCCTAAGCCCCTGGTTTAACTGCCAAAATGTAAAATCAGCAGACGTGTTAAATGAACATATCTACTTCTTACAAGTGGACCGGGTAACTGTAAGTTCCAATTTATCAAGCAATGTCCTGTTTATCTTTGGACTTAATGTAGCGACAGAAAATAACAGTGAATTGCGAAAGTGATAGTATTTTTAACTACCTACCAACGCAGTTTCCTACGCTTTCCGTCACGAGTTTCAGCAAATGCCATGATCCCCGCAAACTCCCACGTCGTCCCACAAAGCCAGACAGACGAACGCCTCCGCGCCGTTACGTAGCAAATGCCAACCAGCTTGCCCTTCAATCAATTTTGCTGAACTTAGCCCCACCTACGACGCAGCGTGTTGTCTATTAATAGGAAACCCATACCCAAGTTAAAATTAGTTTCTTCTCAGTTACTCGAGTAGAATTACTGAGAGCACAAGCACTACCCGCTTCAGCAAAAAGTTCAAACTGCACAAAATGCGTAGAGACTATGCCTGATAGATGAGACATTGTAAGAAGCGAAAATGTTTAAAATGTTCTTAAAATCTTCATAAAATGTCACATTATTATAAATTAGCCAAAAATATTAACTCACTACCTTTCAAGTTTAGATTCGTCACAGAATCTTTGTTTATTGCTGGTAATGTCATATAATTTTCTGGTGTAAGATTACATTTGCTTAAATTATTTAAAATAAAATCGTATGTGCTTAGGTAATAGACGTTACTTAACAAGAGATTTCACTTACGCTAGCACAAACATTACAAACCATTACCAAATGTTATCATTTTCCCCGAAGCGCGTCGTACGAGCGATATCATCTCCGAGTTCGTTGTTTTCCTACAATTATCTTACTCAATAAACGCCAAATGAGCCAGTTTTAGAACGAAAGTGCGTAATTATTGCGACGGAGATCAGTTATAAATGTCATAAAGTTACTTACTTTCATCGGATTGCGGTGCTGATAAGATGGCGCTGTGCTTCTTCTTCACCTCTTCCACGTTTGCTTGAATCGTGTCTATCATCTCTCGTATCTCTTCCACCTGTAAACAATAACATATAATCATAAGCAAAAGTGATGTTGTAAATTTAACATCCGTTGCGGACTTAATAAACTGTATAAAGAAATCACTTTCATTTCTCAAGCTTCGTTAGACATTGATTAACAGGACGCGCGCTAATCAATTACGGTCCCATTGAATGAGCGCTAAAAGCTGAAATAGGGTGATAGTACACAAAAACTTGTATCGCGCAAACATCTTCATAGAATTTATTTACTCATCAGACTTAAGGGTTTTCAATGCAGGCGACGGCAGTGGTCGTTTATCTTTCGATCGTGCTAAATTTGCTCGGAAAGTAAAGAAGGCCCATATACACCCTGGCCGGTAGCCAGCTAGAGCGCTCACAAACCAATTTTTTGTCATCACCTACTTAAGAGGTTACAAATTTACATTATGAAGTAAAGTCAAGCAATTTTACTTTATTTATGAGTTATGTCTAGGTTTATGTGAATAATGCTTTAATATAATGCAATTCTTCGTCTTTTTTTATTAAAGGCCACCGCGGTATTCCGCAGTAATAAAAAAAAAATCAAGTGAGTATAGAAAATTAATGCCTAAACAGAATAAATCAAAAGTTAAAAGCCGGGCATCTTTCAATCGGCCATATTCCGTCTCCGCAGGAAGGTTACCGGAAGCAATAAATGCAATTACATTTAAGAATTGGTTGAACTTTAATTACCAGTCCGCCAAGACCGCATGTGTGGTTAGGATCAAATATCACGACGCTTGCTCATCCTTAACAGTTTCAGTCCAAGGGTTTGAGCATTTTCTGACAGTCCTATGTAAAAAGGCCAAAGTGTTTATAAAACGCAGTGTCTTTATACTTGTTACGTTAGGCTACCTCAAAACATGACCGTTCTTTGTATTTAAATTAATCAACGTTGTAGCGAATGCTCTCGTGAAATGTTCCAGTAAAAAAGCAAAATCGGCGACAAGATTCGCTGTATAAATGCGAATGCTCAATGTGCGTGTATGTTGTCCTTTTAATCCACGAAGTCCCGCTTCACCACTTAGTTTCAGGCTTCGGCACACCGGATGCGTGCGCGTGACGTGCCCGTGCGCGTTCGCGTTCTACTGCGATAGAAATTGACATATTGTATGAGGATTCGTACTATACAACGTATTAGTGGAACGCGTAACATGCGTGCGTGTTACGCGTTCCGGTGTGGGTCGGTCTTTAACGTACATTGTGAATTATAAACTCCATACCTGTGAATTAATGTTCAGGTTCATCAATACACCCTTTTGGCTCGTCGACATAGAAAGCACAATGTCAGGGGGCTCAGATTTTCGAAAATCGACTGAATTGGATTGATAAGCTGATGACAGGTGGCCTCGATCGCTTAAGACATGTTAACTTCATACATTTAGAGTAAGATAGACAAAAGAAACGTAAACACCGTTTGCATCTTGGCTGGGCTTACCGGTTACTAATGTAATTAATCGTACTAATTATCAGTATAGGTATTGGTCGCGTGTTATTTAAACCATTAATTTCGAGCTGATTCGAACGTTCGAGCCAGAACGTTACCCAGTAATTGCTACCTTGAGTCAATTAGTGGCCAAGCCTTTTAAGGCATTATTTTACTTAAAATTTGGTGTAAATACCTCCTGGCAACAGTCCAGCCTTAGAAACCACTTGCGGTATCCTCATACGCGAATAAACATACAATGTCACAAAATATCCGGAACAAATATTAATTAAACAAGCAATTTTCCATTAAGTAACATTTTGTACACGTTTTAATATATTCTGTACATCAAAGGAGGTATTACTTTTCCTAAAACGAGACTAAAAGGGATTATACGTAGCGAAAATATGTTACGTAGCACATTTTCCTTTTTTTTTATTTTACTTTAAGATTGAAACGAAACCACACAAGAGGTAAATTACAATTAGGAGTAATGGATAGAAACCGGGACAGAATAATACATTCGGTAACGTACATTTCAGCTGTCTCATATTTATTCTACTGGTTTTCGACACTACAGAAAAATATTTTCAGAGTACCTTAAAATAGAGATCAATAGTAATGGCCCAGCCCAACACGTAAACAAACCAATTTATCATTATAAATAACAGTACGTTACTCTGTAAACGGTAACCTATCGCAACCTCGAAAAGTTTTTGACCGAATTTCATTTGACCGAAAACATTTCGTTTTTTATCGTTTCTCCGATGGCACGATTCGTCATTTTTTTATTTCACCATTTGACTTTAAGTAAATGGTTCGTTAGTCCAAGCAACTTTTCTTCTTGTAGTCACGTACCCTATGTATTGTTACGTATTTTATTTCAAAGCCCATTTTTCATTACACCAATGCTACAACTAGCCTGTGGATCGTTTTGTATTTTGTTTCTTAACCCATTTTTCACTTCATCAATGTTACATATAGATTTTGCTACGTTACGTCAAATATTCATTTCGGCCAAAAAATCTTGCTTGTAATTAGTTTCAACTATCTACAAAATGCAACGAGCAAGACGAGTTAGGGCAGAACCGACTCAGATAGGTTAGGTAAGAAGGCCAAGGCGGGAGCTTTGCTCCCGCCTTGGCTTTCGAGGTTATTTTTTTTCTGCCCCGAAAAACTTGCTTAAGTATAATTTATCCAGACAATGCAAAGATCGAGCCGTAATATTGGGCAAAGGATACTAAGGTAAAATCAGAAATAGGAAAAAGACAAATAGACAAAGCATTACATTGGACAACTGTTGATACGCCGAAACCAGTAATGAGGTATAGATAATTTGTCAAATCGTTAAAAAACCAAAACAAGTAATGAATAAATAAAACTATTCGAAATGATCATTCGGCCAAACGTAAAAAAACCCAAACCATAATTGACGAAAAGTATTTGTCGAACCAAAATTCGGTCAAACATTTTTCGAAGTTGTGATAGGTAACCTCTGTAAACACGTACTTGTCTGTCTAGTGTATATAGTTATATAAAAGTTAGGGGACGTTTTTATAAACCAATACTTTTATTTAAATTTTATTGTTACCATATTTTATTTTATAACGTGGAATAGAGTACCAGTGATAAAACCATAAACATGTTAATGCTGTTATATCTTCATATACATTCAAAAATGTTTCTCTAAGTAACAAGAATAAAACGACCTTTCTCACTGTTTTTATAATTAAATCGAAATTACTTATCAAAAACTTTAGCTAACTCAGAATAAGACGTCTAACAGAAACTAGGGCACAAAGTTACATAAATATATCAATCAAAGTAAGGTCCGATTTAATTGAAAATTGACTTACACAAACAAGCAAAGTAAGCCCGTGAAGTTCACGGTCGTCATTCTGTATACCGAATGTACCTACAGTAATGTTCAAAGATATGGTGTACTTTTCACCCTATTTCAGTACAATAAGGTGTAAAATTCTATACATATATTTGTCCTCGACTCTACAGTTCCACAGACCACGTTAACAAGACTATGTTTAACTAACCATTCACGATTCGATCGTCAAATCATCAGCATAAATACCTAGGTATACCTAGAAGTACAACAACAAACACAAAAGGATTCCCTGATTCCAAATTTGGACCACCATTAACGCCACCCGAGAAAAAATATCCCAGCCCTAACCAAGCCATTTCGCTTAATAAAGAAATACGTAACAACCTTCCCAGTTTACTATTGGGATTTCCTACTCGGCAACACTTCTGTCTAGCAAACTTTCTTCTGTCCTTCTCACTTCCAGTTTTTTCTTGTTTTTTAACCGACTTCAAAAACAGGAGGTTATACGTTCCATTGTATGCTTTTTTTTTATGTATGGTCACCGATTACTCAGTCAATTAAAAATTTTTTTGGTTTGATAGAGTATACTTCCGAGGTGGTCCCATTGTCACCAAATCTGAATCTGATAAGGGGATCAGTGAGGAATTGAGGGAAATTCTCAAATATTACATGCAAACATAGAGTAATTTTAGTATTTTTGGTAACAAATCGAATATTTGCATTCAGAAAGTATCACCTGGGGAAGTGGAACTGATGATGAAGACCACGGATGGCCATCGGAACTCCTATAACGGTACCTATTACAAGGGTGGCGATAAGATATCTCGATTAAGATTGTCGAGCGACTACAACAAGCGTTTGCTTGCGGCGCGATTGAAACTTGAAGTTTCATATCAACTAAAAAGTGGGCCTACGGAACAGCGTATTATGATCACTTAAAAGTATACAATAAAAGAAGTTTTAAAAAACAAAAAACCGTCTTCAAAAAAGGAAAAAATAACTTTTTTTTAAATTGTAGGTACCGACCTATACCTACCTACCTAATAGATTAGTCCAACTGAAGTCGGCGACCACAATATTTTCAACAAAAAAGCCGACATCAGTTTTTGAAGGCGGGTTGTTGTTTTTTACCTCAGAACACTTCGGTCAATAGGCGTCCGTGGGACAGCGTCATGGGCTCAAGAGATGAGTCACCGTTAATCAGATTACAGCGATAACCACTATCGGCCGGCAACCGCTTGATAACCTCTCTGCCATTGTTACAAGCGCCCACGCACTCATAACTCATAATACAGCATTATGGGTTTTGCACCACTACACCCTTATTAAAGGTTCGCCACCATCCCGAACACATGGATGAGGGAGGCGATGGTTGAGATACGCGTCATACTCGTGAACGGGTGCTGTCTGTGGGTTCCGGTCTGTTCACGCTTGCAAGGACCTCTTTTCCAGTTTGTTATTTTATTTTAGTAATCATTCCTGACGTAGAGACCTCGTCGTGTTGTTCTCCTAGTCGTTATTTTTTATTTAATATTGATCTTACATTGGTAATTATTTTGTTTGTGCTAGTATTCATAATTATTATTTATTACTTTGTAATGTAACTTACTTTTAAGTATTGTATTTTGTAATTGAAAAAATTACCTTCCGCTGGAGTTTCTTGCAGCGTTACTTCTCAGCAATGATGGTCTTGTCCGAAGCGCTGGTAGATTCACTGCATATTTTCGACTTGTCAAAGAGCCCTCATGTACTCATTAAATGATTGAATTTAAATTTAAACTTGAAAGATGGTTATCTTTTCTTTCCTCTTGCTTATTTATTTCCTTTTGTTCGATTTCGATTTACAGGTGAAATCAGCTACAAATGATGAAGTGTCCAAACCATATATTATTTAATTTTGATAGCGATTAATTTAAAGTACTGTGCCTACTGACGCCAGAAATCTTTTGTTAATTTTAAAATCATAAAAACACCAAAATTAAAAAATTGAACTTGTTTTACCATCCCTATAAGTCGGCAAGTAGTTGCTATAAAATATTGAATTCGATTGAAATGTTGTGTAGTTAGTTAAGCTATTATCGCGATTTTAATATCTCGCAACTCCATATTATAACTATACTGGAAAAACATATACATACAATGTATATAA
This sequence comes from Acleris holmiana, assembly GCA_949316455.1. Lineage (NCBI taxonomy): Eukaryota > Metazoa > Arthropoda > Insecta > Lepidoptera > Tortricidae > Acleris > Acleris holmiana. The sequence goes on from OX438766.1 coordinate 16,115,416, forward strand.
AAGTCGGATGAGCGTTCAAAGTTTTCCTTGGTGACATCGGTCCTGAATTGGCCAAAGAGTGTAAACCAGTCATAATGTTTATTTTAATTTTTTTATGTAATCAGACTTAAAACTGATAACGTACTGATACAACGTTGAAACTATGGAAACATATCTCTATACTGAGTATTATTAGCTAAATTGTGAGAACACAATTTAGCTAATTAAACTTATTTGAATAGAAGCACGAGAGATCTACACTTCTGGGAATTCAAATTCCCATTTCAATGTCTGAGCTACGGTCTTCCGGGCCAATTACTTTGAATGTTCCTGAACGTTGAAATCGACCGGACCGAAACGCAAATTTTAATTTTCCTCATCTCGTTATTCTGAAGCGACGCGACGCGGATTATTTCGTGGAGTTTTTTCCTGTTTTAAATAAATAAATCATAAGTCTTCGTTTGTGAGAACATCGCGGGAATCCCGAGCATGTCAGGAGTTTGTTAACATCACTAAAAAAGTTGTATCGCGCTAGAGAATCCCCTAGGGGATGCGGGGCGTGGTCGACGCCTGGTTACTTTGTTTTGATGCTTCCGCATCACACGCATTTCATATTTTTGGTCATTTTATGGCAAACTTGCGACTTTTTGTCCTTCAATTAGGGATGTCAAGTTCTTTTGACATGACATGCCTATTTTCCAATATTTTAAAATATGATACGCCTATTTTTCTGACGCGTTTGCGTAAAAGCAATTATTTTTAGGGTTCCGTACTGAAAGAGTGCCAACGGGACCCCAGTACTAAGCTGTCTGTACATCCGTGTGTTTTTCAGCGGGCTGTACCTCATGAACCGTTATAGATAGAAAGTTGAATTTTTTACAAGCACCACACAACACACATATACAGCTGTTGTTAGCCTACGTATGTTTTCTAAAATTTTAGGGTTACGTAGTCAAACAATAGTTTCTACCAATAAAGTTCAGTCATGTTCGTCCGTCTTTTTATATGTGTGGTAACAGTCAGAAATTCATCCCGCGCACCAACAATTTGGGTCCAAAAAATATGCTTAGATGCAATACCTAACTTATAATATAAACTTAGATTAACAATGGTTTTTGGAGTATGTTACGTTTTTAGTAACGCGTTTATCTAAGAAACTCTACACTGACCATAGCTCGACATCCTTTTTGCCAGTGTCATTGTATGTAATAACAACGTCAATCTACCAAATTAGTGTATACTTAACACAAGTAGGCATTGTTTTAATGCGTGGGAATTGATTTGGGTATAATGCACTTAGCCGATAAATACACAAACCGCCTCACCAAACGAAGCGTAATATAGGTCACGTAGAACCACTGCCCCGGATTGTAAGGCTACCGCTTCGAACGTAGCGGTGGCATTGTAATAAAACCGATCGTGCTGCATCGCTTGCGCCTAATTTCAGCGGCAGCCTTTATTTAAGATCACGATAACGCCGCCTTGTGCCTGCTGCTGGAGCCGCTGGAGGCCTAGAGTAGCTCGGTAATAAGCCCAGAAACAGGATGAGACCGATATTGCAGGCTATAATAAAATTAAGGTAATTATTCCGATTTTGTTTTGAATGTGCTATAAAGTAATTGATCCTCAAAGTCGGCGGTAGGTAAACGAAATAAGTCCGCCGCGTCCTGTTTATCCTCCCATATTGTACTTTGCCGAACGAATATTTGCGAACTGAACAATATAGGAGGGCAGATAGGAAGCTGCAATCTGTTGGGAACGCAGGTTTATGTTTTAGAATGCGGTTGTCGCTCCCGCTTAAGCTTCAACGGTGCATTTAAAGAGGCGACTTGAAGCGCTAGCGTAGCGACCGCGCCGAACACGTTAGCACATCTCACATAATAACATGTAAATGAACTGCACGATTATGATGAATACCAAACACAGCGTGAATATTAATGCCGCAAAGTAGTGTGTGGATTAAATGAAAACGGACGGAGTATTCGCGGCACGAAAGGGAACCGACGCAAAGTGTTTGGGGTAAGAGGGATTGCCGGCCGTACATACTCAATGACGTCGAGTGTCTACAATACAGACGCTATTCTCATCTCGCCGGTCATCCATCAGGAAAGGGCATAGCTCTGACATCACTGTAACCGCGGCTCAGGTCGTGACTCAAACCATTTAATAAAACCGTCATATCTTGTGACGCCAATTCCCTTCACGTTTTTGACCTGTATCTATGTATGTATGTTTTTTTTTCCTTCGTAAAGGCTGAACGGATGACCTGATTTCCAAAACGACGTGTCCATTGTCGTTTTAGCGTCGTGAGTGTGGTGGATTTAAAAGTGCATAATAAGGAACAATATACACACTGCAGTAACAGTACAACAAACAGTATCAACTCAAAAAAATACTAGTTTTGTTTCAAGTTCATAGGCGTTGTATTAAAGTTGATTTTAAAATACAGTTATATTTTGAGTTGATACTATTTGAATCTAGCAGTGCGTAGACGACTACATTAAAACTTGCCGTCGGGTTCTTAAGGCTTGTTTGTTATTAGCCTTGTTTTGTTGTATTTAAACCGTTAGAAGGCTAGTCAGAAATCCTAGTGCACTAGCTGCATACAGTTAAAGTGACATCGTTTTTCATTCTAAAAAAGCTAGAATATATAATTATTTCTCAGTCAGCTTTAGTACCCATCGATAAGGTAGGTGAGAAAGCAATAAAAATATGTTGTATGATTATGCACTACACCTGCATGTCTAATTTCAGACTACTCGACGAAACGAAGAAGCCTACAACGAAGCAAGTAGCCTCCTTTGCATAGATTGAAGAACGATATAACAGAAGGCTGTCTCGAGGTAAGACAGGTCGACTCAAAGGGACCGAGTTACACGAAGGTTGGATAATAACATCCTACCAAAACGTAAGCCGACGGGGTTAGACGTAAATCCCCGGTATTTACGTACTAATAACGTTATATTGTAGATTAAATTGAAATGTCCCTGCATGTAAAAGTACGTAATTAATGAATGGTACACATCACAGCAATTAATGAATGAGCTACGATGACAACTGAGAATTCGCAACATGAACCAGTCAGATTTTCGCCCCTATCCAAAAACGGGGAGGTTTCCGCATTTGTCTGTCTGTCTGTCTGTCTGTCTGACTGTCGGTCCGATATCTTCTAGGGCCCAAATAGGTTGGCCAATCAAGAGCTAGAGCTAGAGTTGTTGGTATTTCTGTAGCTCTGGCCTACCCCACTCTGGGAATGAAAACGTGATGTTATGTATGTGTATTCATATTTCCAATGAATCTATCCCTAATCAAAGCGATAACTTTTAATTAAGACCAATCAATATCCGACTTGAATGATAACATTAAATACTCGGCCACCGCACAAAAATGCGGAAAGACCGTCATAAGATAGATAGGTAGATCTTTGCAAGAGAAAAAGTTTCTTTTATACTCGAGCTTCGGCAGTTACAATTTTTTCGTGAGAAAACTTTGAACGTTATTATAGGAGAAATAACAAAGCTCTATATTTTCATGTCAAAGAATATGCGGGCCTTTGGTTTTGGATACTTCCAATAAAACAAGAAGGACGATTACTTGTTCATAGTTGGAAAGCCTAATTGAAATGAACGAAAAGAGCAAAAGAGCATCGTCGGTCTTTCAATCCACTAATATAGGGATAGGTACCTATTGTTTGACTGTAGCAGTAGAATCCGGTACACCACTCGCTCGCTCGGCACACAAACCCTCCATTTGCTCATTTGTTATGTTCCCCATTCACACACCATCCCTGATTTAACAAAGCGATACTACTCCTTCAAAAGGCAAGTTGGTTACGTAAAAAGAGAAAGCAATTATCTTTTTACATGCAAAAGGATCTGATAATCGTACTCGATTGATAAAACATACAAATTTGAGAAAATCGTTTACTCGCTTTCCCAAATTGTCTACGAAAGACTAGATTTAGAGTATTTAAATCAAAGTTACCGACATCAACATCCCAACCCAAATTCTCCCGGCCGCTCATTTATCACATAGAATGGCGGGTCAGGAACTCGTTTTTATTGCCTTTTTTCCCCCGTCTAAGCATCGACACGACACGTGTCCAGCACGCGAATGCGGCTAAATTAGACGAAAGTATATAACTAGATTTGTGAACAAGCCCTCGTATAAAACACAACGCTAACAAACAATAAGCACGTTGTCTAACAGAGCAGCGCAACGATGAAACAATGGCGAGCAACAAGCTGAAACTTTTATAAAAGTGCTGAGTTGTGGTATGCAGCAGATATGGTATCGTATGGTTATGGCATGTGGTATCGTAGATACATTTGGCTTGTTTGCTGCTGTTATCGAGTGCAGAGCCCTCAATAGTTCCGCTTTCCTGTCTGCAAGCATTGCTGATATTTAATAGAACATACAGTACATTTCGCGCTCTGTGACAAATATTCATACCTCTCTGAATTATTTCATATCGTATCGTTTTCCGCTGTAATGTAAACAATATGACCGGATTTGATCGTCATATGTTTAAATTATAAATATGTTTCGGGGTATAATAGGTAACATAACACATTTGATATATTGTCTGTGAACCGATCCGAAACAAGTTTATTAGATTTGCTGGATCCTCGTCGCGTGAGGGGATAAGTTGCGACCCAAATACGGTTACACGCTGTCCCCGTTATGTCTGCCACGTTACATTATTGAGCAAACCTCAACTAATATATTGTATTAAAACAAACCGGGATGAACGTATTTGTAGAGATCGTTTGAAACTATTAATCTTACCTCACCGAAGAATTCGGTCATGGGGCTCTCTTCGACGGTGACGTTGACGTCGTCGGGCCCGACGTCGTCATCGTCACTTTGCGCCTGGAAAAAGGAAATACTCTATGAGAAATGAGCACTCTATAAATATAGCAAATAACACGCATACAGCATCGGGAACACTTCAACAGTAGTTTGCAATGCTAATTGCAAACCAGAAATCAATACTTTACTCAGCCCACACGTAAAGCGGCACGTGTGTTGCACGCAATTTGGGTTATTGAAAGTACAATAACTCTGTGAAAAGCCATGCTATTTTAAGAATGTCGGCATGGCTGAACACGGATGGCACGTACAACAAAATAGAACCCACTTAGAACTACAAGCGAGTTCACCATTATTCAATTTGTGGATGGAACGCGTCCCCCACAAAGGTCTACCTACTTCAGGCTGATATAAAGCGACACGACTGCGGGGCCCAGATAAAAAGAATATCCTGTCTTTAATCGCTATTTGACTTCTAGACACCCAAAAACGGAAAAACAATGTCGAATTAACACAACTTACAAAATGCCAGGGTATATAAATCGAATTATTTAAAAGCCAAACCTAATCAATTAATAAATAACGAGCTATCGCAAAATAAAAGTATAAAGTGCGTCACGTAAAGGAGCAATGAAACGTGTTTGGGTCAAGGCTGAAACAACAATGTCCCGATAATGGAGAGCCTTCAAAATTAAATACTGTTCAGTTCCATTAACGGGCCCTGTAACTAGCAATTGATATTTAATTAACATCGCCTACAGTTGCGCCTCGACAGAATGTTGGGCGCGAAACGTCCAGATAGCTTTGGGTAGGATAATATAATTAGCGCCGCATAGTAACGAAGTTTCAGTGTGAATCTGAGTAATTTCTATTTATTGAAATACTAGCGACCCGCCCTCGCTTCGCTCCAGATTAAAGTATTATACATATTAAACCTTCCTCTTCAATCACTCTATCTATTAAAACAAACATAAAGCATACATAGGGATATAGGGACAGAAAAAGCGACTTTGTTTTATACTATGTAGTGATTATTCATATATTTCGATATTCGTCACATCCATGCCAAAGTCGCGAATCTGCACTTCGATTCAAAATAAGAATAGCAGATTCGCTAGTTTACCAAGTGGCGTTTACGTCATTGTCTTTAGAAGTCAAAGTGCAGATTCGCGACTTTGGCATGGATGTGACGATTTAATTTAAGGTCTAAAGTGGATCATTAATGAATCCTTGTAAAAAGAGTCTCAGTTTCAAACATTTTGGCAAGATTCATAAAGGAGTTCATTAATAAAACATTAAGAAGTAATCATGTCCCTTTGCTTTGCCACTATTCCCGTTTTGTTGAATCTTTTTATTATATCACTTCGAACATTCGCGTTCAGGGGTTCGATTTTTTAATCTTACCGACATTTATGCGCTGATTTATCTACGAGCGGGCTCCCCTTTTAAATTTGATATCATAACGCCTTTATAATATCAAAGCCTAAATCGCCTAAAAATATAAGGTAAAATAGCCGCATAAATTGTTTTAAAGTTACTCATTTGTCGTTGGTGAGATCCAAAAATCGAACTCCTGGCCATAAGGGACTATAAAACACTTTCGGGATGAATCACATTCGTATACTGACAGCAGTGAATTTGTACTCTCCCGGGAGCCAGTTGTGAATAAATACTCGTAGTTGTCAGTATTTGCGTAAATTCAAAAGCCAAACAATGAGGGCATCTAGATAGCACTGTTTACAGTAACATTGTATACAAACAATTTTTGTACTGACGACCTTTAAAATACAGAACAGTTTGTTAAGTAACGTCTAAATATAAACATGTTCTCATTATGAGATTCATATCGTGTGTAAGACCAAAAGAAAGACGTAAGATCCTGCTTGTTTATGACATATAGAATTGCGACGAAGTCGGCATTCAAATAGAATCTCGTGCGGCTTGGAAAACTTTATAATAGTTGTTAATGGGCTCGCTGACGTAACAATATATTTGTAGGTGTAGCATAAATAAGTTACGGAGAAAGTCTTGAGCATTTACATCTGTCCGGAGGGAATAAAACGGGCCTGCAGAAATCCCACTAAATCAGATTGGCTTTTCTGTCCCCACTCTACAGCGATAAATTAAACACAAGGCCCAACAAAATGGAATAGGGCGTTAAGTATTAAATCCGTTTATTTTCTTAAACATTCATAAAAAAAGTACATCAGGTAACAACAATAAGTAAGTAATAAGGAAAACAGCTCCAGCAGTGGAATAAACTATATTAATATTAGTATTTGAATATTTGCAAGGTGGTTTTAAGGTGGAACGACTTAGAATAAAAAAAGTTGACAGAGAGTTGCCTTGAACTGGTACGGACGGACAATGTTAAGAAGAAACAGAGATGACCAAGTAGTCCACTAAGCGATCTTATTCCGCAAAAAAAGGAATCACTTTGCGGACCAGCAGCGTGTCTAATCTTACCAGTCTTACCGAATGTTTAACTACCACATCGTCAGTGATCGGAATAGGTAGTGCAATTACGCGAGACTTCGGTGCGTAAGTTTAGTATGGATATAGCTTGTAACCCCGGGATTACATTTTCAAAGTGTTAAAGTTTGTGTTTAACTCAGAAATGTTATTAAAATATGATTTTAACGTTTATTTTGCTAGCATAGAATATCGCATTGACGAAATATGTAGATACTTGCAATAACAAAAAGTTAAAAAGTTATTTTTTGTAGATTTTTCGCATGTTCCCATTTAACTTCAATTAAGGTCATGGCAAGAAAATATTCTGTGAAATACGAGTCCCGGAATCTGGGGTCTTATCCATATTAAGTATAAGGTCATTCACCCGAAATTGCACTACCTATTCCGATCACTGCACATCAGACAACTCTACACCCGAATAAAATTTCTCAGCAGAACAGGATATATATATACAGTACCGGCAAATAATATATCATCATTGTAAAGCCTGACAAGTTTCTATTTGGCTCTATTTGAATACAAACTTGTATTGAAATAGGGCCAAATAGAAACTTGTCAGGCTTTACTTACATCTCATACGATTACCTACAAATGTCTCACCAAAATTGACATCCAATCAAGAACTAGTTAACCAATTGTATTGCTATTATTCAATTCGTTGGCTGATTAAATAAGGTTCAAAATGGTATATAACAAATGTTTGTAGGGGAAACTTGCTTAATTCGTACCCCCTAAGGGAAAATGAGAAAAAACATAAAATATAACAAAAACAGAAACATGCGACTTATGTTTTAATAAACTTTATTCTATGAGTATTCAACAACAGTATCATATTGCACTTACAATTCGTAAACTTTAGAGTAATAATCTTTTTTTTTTTAAGTGGAAAAAGTACGATTTAGGATTATGTACGCCTAATTTGTACCACGGTATTCCTTAATCGTACTTGGTTATCTTATAATTAGTTTCAGTCTCAAAATCACAGCAAATCAACTAAAGATACGTCTTAATATTACTAGATAAATATTTTTTAATTCTACATAGCAAATCTAATAGTTTTCTGTAATTCTTTACAGTCATCACAAGCATTTTTATCAACTCCAGCACAAAGCTCATGAACCCAGGTCTCACAGTGGGTGCACTGAATCATATCTTCTTTTCGATTTTCTTCGCACAACTTACAGTACCAGTTTTCTACGTTTTCTTTTTTTTTGTTTTCTTTACATTCTTTTTCTCTTTGGTAACATTTTCCCTTTTCAAGATGTTTAGTTCTTGGAAGTTCTTGCATACAGATTTATTTTTTGAATCAATAGGTTTTTTATTTTTATGTCCACTTGTTTTTTTTCCAACTTTTATATTCTTCAATCGCTTTTTTCATATTGGCTGGAGCCCAGAAGTTATATTTGCGCTTAGCCATATTAACCTTAAACAAAAATAAAACGTTAATTCCTAATTCGTACCGGTACGAAATAGGCTCATACGTAGAGTACGAATAAGGCGCAACGACCAAAACCAATTCAAATTTACCGCGCAAAAAATGCTTGCAAGGTTGGCGACAGTACCTACTAAGAATAAACTCGTAAATAAGTTAAGAATTAAACAAAAAAAACCAAGTTGAATCGTTTACACTAACTTGACACAAAACCCTTATGGAATAATCAAAAATTTTAGTCAAAATTTGTGAAATTACTTACTTTTTTAATAATTTTAAGCTGAGCAGCGGTGCGGTGTTGTCACTTATGTCAGGTAGCATGGCGGACTAGTGGTTTCATTTTATGCCATGAGTGTCGCTACTGTTGCATTCCGTTCGGAAATAACGCTAGGGTACGATTTAGGCACAGGTACGAATAAGGCAAGTTTCCCCTACATATCGTAGTTCAAAAAGTTTAGTATTTTAAAAACCATTGCTGACGTGTTCATGTTCATACAAATACCGTAAATTTAGTATGAACGCGTCGGAAATGGTTTTTTAAACTACGATATATACATTTTTTTATATATCATTTTGAACCTTATTTAAGCAGCTAATAAATGAATAATACAAATACAATTGGTCTAGTTGACCAATCTTCTTTCTTTTCAAAATTCTTGATTGGTTGTCAATTTTGGTGAGTCACATTTGTAGGTAATCGTATGAGATGTAAGTACAGAGATGATATATTATTTGCCGGTACTGTATCTTATTTATAAAATTAATAATGTTTAAATCCCACAGGATTAGGAGACGGCTCTACTAATCATTCTGTGTCAGGACATTGGGAGTCGGCAATAACAAAGAAAAATAGAAATTATCCGTAATGAAAAATATTAAATTACAAACGTATTATTTTCTCCTTTGCAACGTGTTTTTCCCACGGCAGATGAAACTTGACGACGAGATCAAGTTGATTAGTAAAGAAAGAGTGCTGGGGTATTATGAGACGGTCGGTCGTCGTTTATAAAATACAAATTTAATAGTTTCTGCCCGCGGGTTCTTTCTAAAATTTCCTTAACCAAACCTGTATTGCAATCCGGTCCCCTACAATTTTAGTGCAAAAATCACTGCTATCCATTGCTCCATATTGACGTCATAATGAAAGTGAACGAACAAATTTTGCATTTATAACCATAATTAGTTATTATCCGTGGCTACGTCCGCGTAAAGTTGTTTATCGTGGGTAAAAAGTAAACTATGTCCTTCCTCGGGCTTTAAGCTATCATTGAAATCGGTTCAGCGGTATAGCCGTGAAAGCGTACAGATATTACACAGAGTTACTTTAACATTTATAATATTACTAGCTGTGGCCCGCGGCTCCGTCCAGTAGGGTCCGTTATTGCTAACAGTCGTGAAAGCATAACAGACTTCACATTTATAATATTAGTATGGATGTTAGTATAAAAATTATAGCATGGATTTAGACGAAATACATGTTAAGTAACTACGTGTATGCCAAATTGCTACGGTAAATATTGTGATCCATGTCAAACTTAAGCTAGCCATGAATTCACGATTTCACCAAGGAGCCATTCAGTGGAATCCCGGGCCGAATAATTTGTAGGCGGTCACGCCGCCGTCCGGCCCAGACAAAGGGACCGCCGCCGATTACATTACCTTACTCTACTGACAATCTCCCCATAGTGCTGGGTAATCGAATTGTAGGATACATGTGCACCAGTTTGTTACCGAAGGTTTGCTTCTTCTTTAATAGAGGTGACACGCTGTGTCAATATAACAAATTGAACGGGCAATCTTTGAACAAGTTATTACGCTCGTTAAAAACAATTAAAAGGTCAAAGAGAATGTTCCACTGTTATTAAAAAGGTTAATTAGGACAAATTGTGTTTTAGAAGAAGAGATTGTAGGGCATAATTATTACGAGCGTGACACACACACCTAATATACATTAACAGAAATTGAAACAACAGTGTCAAAGGTGAACCGGAAAACAACAATTGAACCTCTTTAGGGTTTCAACTTTCTCCGAGTGTTTGGAATAAGTTTCAGTAACGTTCTAAAACAGGCACAGCGTATCTAATTGAATTAGGGAAATGGTTTAATTAAGTCTTCGTTTGAAACGAAATCTACAAGTGTTTCAGGTTAAAACAGGGGAGATATAGATCAAAACGACGTAAACCTCGGATAGCTTTACTTCTAAATAATGCAGAGCTGATTAGGCAGATAACGCGAAATCACGAGTTTTTACAAGCGAGTAAATAAACGAAACAATTGGCTAATTATACCCGCACACAGTTGTACTATTTTCATCGGTCGTGTAGCGTCGGCGAATTGGGAACCACGTCACGTATTTCAATCGAACCCGATTCCATAACGTCTTATGTGTTGAATCTCGAAATGGTTTCAGCATGTATTTTCTGCTTCTATCTTAATTGATCACACCGCAGAAATAGAATATAAATAAAATAAAATGAACATCCATACATACATACATTAAATAACACCTGTTTCCCAGAGGGGTAGCCTGAGACCACTTCTTTCCACCTGCTACGATCCTAACAAAACGATCGCTTCTTCCCCATTCATACATCGAGTCATGCATATATGCACGTCGGTTTCGAATTCTAAGATTCGGCCTTTTTGCAGAATTTCTTCCGACCCTTTCACTCACAAAATGAACACAAAAAGAACATAACTATTAAATAGATAAAAATCCTTAAAGTAATGGCGTCCTTTTCTTTTATGAACTGATATCTCTTGAAAATTCTAACCAAATTTCATGAAACTTAGTTTAAAACAATGCCGATTAAACTAGCCTTCTTAAAAAAACGAAGCCGAAAAAAGTCGAACCGAAACTAAGATGTCACAGACAAACACGGATACATAGATTAAATTTACAACATTCTCTTTTTGCGTCGGGGGGTTAAAAATAGAAGGAAAGACAAAGTATAAAATGTCGTCATGTCAAAAATTACAAATAGGGTGCAACTCAGCATAATCGTGTGGCGTGGCGGGCTACGATCCAGCCCTCTCTCAAATCACCAAAGTCAAGTCTGACATTTAAAAAAAGTTGTATTGGGCATGATTATTACTTATCCCACGAAAGGAAAACCCGAAAACGTTATGGGAAAATTACTCGTAAACCTTCCCCAACTTGAGCAGAGAGACTAATTAAATAAAATTTAATTTGGGCAGAATTTTAACGACTTCTGGTTGTGTACCTTGTAAATTAGTAAAAACTAATTAAACAAGCGGCAATCCGGGGACCTGGCATCATGCGCAAACTTGATCCAGCATTAAGTCGTAGGGGACGTATGTTTCAATTAAGGCAAACGAGTAAAGCGGAGATTTTTAAACCGCTTTTAACGGATGTAAAGGTCAAACAAATACAGAATATTGGAAACACAATTAGCAAAAAGGTATATCAGGTAGAATAATGGTAGAGGTAATGCGTACAAAAACTAAAAAAATATTCTGTTAACCACGAAACCGGGTAACTATTGAGGCAGCTTTAATTAATTTTGATACACCATTCGTTCATGGAAATAAAACATGGCGATCGTATGAAACCTAAATCAGGATCGTTGCGTAATAAATAAAATACGACTCACCTAAGAGACATGCGAGCCCGTCTTATGTTTTTGCTGCCGAGATACGAAAATATTAGGAAATTAGGAACATGGCGATATGAACAACCGTAATACTACCAAGTGGCAGACGAAATCAAATCAAAGAAATGTAACTCCGAGGGTAACTTTAACATACGTACTATTTAATAAAAGCATGATCATTGATCAATGATCATATATAAAATTGACACGCTAATAACCACACTACATGATTGCACAAAATTAGCGGATCATTGAGTAAGTCGAGGAAATAATATATAAATGACGCAAATTCTTGGAAAGGGAAAACGAAATCGATATTGCAGGCCGACCTTCGGTTGACAAAACACAAAGTCGATTCCTAATTTAGGTTTTTGCATTCACTATTGTTCTTTAATTCTTAACTTAACAGAGTCAAAGGAAAATCTTTTCATTGTGTTAAACAAGCGTTATTGTTGTCATTATTTAAACCGGAATCTAAACGTCGCGTTGTATACAGAGGGAAATAATGTTACGGAATTTCCTAAACAATATAAAAGCGTCGGTCGGGGGCGGGTATATAGTAAACGACCAAAAATTACGGACAACTGGGTCAACCCAGATTCGGATGCTTTGCGTAAATCTCTGCGTATATATCCCCTACAGTCGCAAACAGGTGTTTGGGTAGTTGGTTTTTCCGCATCGGAGGCATTTTTTTTTAGCTTTGGCTATCGATTTCATCTAGGGATATTATGGCATTACGCAAGTTAATCCTGGCAGAATCTTAAGCGTCGTGTATCCTTACGTGACGTCTTACGGCTTTTCCAACCGAAAATGGCCTCAGTCCCTACATAATTTAGTTGAATAAACCTGCAGACCTTTTCGTGAAAACATAGCTACTAGATATATATTTATTGCCACATTGGAGGCGTTCATCAAGCTCGGCTGAGAATTCAGATGTTATATTACTTTGTAAAAATAGTGCAGAATTAAACTATTGTCTTTTATAATTTTTGTATACCCATGATTCATAATTAATAATGGATTCAATTTGAAATATATTAGTATATTACATTCTCCGTAGAAAATAAATGTTATAATGTTGCGACAAAGCAGCACTGCATTCAATAGCTTATAGCTTATAATTATAAATCTGGAACTTAACTAAGAACCACCCACAGAAACACAACATTCCACGTAAAAAAAACGCATTGAAATCGTTCGAGCGGCGATGATAAACCAGCGGTCATTCATACAGACAAGGGTAACACATAATACCCCTTCTTTTCGGGGCTTAAAATAGCAATAAGACCCCATAAAATTCGGCTTTATGAGTTTATGACCTTGTAAAAGGTAAAGCATGACTGTAATAGAGGCAACCTCCAATTGGTACGTACTTATTAAAAGATCCGTTGAGATTACTCATTGCAGGAATACCTCAAGGCGCTCGTGCCAGTTTTAGCTGGCATGATACACAGACCGTTGTAGCACACAACTTATCTATGACGGCATCTAAAACTTGAATGAGCGGCTTGCGTTATTCCTGTTAAGCCCAGCGGGTTGCGGGCTAAATAAATCGATTAAAGGGTACCAAAACTTTGCTGCCTAACGTGGAAGGGTGCGAGCAGCAATAAAATTTATGAGTTTGCTTATGAACACATATTAAACCCATCCGCCTAAAACTCTTATAAGTAATGACGGCGCACGAGGCAAGAACATAGGAGTAGTTAGATAAAATGATATACAGCAGGTGTTTAAGAGAAAACTTGAAGTTGTCGATATTGGGCGTATTTTAATGCGTGTCGGTAACCAAACAGGCGACCTTAACAAAGCGATTTCACGCGGGCAGCGGTTTACTAGCGGATCGTCGTAAAGCCGACAAGGGGCAGCCCGCGCTGACGCCGCCGCACGCACGCTTATTTACGGCCTCCTAAACCCAAGTACTACGTTACGTTACGATTAAGCACTGTCTAGCTCAACGAGTATTACATGATCGCTGTACAAATAATAAGCTATGAAGGTCTCGTCTAAACTTTCGGTGCCCTCGACCGTATCGGCAACCTTACTGTTCCAGTTTGTCTGCGCTTGTTAAAATAAATGGCAATCAATACCGTTTCCATTTAGAATAATACAAGTTTGGTACCAAAATTATATGGAGATTTCAATTATTTAGCTTTGTCAGGTAGGTAAAAACTCTCAGAAAGTACGAAGGCAAAAAATACGTGTAGATATTATAGAAAGATAGCACTAAATAACATTCTTAAGAGATATTAAAGAATGTCAAACACTCAACATTATTTCAACAACATTTATAGCAAACGACAAGACATGTGTTATAAAACCTAATCTTAAAAGAAATCAGGCAGAGCTATCAGGACTTACATATTTTCACTTTTTTACGTACTTTTCTATTGTTATCAAGAACGTGACTTTATTATCAAGGGAACAACGAAATGCCAACAGAAAAATTTCGCAATTGAAGAAATTGGGAAAACTTTATTTCCCCAGACCAGCGATTTGCTAACCTTTAAGTACATTACTTTCAACACTAAACCCCGTTTACGTGCACTGAATAATTTTGTTCTATAAGGCCTTAACTTTAAACTGAAACCTTGGAGAAAACGGTGTCATCATCATCAATCATCAAATCACATTTGAGACATGACACTTCATTTCGAATGTTACATGTCATATCTACCTATTGGTTTCTAGCATGGCGGCGAGTTTGTTTATACTTTTTCCATTTTTAACACACTTACATTAGATATAAGCTTCCCTAGTAACTATGTAAATAAAATCTTGGGAGTATTTTTTAACCTGTTTCTAATTGTCAGACTGTCTTAGAATTTTATATACTTATGTAATGCCGATATGAATACAATAACATGGTACAATCGAGCTGGTGCGCCGATGGAGACGGAAGATGACCACAGGAACTCCTTACTGGCTTCCGGTTGGCTGATGAATAGCGAGTTAATTATCATTAGTACAAGTACATTCGGACAAGATAAATATTTTATTTAAAGAGATAACTTGTTCATAATAAAAAGTTATTAATAAGAGGTAAGGTACAAAGGAGATAAATCTAATCAAGTTCCTCATTATGAGTATTTATGACCCTATAAAGACCAGTAGCGCCGTCAGCTGCGCCATAAATACAGGGTCACTAAATCGAGCCATAACATCGCAATAAAAATGGGGAGCAGAAATGTAAGCAAGAACGGGTTGGGAATGGAGTTGACTTGCATTGACGGGACGCCGGTAGTCGGTACAGCCGGTAGGCCGGCCCGTCTGCCGCAGACTTTACGTAACAGCCGACCCCGCCCGCGCGGCCGACGCTTCCGAGACAACCCGGTCTCCGGGACGTATATTTTCCTACTGATGTAGCACCAAATTCGTACGTCAGTGAATAACAAATGAGCAGTGCAGCTACCGTAACCACGAAGCGGTGGTTTGCACGTGATAGTTGTCTGGTGAATTAGCAAGAAAATGAAACTGGTAACTTTAACAGGGTATTTGAATGTCGGTAAAGGAAAACTAAGGTACTTTAAATTAAACTTGCGTATGTTACTTTTTTTAAAGGCTCAGTTCATACTTTCTTATCCAGTCACCTCGATCACCTCGATCGACAGATCAGCGCTCAATAATATGAGACGCGCTCAATTGTCAAGGGGCGGCTAGGCGTGTCAGATACTTTCGAGCGCTTTCCAAGTGTCGATGTCTCTGCTCACGATTTATTTATATACAAGAAGCTGTCTAAAGGTCTATGTGTGTGTGAGCTAACGATCTTCCTTATACACACAGTATAGACATATTCTGTAGACTTAACAAAAGCCATATTTCTGGGCCCCATTGGCAGTATAACCGTAAAGCAGCGCTCTTATGAAATTGCCCCCGACAACGAATCGGCCCCTTTATCACCTGTCTGCTACAAACGCGCTTCCCTTACGCGTCTTAGTACCCGACCTGAATAATGGAATCTTACAGTAGAAAGATGTTGGTTTATGGAGAGAATATATTCATTCTTGATATGCAGAGATATTGCTAACGCAATATAAAATTCCAACAATTGACGAATTTGTTACTGATTATAAAAAAACAGCGCGTGTTTTTAAAGCCAGTTTGACTATAGAATACTCTTTCTTTTTAACGAGGCGTTTTGCGTCACTTCATAGAAATTACAACACAAGTACAACGATAATGACGAAGTTAGGCTTTTAAAATTTGCGCATCGCTGTAAACTACTGTAAAGTGGCCAATTACGGTATTTACGTGTAGTATAACATGACTCAATGTCGTTTCTTTATTTAAATTAGTGGAAATATTACATAGACGATGCAATATTTTTAGAAAACAATAAAATAATTAAAACATGTATTTGTGTATAATCTATTCGCCCAGAAATAAAAAAATAATTATCTTAATGCTAATGTTAGATTTGTTCTTTCCCATTTCACTATCAGTATTTTCACGTAATAAAGAAAGGTCTCCTTAGTATTGATTGATGAAGACTCCAACTACCATGCGTTCACAAATAGCACGTACAGTTACCGTCTGTAAATTAGGCGT
Organism: Acleris holmiana; assembly: GCA_949316455.1. Taxonomy (NCBI): domain Eukaryota; kingdom Metazoa; phylum Arthropoda; class Insecta; order Lepidoptera; family Tortricidae; genus Acleris; species Acleris holmiana. The sequence continues at coordinate 16,132,273 of OX438766.1, forward strand.
GAGAGTAGACACTTGTACTATCACAATGCTGCCACGAAGATATATGTTCCACCCCGTGACTCAAAACATTAATTTGCCTTGTGTGCGCTAAATTAGGGAGAGCAACTAACGCCGTTTTACATTAAAGCGGGCTTTTCTCCCTTTGTGTTTCATGAAGTTGTGATGAGTTGTGATCGGTAGTTGATTTATTATCCATACGACTATAGTGCATCGAAAATAATCAATACTTTGTTCAATAAACGCTAGCGAAATGTAAAGACTACGGCTTACAGAAAATAACCTGATTTTATAGTAGCGTTGCAGCTGTTCATGTGTCGCGGTGATCCCTTACTATCAAGTAACCCACTTGCTTATTTAAAATACCATAATTCAAGGCTAAATATTCTTTTGTACTTTAAATAATGAAGACCGCTATTTTTCTAAAAAGTGCGATCAACAACCAGCTAACTGAGAAAAGACAAAGAGCCGCCACTGGAAACCACTTCGAAACTTTCAGTAACAAAGCGAATCTGTGAGAGCCTACTTCGCTTTATCCTCGGAAGCGAAAAGACGCCGTTAGTGAATTCTGTAATTAATACGAATCCTTAAACACTGGCCGTACAATATCAACGGATAACTTAATTTAAACCTTACCTAACCTAATTAACTATGATATAACATCGTGGTAAGCTGTACGTTAATTTAATGACTTGTCTGGTATTTTATAAATATGTCGTCCACACTACGCGGAATGTCAATAAACAACACTTGACCGGTAAACAACGTTTTTATGCTTGCTATGATCGATTCGTGCGTCGGTACAAAGACTAAATGAAGAATGTTCTGATACGCTATGCATTCAGTTCAGTTATTTATTGGTAAATATAATTTACACGTCAACAATTTACGAGTATATAGCTAAAATGTACACGGAAATCATTAATTTAAAACATTATTATTACATGTAAGTATTATTCTAGTTATTATTTAAACATAGTGCGTTGCACTTGCGACATTGTTGTCAGCACTTTATCCACAGTATAAAAATATGACATGCCAGCCAATAGTTTTTTAATTTTGATGTGATGGTGGTGTCACTAAGCACTTCCTTTATCTCGTTTGCGACAGCAAACAGTCCCATGACCCGCAAAAATTTGCTGGACTTGGCAAGCCTCCTCGCAGGTACGTATAAGTGGTGCCGTTTCAGACTGTTGGTGGAGTTGTGGTGTTCGGCGTGTGTAGGGAGCTTGTGCATTTATTGCCTTTCAGTAAGTTATCGATGTGTTATCACCTTATCCTAAACAATGGTAATGCCTTCAATAATATAAGCAAACGAACAATATACAGGCAACAGGCAGAATCAGGCAGCATGTCGAAATATTCGATAAAGGTTTACGTAAATAATTATCACTTCATAGTATAAAACAAAGTCGCTTTTTCTGTCCCTATATATCCCTATGTATGCTTAAATCATTAAAACTACGCAAGGGATTTTGATGCGGTTTTTTTTTAATAGATAGAGTGATTGAAGAGGAAGGTTTTTATGTATAGTACTTTAATCCGGATCGAAGCGAGGGCGGGTCGCTAGTATAAAATAAATTGCTTTCGTATATACCAATCCCTGACGTTGTTTTTGGCGAAGGATTAAATGTTGTTAATACGCTCCAAAACTTGGTAAAAGAAATCAAAAACGGGCGCCGTGTATTTGGCATAATTTTTACTGTTCAAAACGCATTTGGCATAAAATATTTAGTAAAACAATGTTTCGATGAATGTTGACATCGTTGAAAACCTATTTAGTATAACTGGTAAATATCACACACAGACAGTTTGGTAGATTTTTTAATATTATATGTATTATTGATGAGTAAGACCCCGTTATAGCAGGTGCAATTTGGTAAAAGGCATGGGTAAAAATAAATTTGAAATATAGCTATGTCGATATTTTTTCTCTAGCATAATGATTGTCTTAGACAAAAATTAAACGTGTTTATTTTGTTTATTTCATGCACTGGCCTGAACCGCGAAACATTAAAAGAGTTAAATCATAACTTTGAATAATTGTGAAATAGCAACCATAGTATTTTTGTTCTACTGATAGCGGATTCTGCTTCTGATGACGTTGATAATCATGGATACAAAAATAATGTTACATTAATCTGAAATAATACATTAACTTAAGGGTTTCGTAACATGGACATAAGGAAAAATTACAATAATTCCGAATTAAAATGATCAATATCTCGGAAAGTAAAAACCGCTGAACCGCGGTCTAAAGACCGCTGAACATAGGTAGGTACATGGGGTTAAATCAATAGCTTATGAGCGGCCTTATCACCTATTTAAAGTGTCATTCTATGGAACTTGCTAACTATGTAAACAAGCCGCCATACTAAAATTGACATTAGATGTCAATTTCAATATATTTTTTGTTTACATAGTTAGCAAGTTCCATAGAATTACAGTATACGCCTTGACGTCGATTTTTGGAACACCCTGTATATTGTTTTCTTTATTAACACTAACGCAATCAATGTTCTACTTTAATTTTAAAATAGTAATAGGTACCTCCATTCATTCGGCTTCGAAGGACAAACCATATAACGATTTATGCTTGAAATCTGATTTCAAATTTACGACGTGCCATTAATATCACATGTACACGGCAGATGAGAAACATCAGCCGATGCTTTCCGGAACTGGGTCTCATCGGATATCGACATATTCGATTCGACATCTGCCATCCTCATAGAGTTTTGACTAATAGTATTGGCTTTCACAACGTACGAATCGCTGGTAAATGTGTTAAAATGTTACAACATGGAACAGAAATAAAACAGCAAGAAATCAAAATAAGCAAAGTCGAAGAGAAAACCTCTCAAACTTAATTGTTTGGCAAACTTATATTTGTTGACCATAGAGCTTGAAAAGCTTAATGGTATAATAGAAATGACGAATTAGGTTAACAGGATGCTGCAACCTTTCCCGCTTGTTATTTTACTTAGAACGCTGTATCAAACACAACCAAATTCCAGTGATCTCTGTTTAATGTAAGGCGATGCAATTTAGCCTGCCACATTATCATCAAATTTTGCCTTACTGGGTCAAACGGAAAGTTGTTCCGTTCTGTATACTGCAACAGACAGATACTTCACAAGTATATTCAAGGAAGCATATTTCCAATGTTTGCACTTGCAAACAATCAGTCACTAGTTTTTGGAGACGTAAGCTATGACACTTATGACCATGACCCAATTTGGCAAATAACAAATCCCATAGTTTCGAAGCGACCACAAGCACCCAGCTGAGTGGGGGACTTGACTTGGACTCTTGCCAGGATATTAACACAGATACGAGTGAATACATAGGCGGAGCACAGGGGCATGTTTTGCACGTTTGCACAAATGTTTCCTTTCTAATTATCATGTTTTGAGGTCTATAAGTTGTGAAATACAACACGAATCCACGTCTCTATTACTCAAACAGAACCTTATTCTGTAAAGAAGTAGATCGAGACCCTCTAGGTCTCAGTAAACCTAGTGGGCCGTCTCGTTCAGCCGGCAGCCCGAAGGGTAGAATCTAAACTTAGATTTTTGTTAGATAGGTCGCGGTCAATACTACTTTAGGCACCACTAATCTAAAGCAACATCACAAGGCTCGACAAGTCTAGGTCATGGATAAACCCCTGTTGACAGCGATATGAAACAACAGACGAAACATGTGTTCATCACTATATACCTACACCATAATAATCAAAATTCAATCAAAACAAAATAGTAAACAGAATTTGCACCTAAGTAAGCCTTGAAATCAGCTGGAAGAGTTACGACATTTGTCTTCCACAAAATATCAAATTATTAAATGGTGAATACTACGTTTATCTTTTACGTTATGTTGTCATAAGGTACCTACAGGAATGTGTGACGTCACCAGGTTTACCCACCCACCGTATTTGTCTGAACTAGTACCGCCAGACCTGTTCGGTTTCAGCTACTGTAGAAGAGGGGCTTGCAGGCCTTTAGGAAAGTCAATTTATGGAGAGAATTACTGGTTTGGAGCGTAGATGATCCAAGTGCGACCAGCTTGATGGACACTATGAAAAAAATAAAATCGATTTTGTCACACTAGCCTGAGTTTCTCTTTGCTAAACTGGTGCACTCGTAGCTCAACCAGTCTAAACTGATTCCGTAATTTTGAAATCGTAGTGAGGCCATATGTATAGGTGTAGTTAGTAGGCTCATTGATTGTACATTGATTTACATATATATTTTTTAATTCATCTATAACTAATCTTTTCGAGATTATATCGCAGCAACAATATTTAGGACCCTATTGCTTGCTCTTGCTGTCTGTCTGTCTTTTGTTAATTTTTACAGTGTGGAAATATATTGCCGCTATAACATTAAATAACGAAAATAAAATAACATAAAAATAAATCTGCGTGTTTTTATCGTATTTTTTACTCTTACCGCTATAACAACAAATAGGTAGTAAAAAATAATTCAACTAAAAATTAAAGGCAACTGCCACACATGAATGGCACGGAACCCCTCATGTGCGAGTCCGTCTCGCACTTGGCCGATTTTTTTTTACGGATTAACTGAAGTAGAAAAAAATGGTGAAGTGTGTCAAATTTTTTTAAAGTATGTACTCGGAGTTTTAAACGTTACGTGTGTCCTATAACTCCTATAAGTCAAGGAGTCCTTAATCATAGTAGAAAGAGGCTAAAAAAACAACTCTTCAACGCCCATAAACTCCAGGAAAATAACACTAACTGAGGAGTAATGCATATACCTACAGCAAAATCGAGAGGAATAAATTGAATATTATAGATTTTGCCCGAGGCGCGTCGTTCGCGTTCGTGAACTGAATACCTACGTTTTTACGTACTTCGTAATGTACGTGTGACATTTTTATAATACACTAGCGCCCCGCCACGCCAGCGGCTTCGCCCGCTTCTATTTTTTTTCATATCACTTAGGCGTATGAAAATTAGATGTTGGCCGATTCTCAGACCTACCCGATATACACACAAAATTTTAAAATCGGTCCAGCCGTTTCAGAGGAGTTCAATAACGTACACCGTGACATGAGAATTTTATATATTAAGTAGATTTACATGTAGTATTGTGCAATACTCGCTCTGATAACGGTAAGGATCAATTCACTGTCATCAGCAATTAATCAAAATGACAATATAAACTCATTTTGATAATTTTGAGTAAAATCTGAAATACTCCTGTTCAAGTACTATTCCAAAGTAATTTGGAAAAGCTATTCAACTTGTAAATTCCAACCAAGCTCGAGATAAAAACCCCAATCCGAGGACGATCTAACTTCGTCTGAAGTGGCATTGCGTGGTTCAGATAAAAAATGCCCCGATAAAACAAGATAGGTAGGACGATTCGGGGCTACAGTGATGAATAATGTCCATTCAAATCGACATTTTTGATTTAAATATTTTAATTTTGACCTTACCTTTGAGTCAGTCAGATCATATGAAATTACGAACATAATAATAACACACTAAAATAAATAGGTAAATTAATTCTAATTCAACCAAGTTAAGTAATTGCTTGCTAGTGTGCCATCGGTTAGGATACGTAAAAATGGGGCAAATACTTTTATATGTTAAGGAGAAGGCACACGAGCACTCAGGTCACCTGATGGTAAATGGAATCTGAGACCCATAGACATTTGAATTCTCAAGACTATAATCCTAAGACGTCAAATGCATGCCAACTCTAAGGACTAAGATGGAATGCCTCTATGCTAGTAATTTCACCGGTTGTCTTGGTTGCCGGGTTAAAATAGTGCCACGCCATGTCTTCCCGTGGATGTCGTAATAGGCGACTAAGGGAATAGGGGCTTGTAGAACTTTTAGGCGATGGGCTTGCAACCTGACACTAATACACTAGTAAACTTCTTGGCCTGATTGTGCAAAATGTGGTTACAGAATTATCAACAAGTCGTTTTAGAGTTGTTGGTATTTCTGTAGCTCTGCCTACCCCACTCTGGGAATAAAGGAGTGATGTTATGTATGTATGTATGTTCGTTGGGTTTACCCTTTGGTTATTGCCGGATTTAATTATCAAGTCGGTTGAGTGTATTTGATAATTTGGAAGATAATCTAAACAGCAGCGTTAAGCAAACTTTCAGCAGGAACTATTACAATGATAAATTATGATACCATTTAATGACTTTTCCAGATTAAGACTGCCCTGTCTCTACTCGTAATGTCGGTACCTATTCCGGCGGATAAAAGATTTAAATAAAAATAGCAGTATACGTTGTAACGCAGACAAACATTTTGTTAGCTGTGGCAATTTAGCTATGCGTAAATATCACACACTCGACCCTATTTTTTTTAAACTGGGTTTTGTCTAAGATAATTTAGTCTTTATTTTATCCGAATGCGGCTGAACTAAAAAGAGAGTAATGCTTTATACTTATCGTTGGTACTGTGAAGGTTGTAAATCTATCACGTTTCCTCTATTTTTATACTTAAAATAGGAAGACGGAGTGTTTCTATAGTGATAACGGAGGGTCATGGAGAGAGAATAAGATTTTGATATAATGTTAAATGTATGAAATAGGTAAGCAACTCTGTCTTTAACGTTTTTAATAAATAGAAAACACGCCACCAACCCCCACAGCATGTTGGTACCTAACAGCCACACGCATAAAATATTCAAGGTGAGAAGAGTTCTTTGGCTTTTTTGTAGTTTTTGAATAGATGACGATTGAATATACCTAATGTAATTAATAGTCCTGGAGCTCCGTAAAACCACTGACAGGGCTCCGCCAAAAAATTAACCTAGAATCAGAATCAGAATCAGAATAATCTTTATTCAAGTAGGTTTACAAATAATAAACTCTTTTGAAACGTCATAGTAGCGACTTAGCCTAAATTGACTGCAGGTTCAAATCGCGACCGATCAGAGAAGAACCTGTAAGAAACTCTGTCGGATGTCTTTTTTTTTTCGACGTTCGTAACCGTTTGTCGTAAGGACTAAACATTTTATTACAAGCAATTCAGTCCCAAGCATTGTTATCATTAATATAGTCTTTAATACTATAATATGCTTTAGAAATTAGTTTACGCTTAACGTAACTCTTAAATTTATTTACTGATAGTTCAGTAACATTCAACAATATATGAGGTTCTAAATAACCGTTAGCAGCAAAAGGAAGGGGCAGGTATATTGTTGGTTTATCCTATCTGCCCATATTAACCCACTGCACAGCTCCTCTGTGCAGCGTTAGTCTCTTCCAGCTCTTTCCTTCTACCTATCCTCACCAGATCATCTGACCACCACCGGGCAGGTGATTTGCCAACTGCTTCCCTTGTCTAGGTCTGAAATTGCCCAAGTCTACGACCGTTTTCCCGCCCAGCCAAGTGGCCTGCCCGTTTCCACTTCAAACCCTACCAGCGTCTTCAACTTTGGTGCGACGGTAAATTTCAATGTCTGGCAGGCGGGCCACAAGTGAGATACCTAACGTGGTACGCTCCATGGCGCTTTGGTTCGTAAAGTAATTGAATTTAGTCTTAAAGGTTTTTACGGCATTTCATTATAACCAGTAGTGCAGGCCACACAAACGGTCCTTCGAGCCGGATATTTACGCTACACACTACGGCCTAATCAAGCTGTACTGTACCTACATACATAATTAGGAGTATTTAGGAGGTGAGGAACCTAATTAGTATGTGTTTAGCGAGCGATAAGGCCATAAGCCAACAACATCAATGAAAAATGGGTTGTGAACATTGTTTGATCCATTTGGCATTGGTTGAATTTAAAGTTCAGAAAATGAACTCAAAATAATTTCTTGCAATTTATACCTACTGGCATCATCGGCACGAACTTTTTTTTAATTTTTAATCATCAATCAATTTAAATCAATCTGACATACAAAGAGTTAGCTGACAAATATTACGTATAATAGACGTTAGGATGTTTAGAGGTTTGAAACTTGGACCCAACCTTTCCGTTTAGGACGGCTTCTATGAAAGCCAATCGTTTGGTTCTGCCTTATCGCGATTTCCCGATCGCTTTATACCTGTAAACATGGTTCTCAAACCTCAAACGCGGTTCCATAGGATTTCGAACAGTAAACTGATTTTCGATAGTTCGCAAGTTAACACCGAGATAGAAAGCATTTTGTCTCTAACCCAGAGTTTTATACTGCACTTATACGCTCGCTGACAATTCGAAAACCAGCCTAGGAGAGAAATACTCTCGATAATTGAGACGCTATCTAGGTACGTCCCCTGTACGCTTAGCACAAGTTGTATTTTCTCGCGTGTCACTCAGTGCATCTCTATCGTTACAGACTTGATAGAAAGGGAGATCCGAGCGAGAATCAAGTCGCGTACCATATGTGCTAGCCCTCCTGGTTCGCGCTTGAGGACATAATGCCAAATATAAAAGGCATCCTAAAATTCAATACGAGGATACGAAGAATCTGCCATAGAAACTGTTGAGAACATGACCTCACCCACACCGTTGTAATGACGTCATGTCTCCTGCCTTCAACGAACTTCGGTAGCAGGTACCGCGAAGATTGCAAACTCTGATGATGCAAGTGCCGGGCATTTTAATGAGTCAACTTATCCGAAGGCCGCCGGAAGCGCCGCCAGATGATAACCACGTGAACAATGCGATACCCGCCTAATGTGTACCAAAACATCAATAAAATTGGCAATAGTTGTTAATTGGCTCTCGCATCGGAAATGATCTCTGATCATATCGAATTTTCATATTAAACTTTTGATGTATTTTTTTAACAAATTGATGTATTAGATAAATCATAATACATACATACATAACATCACGCCTTCATTCCCAGAGTGGAGTAGGCAGAGCTACAGAAGTATTAACAACTCTAAAAAGACTTATATATAATTATGTAACCACATAAAAAAAAAACAATAGTATTAGTAAATAGGTTGAAACTTTGTTTTCTTTAAATTACCCACAAGGGGTTAGGTATTTTAGAAATGGTAAATCCGAATTAACCTAACAAATACACAACAGATAAACTTAACTGTTCTGTTTAATGTTCACAAATAAAATGAATAGGTAGGTACTAACATCATTCTGACTTCAATGTGCCTAGAGTTATTTTCCTAAAAATAACAAATTGCTTATTTCCCTCAAGAGACTTAGAATAGGTTTGAGACAAATATATATTTTAATTGCAGTTATTACTAAAATTGATAAAAAATAAACACTATCAAATATCCTAAATTCATAATAAATACTGAAAGTAATAATTTTGTAATATATAATAACAGGCTATTAACTTATACTTAGGGGATTGTGTCAAGGAATTAATAAATACTTGAGGGACCTCAGGGGATATAATAAAATTCAAACAACTAAAGAAGTTTAGAACAATGTCAACAACACACTTAAATATTTCTTAAATAATACCAGTGGAAGTCTCCTTTAAATGCATATTGTTGGAAAGAGATTTCCTTTTGTAGTACAAGTTACAAGCTTTTAATAAACAGGCCCATGGTAACCTGTTTGTTAACAATCTGTAAGTATTAGGAATATTTTGACAGTGAACAAATCACCCAGTGTCAGGTATTCAAATGGTGGTTCATGTACTTAAAGATCTTTTTCCTTCCTTTCCTTTGTTCTACAATATTAAAACCTATAATGGTGACAGGGCCATCCCATTACCAAACATAATGACCTTAACTTAATTGGTGTTAATCCAATTAATATACTATGGGCTACTAGCACCGAAAGATCAATCTAATTTCAGTCTTGAGGATGATTTAAATGCATCAAAATATATCAAAATATCAGAGTCATACATAGATCAATGTTGGATATTCCCTGTGGGAGCCGTATTTTGTTTTATGAGTCACTTACTAAGTATGCTCGCAAGCACAGATTAAAAAGAGGTGATTAGTCATTTTATTAACCAAACATTATCACAAGTGTTATATAAATGTAGTAAGGAAAGTCAAAGAAAATAGTGAAACAGGGATCATCCTAGATTAACTTAGGTACAAGCAAGCCTCGGTGTATTATTTACACACCAAAATTATATATATTTTAATATAAACTCATTTACCGAATCTAAAGTCTATGAACTTGCTTCATGCCACTAAAACACACAATTTTCTGCTTTGTTCCTAGGTCAACTGGTAGAAGAAAATATCAGCCATTCATTTAAATTTAACTTGCGTACCTACTTCAACATGAAGAAAATATATTATAAATCATCATATATGTGATAAGTCATCATATTTTGTCTTCTAATGCTCATAAATAAAATTATACACTTAAGTTATGTTTCAAATATTATTAATTTATTTCTAATCTAACTCGAGCGACATGCCCTGGTTTCACAAACCTAATTTCTTTCAATGCACCTACCTAGTACAAGTTCTCAAGTTCGTAAAACTTCTAAGGTTACCCAACTTGTATCTATAACGACCCTGATACATTCACTAAATAAGATAAGGGAAAAGATTAAATTTGTCTTGATTTATTTCAGTACATACTGTACAATATTATTAGGTACCCTAATATTGCTATCATTGTAAATCTTTGGGGTGGGGCGAATTATGTTAAAGAATCCAATTGGAATTTAATAACGCTAAAATTATCTGTTTAAAATATGAAGAAGTGATTTTATGCAACAAAAACGTTATCAAAAGTGCCGTACTCAATGCTATTCCTTCGCGAATTCATGGCCAATGAGGAAGACCTTTGGTTATATTAGGCTGACGAAAAACTTACCGCTTGAAGCGCCGCTAACCTGTCCTTTGTCATCCTGATTGGAAAATCACACACCAAATAAACGTTTTATCTTGTTACACAATCCCATTCACAGATATTTTTCTAAAAACGTCACTAAAATAAAGGAATAAAAGGACACGAACACTACGATCACTTCACTGACTTCACTCAACCAACAAAAATCGATACGCCACCGCCACCACACACGAACCAAACGAAACTTTATATTTTAATGTGGCAATACTACTTTTTACTAAATTGCCAGTTACTGAACTCTTCGAATAAAGATTGGGTCCCTACTTTCAAAATCAGTTCCATCTCGTTATTTCGAGAGTCACTACAACTTGACAAATTTAATATTACCAACTTCTTTTTGTACGCTCGAACTAAAGTATCTCTTATTTAAGATATTTATCTGAATCTTGACTGGTTTAAAAATCAGGGGGCTTGAAAATGAGAGATACTAAGCTGCTTTGAAATGAAAAACCTTACCAACATCTAAACGAGACAGGGACGGGCCGGACGGGTATGTGTGTGAAGTGAACACACTCACATACAATATTCTGCAGTGGCAACCACCAATTAAGCAGTTTTAGGCAAAAATTGGGTCATATTGCCAATTTCACTCTAAACAGCGTCCTATTTTTTACCAAGCTATTGCTACGGAACAACTGGATTACTGGATTCGCCTTTTGGTATTGTTTATATTAATTTAAGTTCATCGCACATACAAATAAATGTCTTCATCGAGATTACATTTTTTTATTTGGATTCCGTTAGTAGATATCGGACTAATGTAAAAAATAATCGTCTAGTTTAGTTGTAGATGGCGCTATAGAAGAGGATATGACGTAAAAATTATATCAAATATTTACTCCTTATTAAAAAATCTTAGGTATTGCTTTACCAGAGTAAAGATATAAACCTTAATATTAAGTTAATGTTTCGTAACTTTAAAAGCATTTTCTACTTTGGATCTGCTTATTGATTAATTGTTTTTGTTATAGATAAATAGACTCGAACTTGACTACAATTGTCATTGCGCCTGCCGTTGTCATAGCTGCCTTCCGTTGAGTTCAGTGACGCCATTGTGAGCCGTAACGACTTTTACTAGTGTCGAGTTAAATCCCTGTTTTCTTAGACAATCTTGGTAAACTGTGCTTTTAATTTATTTCTTCGTATTGTGTTAGCGTTAAGCTTTGTGTCTTGATATTTATTTATTACCTTCGACATGTAGTTTGTGTGTTATTTGTTCTAATGTTCGGTACCTTTAAGCTAAATTCCTATGAGGACAGTTGAGCGCCATTTGATGCAAAACTTGAAACAAATTGAACTTACAAGGAGTTATCATTTTATAACTTCTATTTGACTCTACGTAATTAATAATTGCATTTTTTATTCATAACGTTCTAGTCTATAAACAGAACAGTGATTAATAATGTGGTGCAACCAATAGGCAAGCCATTGTGAACTCGTCGTGTTTTTTTTACATCTCGCTCATGTAACGTTGTACTGTTTTCAGGCAAAAATATATTAAATTATTGAAAATGGCTGATGAAATGCCCACATTTAAATGCGTGCTGGTCGGCGACGGCGGCACTGGCAAGACTACATTTGTGAAACGACATTTGACTGGAGAGTTCGAGAAGCGATACGTCGCTACGCTTGGAGTCGAAGTACATCCCCTCGTGTTTCACACGAACCGTGGACCGATTAGATTCAATGTATGGGACACCGCTGGTCAGGAGAAATTCGGTGGTCTAAGAGATGGTTACTATATTCAAGGACAATGCGCCATAATTATGTTTGACGTTACTTCCCGCGTCACTTACAAGAACGTTCCCAACTGGCACAGAGATTTGGTGCGTGTGTGTGAAGGCATCCCTATTGTCTTGTGTGGTAACAAAGTTGACATCAAAGACAGAAAGGTCAAAGCAAAAACTATCGTTTTCCACAGGAAAAAGAACTTGCAGGTTAGATTATTGTTTGTTTTATACCATAATACAAAATTTATGCCATTCTCAATGACAAATACAATTTTGTGCTGACTTTTAAATAATAATTTTAAAATGTTTTTTCCCTTCCAGTACTATGACATCTCGGCCAAGTCCAACTACAACTTTGAAAAGCCTTTCCTTTGGTTAGCACGCAAACTGATCGGTGATGGAAACCTAGAATTTGTTGCGATGCCTGCGTTAGTGCCCCCAGAAGTTACTATGGACCCCCAATGGCAAAACCAGATCGAAAAAGATCTTAAGGAGGCTCAAGACACTGCCCTGCCTGATGAAGATGAAGATTTGTAAAAATAAAATAGTTTTTATTCCTCCAGTCAGATAACCAACATGCTCCGTTCTATTTATCAGACTTAAGCCTTTTTGTTTTGGCTTTTAACATATTCAGTGCCATCCATTCAAAACAGACCAGAAAGCGGGTGATTGGTACTGAATGTGAGGCAGCATTAAGACTTGTAGATAAGAACTAAACAATGAAATATCCAGTGATCATTTAAGTGTGATTGGAGCAAACAGCACTGTGTCTATAACATGTAACCCTTTCACTAACACAGCTATTGAACTATCAGCCTTTTGAGACTGATGTGACGTACTGTAAAATTGTGGATAACAGCTGTATGTCCCTAAATTAACTTCATTCCATTAGATTTCTGCTGATTTATTATCTCACACTTATAATCGCTAACTATAGTTGAATGTAATGTTTGCTTTTATTATATTAATTTGAAAGCATCAGCTGTTGAAGTTGTACCTTAAGTATTCTCTTAATTATTGTTGGGTTTTTACATTTAAATCTTAAAATAAATGTCTTGTATAAGTACATGCCATAAGTATGTAGCAGGCCAATGCATGTGAAATATTAAGTACTATAAATTATTGTAATTTGCATAGGAGTATCTTCAGTGAATTTAATGTAAGCTCCTGAACTAATATTAATTTTCAGATGCTTATGTTAACTCCTAAGGACTGACAATATTTCACTGTAAAACGTGGTGAACTTTTAAATAAAGGTTTAAAATACTATCCTTGTTCATTTTTAATAAACCATTGTTTTTTACATAACAGCAGTATGCCAGCAGTGAGCTGTCGTGCCAACAACCCCAGACATTAAATGTAACGGGTACTGTTTATAAATTCGTTATTTCGTGTTGATTTACCATGGGTTCCTAGATGCAAAGTCTCATTAAAATTTTACACTTTTATGTAGCAAATGTCAATTTTTAACGAGTCTAAATAAAGGAACCCAGGGTAAGTCAAATTTTGCGTAACTTTTAACCTTTTGAACGCCTTACGTCAAATACAAATGCGTCACTCACACGTCAAACAAAGTTATGCAAATTTTAACTTGATCCATATGAAATAACGTCTCTTTTAAACTGTACCTGTGACTTATATAATGGTCGGGGTGGCGTTGTAGGCACGACGGCCCATGACCACTAATGGTCGTTGGCGTTCAAAGGGTTCAATTCATGTTTGGTGTGCGAGTGACTCATTTATATTTGACGTAAGGCGTTAAAAAGGTTAATGGTTCAAATTGCAATTCCTACACAGTATGTGTGAGATTCTACACGGTAAAAACCATATTTGACAATCATAATAATAAATGTATTTTGAAATCAAGTCATCTCGGATATTCGTGCCGCTGACGCCGGGCACTCTGTACGCTCCATACATATTATATCGGCGCGGTTACGGGATGTGCCGTCGTTGGCGTCTGTGAAGCTGCAGCGTGGCGGTCAAAAAGTAAAATATAATATATCGGGTAATCATTTTGTTACAAACCGATAGTAAAGTTCAGCAGTATTTATACGTGTTCTTCTTACCTATTACGTTGACGATAATATTTGATTAATATTATTAATCGATTTTACCGCCGTTCTTATTTCTAAGACCTCGTGATTCTCGTGTAAAAAACAGTCCGTTCAATTATTCATCTTACAAAAAAAGTTAGTAATAAGCTAAGGATTTGAGGTAAGTATACGTCTTCATGGCGCTTTGATTTTTTCCACCAGTGTCGAAGCGCAAACCGGCATGCAGCAGGGTCGACTTAATGCTATTTCAATTACAATAAGGTTTAAATTTCAATGCTCTGACCGACCTCGGGAGTATAGCATCGATTTTTTTCTTCTTTTTTTATTTCAATTGAAAAGCATAAAAGATAAAAATGGACAGGCCTATAAAAACACCTCCGCCACGCTTTGGAAATGTACGGAAATGCGCAGCAACGCGACGCGGCCTCTGCTCTTAATGCGGATTAATTTGGAGATAATTTCCCACCACACCACACTCATTCAAACCCATACTTGATTAAAACGATATACAAAATAAGGTGGTGTAATAGACTTTATTTACTAATTTTTTACATTTTTGTAAATGCATACAATTAAACAACTACTCTAACTTATGATAACACTGATTTAATTATTTACTTCTTGGCAGCAGCCTTTTCCCTGGCCTTTTTCCCCTCCATAAGCTTCAACCTGTCTTCTTCGGTCAAATTTTTGTTTATTTTTGTAACAACTCCTGTGCCCAGTGTCATGTCTCCCAGACGCAGTGTAAATCGCTGTCCAGTTTCGCATACCATAGGTTTCACGAGACGCAATTGCAACCTGAATAAAAATTATGGATTACATATTTTATTTATTCATACCCTACTGCTAACCTCTGTTATGGCTTTGACCAATGCATTTGGTACATTAATTTCATACATACATACATTGATTTTAGAGTTTCATGTAATACAGATTTAATATAAAAGTCAATTGAATTTTATGACCAAAACCACTTATTAAACGAAAAGTGCGATCATTAGGAATGTGTGGTTGGATGCTAGCACACCGATGTGAATTAATTAGCAAATCCGTGACCACATAATGACATGATCTTATCCTTTTATTGTGTTAGTTATGTTAAAAAACAGAAAACACTTACGTAGCATCTTCACCTGGCATAACCATCTCTTTACTAGGAATGGTCACTTGTGATGCACAGTCCCAAGTCATGGAGAACATTTGCAGTTGGATAAATGATGTGAATGGCTTTGAACGCCCACCTTCTTCTTTGCTCAGGATGTATACGGCTGCTTCAATGTTGTCATGGGCCTTCACCGTGCCAGGTTTGGCCATAACCATGCCACGTTTAATTTGTTCTCTCTTTATAGAGCGCACCAAAGCACCCAACTGGTCACCTGCTTGTGCCTCGTCTAGGGTTTTGTGGAACATTTCCACACCAGTTATAGTAGTTTTCATTACTTTGCCATGTCCTACGATTTCACATTCAGTACCCTTCTTTAAAATTCCTGAAACGTTATAAATAATGCATTAAATTCATCGTCGTCATCATCATCATCATTATCAGCACTTATTAATCCACTGCTGGACAAAAGCCACTCTCAATGCACATAAAAAACAATAATGCAAATCAGTAAGGCATAAAATTATATTGTTTAAATCTTCTAACTGATAATGAGCTAACTGCAACATATAGATGATATGGAAATAACCAATGATTAGTAAACTGTGCTATTATTACCTCTATGTAGACGGCCAGTGACAACAGTACCACGCCCAGGGATAGTGTGGACAGACTCTACAGGCAGGAGAAAGGGTTTATCCAGGTCTCGGACTGGTGTAGGAATAAAGGTATCTACTTCTTTAAGTAGTTCATTGATAGCTTCAGCACCGATTTCAGGGCTTTTGCCTTCCAGAGCACAGAGAGCTGATCCTGAAAAAATAAGATGTGCACTTATGACAACATAGTCCTCACAGTGCAAAACATTTTGCAAAAATATTCTAAAGTCTGTGTCAATTGTAAGTACATGGAAAAGATAAAAACCAAACCAAACAAACCTGTTTACCACTATTACTCTATAATTATCAGTATAATAATCATTAATCAAACACCAGATTGAGGGGGGCAAAAATGTACCAGTGCTAGTGATTCATTAAATATCAACTAGTTTATCAACATGGATTGTACATTTCTTGCAAAAGTAAGTTGTACCTTTAGGTACCTTCTACATTATTTGAATGATCAGCTTTCCATCAAGATAAACAATCTTTTTTCTTGCAAGGAATTTTTAACTGACTTAAACAACAGAATGGTTCTCAATTCGACAGAATGCTACAGAATTTGTTGTACTGAATGAATTGTTATTCAATGTAATTTCAATGGTTGTCAAAAGTGACTTGAGTCCAGAGTTGGAGGTCCAGGATACCAGTTGTTCATAGTTTGCATAAGTACAAATAAAAGCAAACTTGGCCATTAGTTATGATAATGATAAAAAATAGCTTTTATTGATGTCAATAAACTTAGTCGATATTTAATGAATCACTAGCAATGGTACATTCCTGCCCCTGTCAATCTGGTGTTTGATAATAATCACATACTTTTAAAGATCAAGTTAGATTTTGCAATGATTTATACACTAGATCGTTATTTTCATTGTAAGTTTAAGATGAATTAACTATTGATTTTACGTTATTTTTAATAAAAACACGCTTGGCGAATATTTGAGGTTGTGTCAAACAGTACTAATTTTGTTTACATCTTTTCTGAGTTCAATTGAACAGACTTTACATTAATATTGGTAGAGGTTGTCTAATTTAAAACTACCCCCGTATTATGGTCGCCTTTATCGCGATGTATAATGCAAGTCACTCGCGCTTACATATTGGTAAGTAAGTGACAGATGTTGTATCCCAATTTATACACATCAATACACAACCATATTATAGACCTGCTGAACACCCCTACACTAATCAACCTATGTAACATGCATCCACATTTAGGTGAAACACATCAGAGAGGCATTCATTTTAAGATTGCATGATCTCTAGTCAGGTTTATAAAACTTGATCTTAGATTTAATGATTGTGCATATTAACGTAAAACCTCTGAATCTTAACCTGTGGTAATCCTTAGTAAGTCTTATTAGTAGTAGTAGTTTTATTTTATACTAGCAACCCGCCCTCACTTTGCTCCAGTTAGAGTATTATTCATATAAACCCTCCTATTGAATCACTTTATTTATTAAAGAAACCAAATCAAAATCCGTTGCCTAGTTTTAAAGATCTAAGCATACATAGGGACAGATAGCGGGAAGCGACTTTGTTTTATACTATGTAGTAATTAAATTTTATCTAATGTTACACATTAATTGTTCAGTTTATGTTAAACGATGGAATGAAATACATAAATAATTCGGTCAAACATGCTAGACACAAATTTTAATTGAAAAAAATACCTTTAATTACTGGAATTTTATCTCCATCATAGCCCATCTCAGTCATAAGTTCTCTGATCTCCATTTCTACAAGTTCCACCATTTCTTGATCTGCTGCATCCACTTTGTTGATGAACACCACCACATGCTGAATGCCAATCTGTTTGGCGAGCAGCAAGTGCTCCCGGGTCTGAGGCATCACACCATCAGTTGCTGCTACTACCAAGATGGCACCATCCATTTGAGCTGTCCCTGTGATCATGTTCTGAAAGCATTTTATTCAAAGTTGAGGATTTAATTAAATAAAAATTAATTACTTCAAAATAAAGTTATAGCAAAAACATGCGCAGACCTTGATGTAATCAGCATGACCAGGGCAGTCTGTGTGTCCATAATGCCTACTTTCAGTTTGATACTCCACATGAGCAACATTAATTGTAATACCTCTGGCTTTCTCTTCAGGGGCATTATCAATGTCTGAGTATCCTTTCTTTTGGGCCAAATTGAGATCAGATAATACTGTAATTTAAAAGATATCACATTATACCAATACAGTTATGATGAAAGACACATTTTTAAAATTACCCAATTTGTGGCACAAATTATTGAAGGACTACCTTTTTTTTTTACTAAGTACATAAATAAAACTTATTGTAAATTACATTACATGATTGCCAATCAAGTACACAGACCACCTAATGCTACTTCATCATTACAATAGTTCACTACTGATAGATGATAGATAGACTAACATAATCATTGATTTTTGTTGGGCTCATATCAGGATTTGTGTCCAGATATTTTGGGCAATTTATGAATGAGTAATGTCCAAAAATTTGGGAATGCAAACAATTAATTTTCCTATGGACTTTTCTGTTGTGCTATGAAAATTACTACCTATTACTTTTAAGGATACTTTTTGTTGCACAACAGAGCTTTTTACACCTAAATTTTTTAAATGGTTAACTATACTTAACTATAGTCCAAGATTTTGGTCCTTACCCATATAGGGTGATCGCACCAGTGTTGGACACTTTAACACCCTCACTACGGCAAAATATTTAACTCTAAATTAACCATACTTTTATCGGTCTGATTCGACCTGATACCGGAGCGAACGTGTTAAGCTGACAGGCACCAATAATGGACACTACTCTTAATTCAAAGATCATAAGATTATAAATTGATTGTTACAAAACAAATGAATAACCTTTGTCTGTAAAATAAGAGAACAGTGGCCATCATTGGACCTTGTCCATTACTGGTTCGATCACCCTATGCTCTAATTTTAAAAATCATAATTGATGGTGACAATAAAACAAATTAGTTTGTCACTTGACATCAACAATATTTTAATACCTTTTGTAATGGCTGCGGTTAAGGTGGTTTTGCCGTGATCAACGTGCCCAATGGTGCCCACATTGCAATGAGGCTTGTTTCTCTCAAACACTTGTTTCTCAGCATAATTTCTTCGCAACACAATGCTCAAGGGACTGCCTTGTTTAAGCACTATCTTTAAAGCTGAAAAAACATAGATAAATGCATTAATAGGCCTTGTAATTATATTAACAATTATAACCTATAAACTTACTTTGAATGTATCACATAAAGTAACAACCAAATAAGGAATTTTTGGGATTAATTACACTAAAAATCTCAAAGGGAAAATATTCCAATCAGGTGATTAACATTGTAGAATTTTTTACATAATATTGTAGAACATAACCAATAGAAATAGTACAAGAATTAAATACCACAATTAATGATATAACAGAAATTCAAGGAATAAAAAAGGTATACAATTATGATGCCGTTACAAAGTACAGTAAGCACTGAATGTTACTGATAACTTACTGAATAATTTTAAAGGATCTTACCTGGGTTAACCAAACTTTTGGCTAATGAGAGTGTCGCCATTTTATGCACTGTCCTCTTTTAGAAATGGTCAATGATTATACATAGACGCCTACAAAAACAATTTATTCACAGACTTTTTACAAAGACCGGTACAATAAAGATTAGTTATTTAGTTATATCCAATTCCCAATGAATTTCCCCGACAATTTTCCTGACGATTTTTTTTTATTAAAGACACCCACCATAGACCCCACAGAACGATTCCATCCATAGAGATTTACACAGATTGTATTATAAGGGTATTAGGGTACGTTACATATTCTAAAAGATAATAATAATAATCACAGAACAATCTCATACTTGTACTATGGGTACTAGACAACGATAAACATACTTAGATAGAGAAATAAATACTGTATTTATACATAGAAAACATCCAAGACTCAGGAACAAATACTCGTGCTCATCACACAAATATCTGCCCTTACCGGGATTTGAACCCAGGACCCCTAGCTTCGAAGGCAGGGTCACTCCCAACTAGGCTAGCGTGTCGTCTAGATGTAGACCCAAATGTAATCTCACTAGAATATTGATTTGAAACATGTTTAAAACCTTGTTTAAAACCCGACTGTTGACACTCCACGGAATTTTCTTTCCTGGCCATGCCATTCCTTTGATGGTGTACAGTCAAGGGCATAAATATATATACGTTTCCAAGATGTCAAAAATATCTGTACACCTTTATGTCACTAGCAATAAAGTCTATGTATACATATGAATATTTGACGCGATACCTGTTTACATATTAATGCCCTCGACTGTGCAAATCCAAACTTTTCTTTTTTTACCGCGATATTCTGCCGTGATTTGCCAATGTCAGAGTAAAACAGTAAGCAGAATAAATCAAAAGCAAAAGCCGGTAATTTTTTAATCAGTCATCTTCCCTCCCGAAGGTTACCGGAAGACACCCCAAATCCATATTAAATTCCGGGTTCATCGACGGAGAAAACTGGCTGTCACTGTGAGTTGACATTTTTTTTTGGTATCGTTCAATAAGCTTATATATGACACTAGAGATTGCACGGCGAACAACGCTTTGAAGCCAAGAAAAGTGACCTTGCATGACGTCGTTTTTGTTTTGCCCCTTTCTTTAGGATGAAAAGAAAGGGAGCGAAAACAAGCGACGTCATTCAAGATCACTTTTCTTGGCTTCAAGGCGATGTTCGCCGTGCAATCTCCAGTGTCTTATATAAGCTTCTTGGTATCGTTTCTTTTATTGACTACGGTTTGACTACAGTGCTCGGCGGATATGAAGTAAATCCTGACACCTGTCATCCCAGAACAAATTATAACCTCAAACCCAAGAACTGGTTCTCCTTTTTTATTAATGGCGGTCCACCGCGATGTACGCAGTGATTTCGCCAATGTCAAGTGAGTAGAGTAAAACAGTAAACAGAATAAATCAAAATCAAAAGCCGGACATTTTTCAATCGGCCATCTTCCCTCCCCGAAGGTTACCGGAAGCTCAACCTTTAACTCCCAAGAACAGGTTATAAATTGTACTACGATGACAGGTGTCAGGATTAACTTCTTATCGGCCAAGCGATATAGGTCCGGAATGATCGTCAATGAGGTATTTAAAACAGCCTACTTATAGGAAGATTTGCTGGGGCCCTGCAACGAGACGATAATTCGAAGAACCAATTTAACAACTTGAAATGCAAATGATACCACAGTATGGGCATTCGTATCAATATTATGATGATCTAGATATGTCCTTTTCAATTATAATATTGATGAGTACCTAAGTATTATACGGGCGGTGATGAAATTATTTTGTTACGGTTGTCACACCATATTGCTTATCAGAATGCATGTGGTGGTGCATAAAGCATAAAATGAGGGCGAAGTACAAGATGTACGTAACTAATGAAGTTTAACGGTTAACGTAAAAGTTACTAATATTTATCTGTAAATTATATAATTACCTTGGTGTGATTGTGTGCAAGTTACAAGAATCACAGATATAAAAAAAAACACTTATAAAAAAAACAATAAAAATACGAATGTTTTATATTATTGTACTTATATTGACTATCTAACGTAAAAATACAGTTTAGGTATATACCCTAAAGGAAGAACAGAAAGGTGCTATTTCCTTCTACTAACGCATAGCATTAGATGCGACATATGAATTACATTATTATTAATCATACAAATTAATTAATTAAAAATCGAAGTCGTCACTGCTAGGAGTCTCGATGCGAACATGGAAATCTTGAGACATTACGAAGGAGTTACATACATTTTCTGGCACGTACGTTTTGGACGAATCTGGAAAAAATAAGTAGTAAGTAGACGGTTAGTTTTTATTTAGGTATCTACTAAGAGGGTAAGTTCGAGCCGGACTCGCGCACGATGGGTTCAGTAACATTAGACATTATATTACAACCTTTTTTTTACTTTCATTTGTCCCGGTGCCTGGCTGTAACCCAATTTTGCAAAAACGGCATAAAAACACGTTTTTTCTATGGGAGCCCCCTATAAACCTTTAAACGCCAACGACCCCTAAAGTGGCAATGAGCTGTCGTGACTACAGCGCCACCGACCATTATACCTAGGTCACAGGTACAGTTTAAAAGAGACGTTATTTCGTATGTATATTTTGCATAATTTTTAATACATGTTCGGCGTGTGAGCGACGCATTTGTATTTGACGTAAAGCGTTTAAAATGTTAACCAAACGTTAAAAGTTAGCCTAAAAAACGTTAAACGTTAGTCTAGTTGGGACTGATCCTGCCTCCGAAGTTGTTATAGCGGCAACAGAAATACATCATTTGTGAAAACTTCATCTGACTAGCTATCACGGTTCATGAGATACAGCCTGGTGTCAGGCAGACAGACAGATAGATGGACATAGGAGTCTAAGTAATAGGGTCCCGTTTTTACCCTTTGGGTACGGAACCCTAAGAAAGATGAAACGATTATTCAGTAAGTAGGCCGCACGGGCACTTTTACATGTCAAAAATCTACCAGCGTTTCCGAAGCGAAGACCACTGCTGAGCAGAAACAAAGCATGAATTTCAATAGTCCCAATTTTCCAAGTTCGTTCCCAAGATGTTACAAATATTTATACGCCGCTATGTCACATACATACATAACGTCAAACCTTCATTCCCAGAGTGGGGGCAGAGCTACAGAAATACCATCAACTTTAAACTTGTTGATAATTCAGTAACCACAATTTGCAGTCAGGCTAAGATGTTTACTAGTGTATTAGTGACAGGTTGCAAGCCCATCGCCTAACAGTACTACAAGCCTTTATTCCCTAAGCCTCTTATGTCCCTAACAATAAAATCTTTGTTTAGTATATTTGACGTGATGGCTATTAATTAATACTTTCGACTGTACTTTTCACCCCTAGTAGCGATAAGGGATTTGTATTTAAAGGAAGATTTGCTAGGGCTCCGCAACACCAAGATGATTCGACGGAGTAAATAAGTTGACAACTTATAATCAGAGCCCGGAATTTTCGTAGCTTTTTTTAGGTATCATAGGGACATATTTTATCGATACAATGTAGCACAACACAACATATCAATGAAGATTAAAAGTAAAGGTAAACAACAGGCGGTGTTATCGCTAAAGAGCGATCCCTTTTATATAACTTTTGAGTGGCTGAAAATGTTACATAGAGATTTGCAATGAAAAGTTAATAGTTAACAATTCTACATTTAAACAGTTCAGATCAGTGTTTTAACATTTATCAATTTCATGTTCAATGTCAGTTTTAGTGCT
The DNA here is from genome assembly GCA_949316455.1 of Acleris holmiana. NCBI lineage: Eukaryota > Metazoa > Arthropoda > Insecta > Lepidoptera > Tortricidae > Acleris > Acleris holmiana. The sequence goes on from OX438766.1 coordinate 16,155,906, forward strand.
AACAAGTGTTTCATCATTAGTTTCTCTATAAAAGAAATAGATAGTCATAATTTTATATTTTCTCGAAGAGATCGCTTATTCGCGATAAGACTGTATGTGTTTACTTCTACTTGTAATCATATTAAAAAAAATGTATTCTGTATTTATCGATAAACTTATTTATATCGGAAGTCGATAGACTAGATCCCATGACAGCTCAAAAGTACTACGAAAATTCCACTTTCAGCTTATAATGGACAAATGCGTCACTACATAGTTATGGTATTAATTATGGACATACATAGTGTGGTATGGGTGGGTATAGACAATGACTAAGGAATTACACGTGGACGGAGTCGCGGGTAACAGCTAGTTAATACCTATATAATAATGTAGATACCGATTCAAGATTGCTGTATTAATCTACAGTACTTACCATTATCCAAACCGTTCATTTCAGAATCCAAATTTAAAGTTTGTGTGCTGCCTATTTCGATGGCCATTGAGTCGGGACGTTTGAATGTGTCGGTAGAAATGCCATTTGTCGAAGTATTCTTAAAAGTCTTATTAGTGTCTTTAGTGTCATCAGAGGCTGAGACTTCTTGAGTTTCAGTAGGACATTTCGGATTTTTAGGTGAATTTACTAAATGTTCAGGTGCTTTATTCTTATCGTCTATAATTTGTTCTTGTCTCGTAAAGTTTCTGCCTTCTTTATTTACATCATTTTGATCGGTTTGTTTTCCTTTTAGAGTTTCATTACTTCTGCGCTTATTTTTCTCAGATCGTTTATTTGCCGCATTGTCTTTGGCATTATTAGTAATTAGACTGCTACGCGTTTTGCTGCTTTTAGGAGTACCAATTATGATAACGTTTTTCTTCTTGTTGCTCGCCCTTATAGCCAGAACAGACTCGTCTTCGGAATCAGATGAAACTTCAATAGGAAATTCAACATTATATCTCCGTTTCAACTTATTCTGGTATCTCTCCAGTTCATGTTTTGTTACCTTTTTGGGGCTCATGATAGGGCCTTTATAGGTACTGATAAAACTGAACTGAGCGAGGCGATCAAGAACAGGTAGTCTTTCAGCCTTATCAGCTTGCTGCATAGCTTTTTCCAAGCGTTTTTTGTACTTCTTGCTGTCCAGAAGGCGTCTGAACGTAGCTTTATTTGAAGTGTAGGGCTTGAGATTCTCTGGGGCTATCCAGGCTCTAGTGACGTCCGTTGCATCGAAGAAAACTACATTGTAGTGCGTCTGAAAAATATAAAGTAAGACGGTGTGCTGAATATACGTAAACCTAGCTAAGCATCCGCCAACTAAACAAGTATACTTTCAAAAAAATGCCGCGTCCTCATCGTTTTATCCGTTTGAGAGCTACGACGCCACAGAGGCACAAACAGACACACACATGCACACATCAAACTTATGATACCCCTCTTAATCAGTCGGGGGTTAAGTATGAAATCGTTTTTGTGGATACTGCGGTGAATAGAATCTTATATCATGTAGTTAAAGCTACATATCGGAATTGGTTGGAACTTAGAGAATTCCCTAAGGCTGCGTACGCTCTGGCGGCTTGCTTAGCGCCTAGCGGGTTATCTTATCTTACAAGTCGCCTAGCGAAGGCACCAAGTGTCAAGTTGCGAAGATTGTAGTGCGATAAACAAAAGAGATAAACATAACATACATACAATAACACCTTAATTCCCAGAGTGGGTGGTCAGGAAGAGCCACAGAAATACCAACAACTCTGAAAATACTTCTTGATAATTCTGTAACCACATTTTGCACAAACCGGCTAAGATGTTTACCAATATATTACTGACAGGTTGAAACTCCATTGCCTAACAGTACAAGCCCTTATTCCCTTAGTCGCCTCTAACGACATCCACGGGAAGACATGGAGTCGCACTATTCTAACCCGGCAACCACACGGCACTAAGAATAAAAAATAATAGAAAAATAGTTCGACTCCTTAGGAGTTTCTGATACCTATTGCCGCTCGTGCACGTCGCTGTGCGTCGCTCGATATTTAAATACGCACGCAACTGAACGCGACGAGTCGTTGCGGCTCCAACTAAACCGGCTCGATACGTCCCGTTGAGTTTGCTTGTGGTGGCTCGCGTTGCGTACCGTCAGGCACGCACACATGCAAGCCGTGCGATGTAACTTCGTTTGATGACGAACTACTGTTTATACTGTGCTGGGTTAAAGTATTAGCAGACGATCGAACTAGGTCTGCTTCGAACAACGAACCGAGCTGTGTCCCTCTCAATTCGTGCTGGGGAAGACCATGTTTGATCGTCTGTTATTACTATCAGATAGTTACAGGTATATCAGAGAATCCATCGAGCCAGTAGAACTGCTCGGTGTCCGGGCAGTCGTCGACCATGGCGGGCCACCACGGCCAGCCGGGCAGCCGCGCCCACACCAGCGAGCCCGCCGAGTACTCGCTGTGGATCAGGTCCTCCTGCTCTGATATACGCAGCGGTGTTTCCGGGATGGTACAGTCTGCCATCGACTTATCTGAAAGTTACTTTTACTTATTACTCTTTGCAATGAGAGATCTCCTTATGAAGTTATGACAGCATTGCGCTCAAGAATATCTGACACGTCTGTTAATACACTGACAAAATACGAAACCTGTTTCAGCCAACGAGACCCATATGCATATACATACACATAAATCATTACATATACACACTTTTGGAATCGCGAAATAGACACCCCTCGGCCAGAATTCCTCCTCAAATAGAGGCATGAAGAGGGTGTCGGATGTTTTTGAGCGCATTTTAGGATAATATGTTTTTGCTGCGGTGCCTGCGGTGACTGTACCTATATCTGGTATACACATACGCAAATCCATATATTAATTTAACATTTTTAATAGATCATCTCATAAAAGCCATTGAGGATTACTCTGATTTATATTTTAGGTCAAGTACTGCAGTGGCAAATGATAATACGGTGAAACACAATGCCTTCACCTTTTCTTTAGTAACTCGTTAATCGCAAAAACGTTCCTAACGTTTTTCTTTTCTATCGCTCAAAATGTATGGGATGACATTCTCGTGCGTTTCGATAAACCACGTGGTCGACTGTCATCCCATACATTTTGAGCGATAGAAAAGAAAAACGTTAGAAGCGTTTGCGTCTTGGCTAGGGCCCATGAAAACCACTAATCGCATTCCATTGGACCACGTTAGGTTAATTTTCTTTGTATGGGTGTTTTCTAACTGAGGAGCCTACTTTGGTTTGCTTGGCATCATATATTATGAACATCAATTGCCTCACGACTGGAGACTGATCTTCAACTGTAAGAATGGGCTTACTAGGATTCATAGAGCAGTAGGTACCACTTAGCAGCTGGTGGTTTTCCACGGCGAGCGGTATATGGCGCCAGGAGTATCTCAGTATCAGGAGTTGCATGGCACCTCAGGCCGGGCCTTCGCCGGCTGACTAAGGGTTTGTATCACTATAGTTAAAAATAATAGGAGGCCATAATATCAGTGGTTACCTGGATTCATCGTGCAGTACCACTTGGCAGGAAGCTGGTGGTTTTCCACGGCGAGCGGCAGATGGCGCCAGGAGTCGCAGGAGTCGCATTGGACCCACAGGCCGGGCCCGCGCCGGCGTTGCAGCCACGCCAGCCGGAGACGGTGCGAGAGCCCGGAGGCAGGTTGACTTAGGACTTCCTTGTACGCACTAGGGCAAGAGACAGTGGGTTTTAAAAAGCATATGAAGTAAGGTTGCTTTCGGTAATCCCTCAAGTTATAGTAAAAACTGAGGTGGTTTTTTCTCTCTTAAAGCAGATTTTGTAGCTGTAGCGAGCAGACTAATCTGCTTAGCAGGCAATTGTATGTTAAGTTACGCAGGTTCGCCACAACTTGCCACGCACGGCTCACCTATTTTCCTCAGCGTGCGAGCGGCGCGCGGCGAGCCACCGAGAGTCGGACTTTTGACCGTGCCCAAAAGCGCCTCAGTGTGCAAGCTTCACGTAATTTGGACGTATATCCGAGCGTGCCGCAGGCTGAATGACAAGTTCTAACTTGTCTGTGGGCGAGGCGCGTACAAAATTGATAAAGTTGCTGCGCCGTTCCACCACCGAGCAAGGAACGCAAGGCCCAAAGACAACAATGATCAGCATACATGTTACCGGCTAAAGCGAACTGCATGCGAGTCCGGCATCATAATAAGACCGGCAATAAATGCATCAAAGAGATTATAAACTCGACACTATTATCATAATATGCATAATATGCTTATTGTAAGTACCTATATCAAAAGATGCAAAGAAATTATGTCAGAGTGAGAACTCTAAGATAAATATTCAGTAGACCCGGAGTATGATATCGTTTTATTTTAAGGAAAGAAACATTAGAACTCAGTTCCAGAAGATCTTGTCTTACGTAAATTGGAAATTTTAATAATAATTTTTAATTTTAATTGAATGTATAACTGACTAACCTGCCACTTTGAGACGGAGATCTTGTCTTACGTAAATTGGAAATTTTAATAATAATTTTTAATTTTAATTGAATGTATAACTGACTAACCTGCCACTTTGAGACGGCTCGGTAGAAACATCATCTGCAAACGTTATTGCATGCCGTTTTCTCGTCTTGTTTGATTCTTCTTGAGAAGACATTGTGCTATCACACTGTAAAAACACAACCCCTAAAACGATTTCCTTGTCACAATTTATTAAAATTGTGGGTACATTGAAACACTATTGTTTTTACAAATGTATTTAATGTGAGTAGGAAGTAAACTGCTGTAACCACGCCATGTTAATACGTAACAAAGTTTTATAATATTAATTAGGTACCTTATATATAAACGACTTCTGACACATGCTTAAACCGTGAGACAATTAATTGACAGCCGCAGCCTGTCAATAGCTATATATATACCTATCTTATCATATTGAATTAGGTACTTCAAATCGCATAATTAGGATAATAAAATTAACTTGTATTTTTGCATTACCAGCGGTTGGCGGGCTTCTTCACTGGGCTCATGCGCTTCCTCAGTTGGTAATTTAACAGACTCCATTCTTCTTGGTACAGTATAACCCTTTTCGTATATAAATAAGTAACCAAATCAACGGAATAAATTATGATTTAGGTATACAACGCTTTTCTTTCAGTCGGTTTAATTGCCCTGAAAAAAGAACTAGAATCTAGATGTAAATTTGCCGCCGAAACATATTTTTTTTTTTTATAGTAAAAGTTCACAGTCATGGATGACCCGACTTCTAGGCGCTAACGTGTATTTTTTATTTTATTTATGATTGATTTAATAATTACCTAGGCTTAGTCTATAATTGAAAAAGAGCACCTTCCTAGAAATAGTTAACTTAGTGTTGTATGATTATTATCATAATTATGATAATGCAACTCAGTTCAGGACATATATTTCAAGACACGAGCGGATAAAGGAGTTAGGTAATGTTTTGATAACGTGAATTAAATTGTGACTTACCTTCTTGTGCCAAACATTTTCGCAGTTAGGTACCTAGGTACCTACTGGGACAAAAAAAAAAGCAAAAACTAGTCATTTGATTTATCATGATGTGATTTCTCTTCCCAGGATTTATCTCAGGGAATCTTGGGGAAAATCTTGGGAAAAAACGACTCAATCCAAAGGGAAATATTACAAGAATATTCAAAAGAAATTACCATTAAAACCTTGGTTTTTTAAAATTCGTTTAGGTAAAAGAGCCACTTCAGTCATTATTAGAATGCGTCTAGGCCATACGTGTTCTCCTGCCCATCTGGCTAGAATGAAAATATCAAGGAGTCCTGCTTGTGACTGTGGGGATGAGTTTGGGGACTTGAATCATATATTTTTCGCATGCAGTATGTATGACCATATTCCCTTTTTTGAAAACCTTATTTCCCATCATGTCCCACTGCCTACAAATATAAACATCCTACTTTCTTCCCCTGACCCCTCTATTTATTTTTTTATAGAATCTTTTATAAAATGTAACAACATTAAATTGTAATATTTATTCCCTCTTTTTTCCTATATTTATATACATGTAATTTATTAACCCGTATTACATTATAACCAACTCTACTGATCCATATTTCCTTATTATTCCCGTTTATTAGTTGTACAGTCAAGTTCAAAAGTATGTATACACTTTAGTACCTTGTCACTTTAATCGCTTGGATAATTTCATATGGCAGTTTCAGAATCAGAATCAGAATAATCTTTATTCAAGTAGGTTTACAAATAATAAACTCTTTTGAAACGTCATAGTAGCGACTTAGCCTAAATTGACTGCAGGTTCAAATCGCGACCGATCAGAGAAGAACCTGTAAGAAACTCTGTCGGATGTCTTTTTTTTTTCGACGTTCGCAACCTTTTGTCGTAAGGACTAAACATTTTATTACAAGCAATTCAGTCCCAAGCATTGTTATCATTAATATAGTCTTTAATACTATAATATGCTTTAGAAATTAGTTCACGCTTAACGTAACTCTTAAATTTATTTACTGATAGTTCAGTAACATTACTTGGGAGCTTATTATAGAACCTAATACAATTACCCATAAAAGAGTTTTTTATTTTATGGAGCCGCGTGAAGGGCACTGCGAGCTTATATTTATTTCTGGTATTAACATTATGTATGTCACAGTTCTTTCTAAATTTAGCGATGTTTTTATGAACATACATAATGTTTTCATAAATGTATTGACTGTGCATGGTCAATATGTTAATTTCTTTAAACTTATCTCTAAGCGAGTCTCTCTGGCCCATCTTGTAGACAGCACGAATAGCCCTCTTCTGCAGAACAAAGATGCTATTTACATCAGCAGCACTACCCCACAGTAAAATACCATATGACATAATACTATGGAAGTAACTAAAATAAACTAATCGAGCGGTATCTAAGTCTATTAATTGCCGAATCTTATTAACTGCAAAAACTGCTGAACTGAGTCTACCCGCCAATCCAGCAAGATGAGGACCCTGTAGAAGTGTTGGTAATTGTAGGGAGATTATTGAAACACTTCTTGTAGTTGTGACAGAAGAAAATGAATGTATATTTTTTTTTTTTTTTTTTTTTTTTTTTTTTTTTTTTTTTTTTTTTTTTTTTGAGGGACCTACGTAGTTAGCCTCTGATGGCTTTGACTACTTCGCCGGAGAGAGGGCGGACTCCTGATGGGAGTCCACGCTAAAAGTGGGTTTTACACTAGCATGCCTAAGGGCGCCCCTATTGGGCCGACCTCGGACTTAGGACGCTAGGGGAGAATTTCAATCGAATTGGTTTTATGCTACAATACGCTTCGGAAATTTTACGTTAGACCAGACTGAGAAGAAGCGTCAAGAAACTCCATCTGGGTGTCGATTATGTGAATTAACCGGTACCGGTACCGGTGCAAAGTGGGGTCGCCCACGTGTAGGGTGAGCCGGGGGACGCCGACGCCTCCGCCGCCGCGGACGGAGACGTTGTGGTGTGTATGGATCTAAGCTGGTGTTGCCCTGTGAGACGGTTGGGCGACGAATATCTTCGCGGGCTGCGAGGGCAGCCGTGATAGTGTCATCGGTGTCGGTCAGTACGTGTCGGGGACGCCTGTTCCGAGAGGATACGCCCACGAGCGGGACGTAATTTACGGCATCGCGTAATAAGGGGTTAGGATGGTGAGGAGCGTTATTGAAGAACCGCCGAGAGGCATCCTTCATAAACTTGGCCACGGTTGGAAGACCGAGGTCGTCGTGAAGATCTAAGTTGCGCATGAACCACGGAGCGCCCGTGGCTCTGCGCAAGAATCGATTCTGCAGCACCTGGAATTGGTACAGAGCAGTCGAGTTCGCATGAGCGAAGACCACACTAGCGTAAGTTAGTATGGGGCGAACGCACGTCTTGTAAATTGTCATCTTATTTCTAAGCGACAGCTTACTGCGTTTGTTCAACAACGGATAGAGACGGCCTAGAATGAAGGCCGCGCGATTCCGGACACGCCTAATGTGTGGCCGGAAAAGCAATCGACGATCTAGGGTGACCCCTAGATATTTGACCTCGTTAGCCCACGGAATGGGGCTATCGTAGAGTCGAATAGAATTGTAGGAGGGACCTAACCAACTGAGACTGAGTTTCCGGCAAAAAAGCACAGCGGCGCTTTTCTCCGGATTCACTTCGATCCTCCAGAGCCTAAACCAACGACCTAACTCGTTGATGGCGTCCTGGAGGCGACCGTGTAGAACCGAGGGGCGGATAGAAGTCGTATAGATGGCGGTGTCATCAGCAAAAAGTGCATAATGAACATGCGGAACTCTAGGTATATCGTTTGTGAACAACGAAAAGAGAATTGGGGAGAGAACAGAGCCCTGCGGGACTCCGGCTCTGATCGGATGGGGAGACGAGTACGAGCCCTCCACTCTGTAGCGAAAGGTGCGGTTCGTAAGGAAATCTTGTATTATGAGTACAAGTCGGTCGGGTAGGTCTAGGGCATAGAGCTTGTAGATCAAGCCCTCATGCCAGACTTTGTCGAACGCTTTCGCCACGTCGAGGAAGATCGCACCCGTCGGGGCTCTATTGCTAATCGTCCGTTGGATGTGCTCCGTCAGACGGTACACCTGTTGGACGCAAGAGTGCCTGGCTCGAAAGCCAAATTGCTCGTCGATAAGACAGCCCGAAGCGGATATATGATCCCAAATCCGGGCTAGGATGACACGCTCGAATAGCTTGCCGAGTGTCTTTAGGAGACTGATGGGGCGATAACTGCTAGCACTACTGCGGGGTTTGCCCGGCTTGTGAATACCGAGTATATTTATTTACAAAAAGTGATTACTTAAAGCTAACAGTATACACACACATATATTATGGAGGAACGAGTAAACTATTTACAAGTGAGAGTGAGAGGTCTAGAGCGAGACGGAGCGTAGGTCGTAGGTGGCGTGATGCGCGGGCGACCTGCGCAGAAGCGTATTTTGATTATCTCGCGCGCCTATAAAACCGACGCGCGCCGAAAATCGTTCTTTTCCGCTCCTGGCTGTTGAAGTGAAAACATCGTCGCTCCGCTGCGCGTCCGCTCCGCGCTCCGTCCGCTCCGAACATAATTATACTTCGATGCATACAGAAGATTCAATTCAATTCAAACTGTCCTTGTCAGGGCACACAAACAAACTGTTCTTTTCAGAACTAAAGCTTCGACGTCATGATCAATCCTGTTTCCTTGAGACAGATGACGAATCAATCAATCAGTCAGCTACAGTGCTCCCCCTCAAGCGAAGCGTACCGGCAGGCGAATAATACGTCCCCGGCGCGATGTCCTTGAGTTAGTAACTATCGGGTCTTCATTTGTTAGTTTGTTTGCTTGTCCGTTCTGTTCCAGGTTCTTGTTGATTTGTTTCAGGCTGCTATTGTTGTTGTTTTCTGGTTGTGCTTGTCTTGATGTTACAGGTGTAGATGATGAATTCGATGTTGAAGTAGGTATTTGTTCCGTGATCGTATAGGCGGGTTTCAATCGGTCTATTGAAATGTTAGTTTGCCGGTTTGGTAGTTGCACGGTGTAAACTTTGTCGTCTCGTTTCAGCACGCGGTAGGGTCCGTCGTAAGGTGCTTGTAGCGGCTTCTTTACGGCGTCGACTCGTATAAACACGTGATCGCATGTTGCAAGGTCACGGTGTACGAAAATAGGTTTCGAATTACCGTGTGGCTGATACGGCGTTGGTTTCAGATTTCTTATTGTGTCTCGCAGCTGATCGACGTAAGCGGAGTCCAGAGTGACGTCATCGCGTGGTGTTGTTGATAAAAGGTCACCGGGTAGTCGAATGTTGCAACCGTAAGTGAGCTGCGCGGCGCTTACACCGGTGTCGCTACGTATAGCTGCGCGAACGCCGAGTAAAACAGTAGGTAATTCGTTTATCCAGGTAGTAGCAGATAGAAGTCTAGCTTTCAACGCTGTTTTCATAGTGCGGTGCCAACGTTCGACAATACCGTTTGACTGTGGGTGGTAGGGTGTCGTTCGTGTTTTTTCGATGCCGAGTAGCTGCGATAGATGTGCGAATACTCTGCTCTCAAATTGGCGTCCTTGGTCGGTCGTCATTGTTGAAGGGCATCCAAATCGTGTGATCCAGCCTTCGTAAACGACTTTTGCGACTTGTTCAGCGGTGATTTCTTGCAACGGGTAAGCTTCGGGCCATCGCGTCGCTCGGTCGATTACAGTGACACAGTAGCGATAGCCGGCGGATGTTGTAGGTAGCGGGCCGACTATGTCGATGTGTATGTGGTTGAATCGACTAGTAGGTTTGAAAGAAGACACAGGACTTGTAGTGTGTCGCTGTATTTTCGCTCGCTGACATGGGATGCATGTTTTCGCCCAGTTTCCGACGTCGGTGTTTATTGAAGGCCAGAAGTACTTGCGTGACATCAACTTTCTTGTGTTGCGTATTCCGGGGTGACTAATGTTGTGTATGGCTTCAAATGCGGTACGGCGAAATTCCAATGGTAGGTATAGTCGCACGTCGTCGGTAGAAGTTTCACATAGTAGTTGAATGTCGGTTCCGGGAATCGTAACTTTTTTTAATGATAAGTTACTCTGATGCAGTAGTGTTGTTATGCTGCTATCTCTGTCTTGCGCGTTCGCGAGTTCTTGGAAATCGATGGGTGTGGGACAGCTGATCGCGTCAATGCGTGAGAGTGCATCCGCGCTTGCGTTTTCTTCCCCACGAACGAATCTGATGTCGGTGGTAAACTCGCTGATAAAAAGTAGTTGTCGAGTTCTGCGTGGCGATTCGCTATCGGACGTCAGTTTGGTGAATGCGAACGTTAACGGTTTGTGGTCGGTGAATATAATCAGCTGTTTTCCCTCGAACATTTTACGGAAGTGTTTAACAGACATGTAGATCGCCAACAGTTCGCGATCGTATGTACTGTATTTCTTCTGGGCTTCGGTGAATTTTTTTGAGAAAAATCCGAGCGGCTGCCATGCGTTGTTTACAAATTGTTGAATCGCGGATCCAGCTGACGTATCCGATGCATCGCTAAATATTGCAAGCGGGGCGTTGTGCATCGGGTGTGCGAGTAAAACTGCATTTTTGATGCTGGTTTTACAGTTTTCGAATGCGTTCGTGGCTTCATCGGTCCACTCGATCGGTGTCTTGTCGCGCTTCTTCGCATTGTGTAGGTAGTGATTTAGCGGCGCTTGGATCGTGGCGGCGTCCTTGACGTTTTCGCGGTAAAAGTTGAGCATACCGAGAAAACGTCGTAACTCGTCGATGGTTTGCGGCTTCGGGTAGGCAGTTATGATTTCAACTTTTTCTTGAGGTGGTTGAATGCCATCGCTTGATACATCGAAACCGAGGAACTTGACCTTGGGCTGGCCAAATATACATTTCGACGGGTTGATGGTGATGCCGTACTCGTCGAGTCGTTCGAGTACGGTGCGGAGATGCCTTTTGTGCTCTTCTTCGTCGATTGAGGCGAGTAGTAAATCGTCGACGAACGGGAACACAAAATCGAGTCCTCTAAGTACTTCGTGTATAAATCGTTGAAATGTTTGTCCGGCGTTTTTCAATCCGGGACACATACGAGGAAACTCGAACAAGCCGAATGGTGTGATTATGGCTGTTTTTTCTATGTCTTGATCTGTGACTGGTAGTTGTTGGTAGGCTCTATTTAGGTCCAGTGTTGAAAAAATTGTTTTTCCGGCGAGTTGGTAAGTGAAATCTTTGATGCGTGGTATGGGGTACCTATCCGGTTTAGTAATGGCGTTCAGCCTTCGGTAATCCCCACACACACGTAGGTCTCCATTCTTTTTGGGTACGACGTGAAGAGGAGATGACCACGGACTTTTACTGGGCCTGCAGAGTCCTTGTTCTATCATATTTTCGAATTCCTTTTTGACTTTCTCATAACGGTGGGGTGCTATTGGACGAGCTCTGCAGTGGATTGGCGGACCAGTGGTGTCGATGAAGTGCTCGACGGAGTGCTTCGGGCTGAGTTTCATCGATGTGAGCCTGGTGGTGCCGGGGAAATCTGCGAGTACATTGTGGTAGGACTGCTTGATATCAATACTACGAACTGTAGGTATATTCGTAGTACTGAGTTGCGCGTTGGTTACGAGATGGGTCTTGCCGTCGATCAGTCTTCGGTTCTTCACGTCGACTATTAGATGGTGATGGGTCAGAAAATCTGCTCCGAGGATGGGTTTTGATACTGCGGCAATGATAAACTTCCATTTGAATGCACGGCGTAGGTTGAGGTCCAACTCGAGCGTTTTTTCACCGTAGGTAGGTATTGTTGTGTTGTTTGCTGCGTACAGTTCAAATGGGAGTGGTTGTGCAAACACGCCTTTCTTTTTAGGTAGGACGGAGATGTTAGCACCCGTGTCTACTAAAAAGGATAATTTCGTCTTCTTGTCTGTGACGAATAAGCGGTGCGAGTGGTTTGTAACGCCGGATCCCGCTTCAGCCAGCGTTAGTTTTAGTTTTCCGGGTCAATAGTCTTGAAATTGCAAGGCGATGCGCATTTCTTGGCATCCATGCCGAAACGGCGGTGGTAGTAGCAGTACGGCGTGGTTGGCGCGGGAGAGGTCTTGCGGCTGCGGTTTTGCGATGAGTTTCGGGAACGGGAACGATAGCGTGGATTCGACGAACGATTGTAGTTCCAGTCTCTTTGCCGTGGTTTTGCACGCAGCTCGGCTACCTCCAGTGATAATCTTCTTATTTCATTAATAAGAAATTGTGTATCCTGGTTTCTTGGTTGAGTTGAGACTGCGGCGATTTGTGGTGCTGCGTATTGCGGCGTTGCAACTGTAGCGATTTGTGGGCATTCTTCTAGCATCTTGTCAGCGAGCGCGGCTAATTCGTCTAGTGTCGCCTTGTTGTTGAACTTTTCGCTGACGATGAGCACCGATCGGATGTGAGTGGGAAGGTGGTTCATCCACATGATTCTAATTGTGTCGTCGTTGAATTTGTCTCGTGCTAAATCACGCATTCGGCGAAGCAACTGACTGGATTTTTGGTCTCCAAGCTCCATCTCCGACAAAAGCATCTTGATTTGCTTGCTGTCGGAGTCTTCGTATAGCCGGATGAGACGCTCCTTAATTATGTTGTAATAATTCTGGGCAGGCGGGTTGTATAGGATATCCGTAAGTTCTTGGATATCTTGCTTCTCCATTCGTGCGATAACCATTAGTGCGAGTTGGTTCTGGCTCCTCTTCAGTTCGGCTGTGGCTGCTTCGAAATTCACAAACCACAACCGTGGCTGGTCGCGCCAAAATGGTGGGAGTCGGAGTGCGAGCGAGATTGAGGTGACTTCGCCGCATGCTTCGGGGATCTGCACGTGTCCGGTTGCTGCCGGTGGCGCAGGCTGGGCGGGCGGAGCGGTGTGGTTGGTCTCCGGAGCTGACATCTTCTTCTGGTTGTTGGCTGCTTGTTGTTCAGCGGGGTCACCAATGTAGAAGTGTTGGTAATTGTAGGGAGATTATTGAAACACTTCTTGTAGTTGTGACAGAAGAAAATGAATGTATATTTATTTACAAAAAGTGATTACTTAAAGCTAACAGTATACACACACATATATTATGGAGGAACGAGTAAACTATTTACAAGTGAGAGTGAGAGGTCTAGAGCGAGACGGAGCGTAGGTCGTAGGTGGCGTGATGCGCGGGCGACCTGCGCAGAAGCGTATTTTGATTATCTCGCGCGCCTATAAAACCGACGCGCGCCGAAAATCGTTCTTTTCCGCTCCTGGCTGTTGAAGTGAAAACATCGTCGCTCCGCTGCGCGTCCGCTCCGCGCTCCGTCCGCTCCGAACATAATTATACTTCGATGCATACAGAAGATTCAATTCAATTCAAACTGTCCTTGTCAGGGCACACAAACAAACTGTTCTTTTCAGAACTAAAGCTTCGACGTCATGATCAATCCTGTTTCCTTGAGACAGATGACGAATCAATCAATCAGTCAGCTACAACCCCATTGGAGCTTGGAGTCTAACGTTATACCAAGAAACACTGTATCATTAACTAGGTCTAGTTGGTCATTTTTAATAGTTACAGTAGTTTGACTATTTTTCACATTAGTAGTCATGAACTTTATACATTTCGTCTTTTTCTCATTCAGTAATAAATTATTAACACTAAACCAATCGACTACTTTTGATATAGCATTGTTTACATCGACATTAAACTGCTGTTGTCGTTTAACTTTGAACACAAGTGACGTATCATCAGCAAACAATACTATATCATGGTTGTCCTTTATAAGGTAAGGTAAGTCATTTATGTAGATGAGGAATAAAAATGGACCCAATATTGAGCCCTGTGGTACGCCCATTGAGACCAATGACCCAGGTGATCGTACTCCATTCACGTCTACCCTTTGTATTCTCCCGTATAAGTACGTTTTTATTAAGTTTAGCGCAGTACCTCTAACTCCATAGTGGTGTAGTTTCCTGATCAATGTGTCATGGTTAACGCAATCGAAGGCCTTGGACAAATCACAAAAAATACCTAAAGCATCCTGTGACCCTTCCCAGGCATTAAAAATGTTTTTAATCAACTCAACACCAGCTTCGGTTGTCGAGCGACCCCGAGTAAAACCAAATTGTTTATTGTGTAATAAATTATTATACCGAAAATGTTCCGCTAACTGTGACAAAATCAATTTCTCAAATATTTTACTGAAAGTGGGTAGTATGGATATTGGTCTAAAATTTGTGGGGTCAAAAGTACTACCCCTTTTGAATAATGGAATTATCTTACTATGTTTCATAAGATCAGGAAACTCACCACAATCAACACAGTGATTAAATACGACCATTAAGTCAGATGCTATGACTTCAATTAAGGATTTGAGTACATGGACCGACACTCCCCAAAGGTCACTGGTTTTCTTTATATTGATTGAGTTGAATGCCTTAATTACATCCAAGGCAGTAACGCGCTTGAATTCAAAGTATATACTGCATTCAGGCACGTTATCTTCTAAAAGTACAATGGCAGACGCAGGCGAAGAGTTCAAGCACTTAGTCGTGGACACTGGTATATCGGTAAAAAACTTTTCAAATTCAATTGCGATATCTGGATTGGAATCTATTATTTTACCATCTACTTTTAAACGATAGTCGTTAATGTTCTTTTTTCGGCGACCTGTTTCTTCATTAATTATTTTCCAGGTCGTTTTAATAACATCAGAACTATTCAAGATTTTGTTACTTAAAAAATTTCGCTTAGTTATACGGCAGTCTATCTTGAATTGCTTAGAATACTGTTTGACATGTTCCTTAAACTCCTCACTCGCGTTATACCTCCGTTCCTCATATAGTTGATACAGTATTCTTCTACGCTTATGTAAGTCCGCAGTAGCCCAGTCACTGAAAACCTTTGCACCACCAACCACAACCGATTTGGATGTAAATACTGCGTTAAATTGTTTCATGAATGTGTGAAAGAATGAGTTGTACATGTCATTGGGTCCCTTATCAGTTGTTAGAAAGGGCAAATTATGCACTAGGTTATGTCTCATTCTTTCCACACGGTCTGCAGTTATTGGCACAAAAGTAATTTCTTTTTTTGGAATATTATTCGATACGGACTTGAATTTAATTAATTGACCCAAATGATCCGATTCCAGGTTGCTGATCACACTCTTACCAATAGGAATTATATCAGTAAAAATGTTATCAATACACGTGGCGCTAGTGTTAGTAACTCTAGTTGGCTCCATAAAAGTATGTGTCAGGCCGAAAGATTTGAAAAGATTTATTAATCTTTTGGTTAGTGGACTGTTTTCTAAAATATTTACATTAAAATCTCCACATATAATTGTTTTTTTTCTCGAATAAGATAATTTTATTAGAACAGTTTCCATAATCTTCTCAAAAATTTCGAAATTGCCTAATGGTGGCCTATATTAACGTTTAAACATGACGTTAAATAGACAAGGTACTAAAGTGTATACATACTTTTGAACTTGACTGTACAATATCCCGCGTATGTTTCCCTATTTTTTTATTCAAAATAAAATACTTGACAAATGGCTAAGCATTCGTGCGGGTCCAGACAAAAAAAAAAAAAAAAAAAAAAAAAAAAAAAATAGTCATTCGATCAAACACAATACTTTTTTATTGAAGTAATAAATACGTTAACATATTATATTCTTAATACAAGGCTTATATTAAAATATACAGGACAGTGTTTTTGCGTGACGTGGAATTTAAATATTTTTGACGGAAGTGCGCACTCATAACCCTCGTAGTGTCTTGTCTCTTTACATAGTCGCCATATTAGCGGCGCACAGCGTGAACCACGGCCTTTCGTATTGTTATCGTCGGTATCGACGAAAGGGAGTAGAATCTACTCCCTTTTTTGTGTTAAAACTTTTCTAAATTTCCATTACCTCTTGGTAAAGTGTATTTCTGGAGAGGAATATTTTGAATATTGTTTCGGATTATAACATGGCTTTCTAAAATGTCGACCTTTTACGTAAATTCGTTGTCTCCTCGGGGAGAATCCCGCTCAGCTGTAATTGTGGATGTTGGAAGAATCCAAAATGGACAAGAAATCTATAAATCGCTCGTCTCAACTGCAATCGAGGGCTTCGGCCGTCGATGGTAAGAAAAATACTGGTAAGTACTAAAAGACAAGGTCATATTCGCGAATGTGTGATGGATGACATTTTGTTGTTGTTTTCTTATGTCATCATCATCATGTTTTGTCAGGTGACTATTGTCGTTTTTTTATACAGAATCAACTTGCAAACCTTGGCCTAAAGGCAATAAGAAACGCGAGGGTCCCGGGGGCGCTCCCAAGAATGAGCCTAATCGGAAGAATGTACCGACGCAGAGGGGTCGGGGTCAAATTTACAGGAGACCGCGAGCACGCGGGGCTCCCAACTTCTCTATGGGTGGAGCGGAGATCGCCAGGTATTCATAAACATTACAAATTGAATATTGATTTGAGCTTTTCTTTACAAGAAATAATCAAAACTTTATTTAATTTTAGGTTAGAAGATGACGAAGACCCAGAAATAGGATCTGTGTATGCACCTGGAAGCAAGAAGCAAAACTGGAACCATTTGCTGAACTTTATGTACCCCTCCCGAGGGGGAATGGAGCGAAGGGAACCAGGACTGCGTCGCCAGGGAGTTAACAGAGTACCTGTACGCCACAGCCATGATCTCTATCTACGTGCTTAGTGAGTGATATTTAAGAATAAAAAACAACCACTTATTTACTTTTTTAACACATCACCATGTTTTCTGAAACTCCACTTGTTCTTGTAGTTGTTAAGCTACACTATATTTGTTTAGATACCTAAATAAATGTATAGTTTAAAAGTTGGACAGTTGTGACATATTTTAATACTGATGGTTTTCTTCTAGTTGCCAATTTGTGGTGAAAGAAGAGGGTGATTATAAAGCTAACATTCTGGATCCTGATGTGCCCATCAAGTGGGAGCAAATTGTAGAGATTGTAAGTATAAAAATAATTGAATATTTTTTTTGATTAATGTCAACGCTTTATTACCAAAGAGCGGAATTCTTCATAGCAAAAATCAAACTGTCAGAGGGATTGACCTAACGGTTTTATCAACTTATCGATAAATATTTGACACTTAACGAAACAAAGTTAAAGTAATGAAATCAGGCTTTTGGATATACATACAAACAAATTAACGTTGTCCCTAATTAGCTGACTGCCACTGTATTTTAGTATAATAGTAAAAAATAAAACAAAAATACGTTTTTTTTAAATTTCTATATGAAACTTATCATTAAAAATTAAAAACAAATATTGCTAAGAGTAGGTAACTAATCTTCATTCAAAATAACAAAGTCGAAATCTAAATCTGTACTAAATATGTTTTCTTCATCTTCCCTGTAGTAAAAGAAAATAGTCATTATTTTTTCAACATTGTCACCTTTCAAATTACTCCTTTTTTCATTGTAGATCCATTTATAAGATGAAAACGAGCGTTCTACCTCAGTTGAAGTAACAGGAGCATATTTGTAGTACTCGATAACGGTGTTTTGGCTGTAATCACTTTTTTCTATAAAATCAGCATATTTGCGTATCATGTCGTAGTCCGGAATTCTATCTAGTACTTTTTCAAGTTTTATTTGCACTGTCTGAGATCCACACCAATTTAGAATACTTCTCACCTGGTCAAGTATTAGAAGAGAGTCTAATAAGGATAAACAGGATGTTTGTAATTTGATTATTAAATTAAATGCCATAACTTTCTTTTATGTACAACAGATCATTTCTCAAATTATTGTGCTTAAGTACTCTTTTAGCTTCTCTTATTGCAGCCGACTCTTTTGAATTTAAGTTTGAAATTACTTCTGTAATACATTCCAAATTTTCTGCATAATATATAGCTGCATTAAGCCATGTGCCCCACCTAGTTATAATAGGTTTTGGAGGCAATGGTATGGATGGACAAATTTATTTGAATAAGCGGACTCTATGTGGAGACTTTAAAAATATTTTTTTTACGTTGTTTATTAAGGCGTCAACACTTTTATATTGAGATCGTATGTGCTCGCAGACTATGTAATCCATGTGCCAGACATGTAACATGTAGTAGATTTGGAAATGTAGCTTTTAAGATTTTACCAGCCTTTAGCATGTACGCGGCACTATCAGTGCTCAAAACAAGGACATTTCTAACATGCTCATTATATGAATCGTGCCAAATAAACTGCAATTGCTTTTTTAAGTATTCGGCCATTGAGTTACCATCAACTTTTTCAAAAAATTTACTTCCGGTTAAGTAAGATTTGCAACAAGAATTTTTCTTTAGTTCTCTTACAATCAAATTAGTGACACTTTTGCCCATCCTATTTAATGTTTCGTCGACTGTTATCCATATATATTTTCCTATCAGGTTCTTGCATATGTCTTGAACTGTTTGTTGGTAAACTATATCTAAGTATACTTTTCTCAGCAATGATTCATCAGGAAGTGATTTTGATGTACAGGAACAACAAATATATTTTTGGAATTTTTTTATAACCTGTTGTTGTGTTGCATGAAACTAAAAATATGATTAAATCTATATAGAATGTGTCTGAACTCGTACTTTTTGAGCACTGTGGCAAATGAGTTTTACTCACTAAATGACTTTCAACACAATGTTTCTTTAGCTGATGTAAATGAACGTCACATTTAGAGCAATATATTGTGGAAGAATCTTCTTTGAAACTAAGAGAAGAATCTTTCTGTATCCATTTTTTTATTGTTTTTATTTTAGGATTCACCATTTTAGTAGCACGGCACGGAAATTATTCATGAAAACTCAAGTGACATAAATGACATATGTGACGCTGACATGATTTACTTTAATATGGAGATGCAAGTTGCTTATCAAAGAGGTCAAATGTTACAGAATAATCTTTTAAGTTGATTATGGATACCTAATGCGATATTATTCCGTAACATCGATAAGTCGATAAAACAGTTAGGTCAATCCCTCTGACAGTTTCATTTTTGCTATGAAGAATTCCGCTCTTTGTTTATTACACATAAACAATTACCAGACATAATTTTATTAGTAGTGTAAATGTGGGCATGGTATTCTAGTTGTGTGCTATTATAATAAACAAATTTCAAATAGATTAAAGCAGCTTTTTTAAGAACAGCAATCAATTTTTTTTTAATTCAAATGTATGCATGTATTTTAAAACTACAAAACAAATTAAAAATACAACATTCACAGAATGAAGTACAATGGCGAACTTATTCCTTTAAGGGATTTCTTCCAGCTAACCTAAGTGATGTCTGCTGCTAAAAATGACAGAACTACTGCATTAAACATGTATACTCTTTGATTATTATATTTATTATACCATCATTTGAATCCCTTATTTGTTATCTACACTTTTTACAAAAAAATATGATTGTCTTAGCATTGATAATAAATGTTCTAAAATTAGTCTCGGAATTTTCCACAGGTTGTTAGAAGCACTGGTCGCACAGAGTGCCCCATATGCCTTGGTACACCCGTGGCCGGGAGAACAGGTCTTTGTGGCCATGTATACTGTTGGCCTTGTGTCCTACATTACGCTGCGACTCATGACACACAGCCTCCGCCATGCCCTGTGTGTCATGCAGCTCTGCAGGTTAAGGACATGAAGCCTACGAGGATGCTGCAGTGGGAATTTCCTGCTGAAGAGGTAAATTAAATGTAATGTATAACAAAAAATGCTTTCCAAATGATATAATGTGGTGACAATTAAATTTGATACTAAACATTTTAATTTGCTTATTATTATAAAACAGTAGGCTAGCTAGGCTCAGAGCATGTCTATTGTTAGAAATGTATATCCAAGCAACAAACAAGTCGCAGACAATTTGTGCTTGCCCCCCAGGTTAAAGATCCAAAACCTTACTGGGGAAAAGAAATTAATATGTCCCTTATGTGGTTCATTTAAATTTCATTTTATATTGTAAAATTGGACAATTAAAGACAATGATGCACCTGATGAACCAACCGACTGATTAAGTAAAGTTAATTTAGCCAACGGGACATTTTGCTAAAGCTAAGTTAAGGTAGTTTATCTGCTTAGTCTGCTTTATTTTATTTTGGACTCCTCCGTTTCAGATATCCATGCGTTTAGTGCGTCGGCTGCGAGGCTCGACAGTGGTAGAAGTGGCGCCGCCTCGTGGGTCTGCGCGGGAGATCATTGCAGATGCCATTCTGCCACTCGACAGTATAAACAATGCACCATATGCTAAATTCTTTGCTGCTAACAAAAAACAGGTGAATATACGTCTTTAGGTTATTGCAAGCTTTTTTTACTATTTCTAAACAGTTATGTTCTTGTTCTATCACAGATGTAGTATTTTTCTTGTGTTGTGAAATTGGCAAAAAAAAACCTTGCCATAAAATGTAGTCTCCCACGTAGGGGATAGCATTGATAAGATTAATGATTTCCTGCTATAAATAAATTAAAAATGGGCATTATTAATTTTAGGTTCATGACATCTTGGTAAGAGAACGGAAAGAGATTGAAAATCAAATAATGGCTGAAATTGACACAACTGAAATTGTCTTCATGGAGCAAGCTCTAGAAATGCTCAAAGTGAAGGAGGAGTCAATTAATTTACAAAGTGATGTTACCATGAAGAAAGAAGAGGTGGTAGATGAAGCTCCCACTGTGTATGAAAAACATGAAATAAATCAAAACAAGGTGGATTGGTTTGATGTAAGTGAAGAAGGTGCTGCTTGTGTGGAAATCATACAGGAACAAATGCAAAAGCTAGACATGTCTGATAATCAGTCCAGCTTAAACCCAGATGCACCTGAGTTCAGTATTAATGACTTAAATGACAATTTGCCTGAAGAATTTCCACTTATTGACTATACAATAACTACTGATGAAGAGCCTAAAGATGATTCCACCCTTACAGACACTGACAAACAAAATCAAGCCAAATACTTTTATTTCTATCAAGGTAAGATCAATCATACTTGTTTTGTGAAATGATAGTTCTTGATAAATTCAATCCATGTTTAATGAATTCAACTTCTTAATTTATTCTTTTTTAGCCAATGATGGGCAGCAAGTGTTCCTGAACAGCCTGAACGTGCGAATGCTGAATGCGTCCTGGGGAGCCCTAGCCGCTGCCCCGCTTGCTATCGTGGGTCGCGTGTTGCATCGCGAGACGTTATCTCTTGCTGAACAGGTATTTTTTATTTGCATTTTGGAGAGATTTCTTGGACTAATTTGGAGTTTTATTACAGTTTTTTTACTTTTTGATGA
Organism: Acleris holmiana; assembly: GCA_949316455.1. Classification (NCBI taxonomy): domain Eukaryota; kingdom Metazoa; phylum Arthropoda; class Insecta; order Lepidoptera; family Tortricidae; genus Acleris; species Acleris holmiana. Next base: position 16,177,616 of record OX438766.1, read on the forward strand.
TATGTTTCTCTTTTACGTGTAATTAAATTAGACGCATAAGTCTTTCATTTAAAATTTGTACGCGATTTGGTGCCTTACTGATGCTTCATTTGAATGAATAAATAAAGGTCGGAGTTTGATCTTCTTCCATTTCTCATTTTACTAAGGCAAAAAAACTGAACAGAATTCAGAGAACAAACAAGTTAGTTAATAATTATATAGTGTTTTGAGGTAATTCCTCAGATGGGAACTGGCATTTCTGGTGCAGAAGAAATGTATTAGAGCAATATGTAACTTACGACCCACTGACACATGTAAACCGCATTTCATAAAGCTTAACATACTAACACTGCCAAGCTTCTACATATATGAAATGGCCAGTTTTGTTCAGGTCATTATTTGCATATTCACCAAGTTTGTCAGTGTTCGACTGCATTGTAAAGTACGTCCCTTGTCATCAAACACTGCTCTGTTTTCTAACCCCCTTACTTATGAACTTGAAATAAGCTTGGAATAGTTTATGCCATACTTTGTCCTTATCTGTAATTGTGACATTTGCATCTGACAGAAAGTGACAAAGCATGGCATAAACTATTCCAAGCTTATTTCACGTTCATAAGTAAGGAAGTTTGAGTATACTAGGAATGGCGCCAAAAATGTATAATAAGTTACCGAAATGTATTGTTATGAAAGACTGTATTATCGAGTTCAAAAGCGCTTTGAAATATTTTTTGATCAATAAAGCTTATTATTCAATCAATTAATTTATGTTGGAAAATTCGGACTAATACTATGTTAATATTATAAGGAAATGTAGTAATTATCATAAAATTGTAAAGGATGATATATAGAATTATTGCTATACAGATAATGTAAGAAAATATAAGTAATATAAATAAATCCTGGTATAACACCCAAGTTTGCACGCCCAGCGGCAGAGCATGGCAACACCCTTTGTTTACGTCACCAACTGTATAATTACCTATGTTCAGCAAATAAATATTTAGATTTAGATTTGATTTGATTTGTTTCAGACCAGAAAGCATATGCCGTACACTGCCCACTTGCCGCTTTACTGCTCGTTTGATATTGTCGAAATAGATCTACAACCACCACATGTTACAGAAGCGGCAGTCAAAAACTTTTCAGGCAAGTACCACATTTACTCCTGTCCATTCTGTTGCATGTTATATAATCTAAAAAAATAATTACGTATGGATATCTAGAGGTTTAGCTAAGTAGCCTAATTTATTATGCATATAGGAAGCTTATTTTTTTGTCTTAATATCTAAACTGTAATATTATAAACAGAAAATATTTGATTTTTTGTTTGTTTGTAATGATCAGGGCTCGGACAAGTCATCGCAGAAACTGATATGGACATGGGACAAGACTATTATAGAGTCGCGACTTAAGATTATTATTATCTAAAGCTGATATAATTATTATCGTAATTTATAATTTAACATTTGACCTTTTTAGTCGCATACCTGTCATGGATTTGTCAAAGTGGCTTGAAACAGTTTTGTGGTGACAATTTAAACAAATACAATTATTTGCTTAATTATGGTTATTTCTAAATATTTTAAATATGGTGCAAATAAATACAATTAATAAGTGGATTAAGGACTACCCCGAGCTCCGTTATCAGGAAAATGTTAAGGAAAGATTTCTGTTAACAAACCGTGTAGCCATGTTTCACTCGAATTTGCAGAAGAACTAGATCGTCGGGCCCGAATCCGCGCGCGACAGGAGCGCGAGGAGCGGCGGCGCGAGCGCGCCTACCACCGCGCCCTGGAGGGCCCGCCGCGCCCCGACTTCTCCTCCGAGCTGCTGTTCCCGCCCGCCTACAACAGCCCGCCGCCCGGCGACCCTGCCCTGTCGCCGCCCGACGCCAGCCCGTCCGCGACGATGACAGCCACCTCATCGGGGTTGTCTTTTGCCAAGGTGAAATTTACATCATCTTTAATGTAATTCGTAAATGGGTCACGCACTCTACGATTATAATAAGTTATTACACTGCGCTGTAGGATGGTGCCTGCAACGGCTTATTTAACCCTCTCCGACTGACGTCTATCTGACACCGCCAAAATAAAATCGAATAGCTCTGTATTGTTCAGTAACTTCTTCTAAAGACTTGGTGCATTATAAGTTAACTTATATTAGAATTCCTGTTTTTTTTACCTTATTCAACTTAATTACATGTTAATTATAAATTCCACATGAAAATTTAATAACAAACAATATCTATCATTGACCCAATAGTAATTTTTCTTTATTTTATCAAAAACTAGCGACCCGCCCTCGCTTCGCTTCGGATTAAAGTATTATACATATAAACCTTCCTCTTCAATCACGCTATCTATTAAAAAAAGCCGCATCAAAATCCGTTGCGTAGTTTTAAAGATTTAAGCATACATAGGGATATAGGGACAGAAAAAGCGACTTTGTTTTATACTATGTAGTGATGATGTCTGACAGACTTCACCTCGGTAATTTTTTTCTAAAAAAGTCAGAGGGTTAAACACATTTTACACTTGTTTCTTTAACTTTTCTTCATAAATATGACCTAGCACACCGTTCAAGAATTGAAATAATTAATCTCTCATTTTTAATACCTTACTTGTGAGTATAGTAAGTGATTAAAATTACAAAATATGTCTGTCACAGACATCCCACAATGCACAGATTATAGATATTAAGTTATCATAATATCAATTAAAATATATTATATATTTCATTGAGAACTATCTATAAATGTTGGAGGTAAGTGTTGCAACACCACTTGGGTCGCTCTTGCTCAGCTGTGAGGATTGGATTATTATTGACTCATTTTGTGTTTAGTAAGGAAACTATATGTTTTTACCTCTTTCAATATAAAAGGACAATTATAATCATTAAATTACTGATCTAGAATCATGCTGAAATTTTAACTGATCATCAATTTCCATTGTTGTAAAATCCACCTGAGTAAACATCTGGTAAACGCGAGCAACATTCCTATTTTTGTAGATGGCGGGAACGAGCGGCACGTGGCGAGTCCGCAAGGCGTCGACGCCGCCGCCGCCGCCGCCCCCGGAGGAGGAGGGCGCCGCCCCGCGCGCCCTCGTCCTCAGCGACGCCATCGAAGCCGCGCTCCAGTCAGGCATAACGGCTACGCCTTCGCCATCAGGAAAAAAGAACAAAAAATCTAAGCATAAAATCTTATTTGCCACTGGCATGCACCGCGCGGCGTAGATCTAATTTATTTTCCAACTTGTAACTAAGTATTTACCGCTTGCACTATGTTATGTAGAACAAAAGGTGTTAGGAATTAATTAGTTTCTTCGGTTTTTTGTTCATAGCCTGGAGAAATATCGTTCTGTTGGTTTAAGTTTTGCTTCAAGTCAAGATTTTTTTAAGAAATAAGAGTGGTATTTGTTTTGTTATCATAGAGCCGACTAATACATATTGAAATTGTGTTGTTTGCTAACGTAACTAAAACAACAGGGATACTTTGTCACGAATGACAAATAAATAAGTTCAGAGTGTAACTCTGCGTTTCTTTTCGTTTCCTGTCGTATTAGTAGCCTGCTATATAAATTTTATATTTCTACTGTTTTATTCTAAATACATTAACTGTATCGTGACGTTTGATGTAATAAAAAGTGATACCTACATGCCAACGTTTTTTTAAGCACCACTTTCCCCACGCCGTAAAATACGGATGATAACTTTTTTTATGATGACTATCTTAATAACCTCCTTCTATTTTTAAGTCTGTTAAATAGGTCCAGTGACTAGAAAAGGGTCTGTTGCTATTCCTTTTGCTCTCGATGCGTAACTAATCTGCAAAAAAGTGACTGGGCGATCCGAAGTTCGAATTACTGATTTCAAAGCCTTCCAGACCCACCGTACTCCTCGGCCGTGCCACTGGTGGTACTTTGACCAATTATTACTATTAAAATCGAATTTAACGTTGTCGACGGAGCTCTGCGATAGCAGTTCTACTTCTGGGTAGTTTGGCCCTCCGGGCCTGCTGAAGAACTAACATGACCTAAACCTACCTCATATTTTTGATACAATTTTTGGGTCAGTGGTACGGTTTAGGGGTACGGTGGGTCTGCACCCATTTCAAAGTAGAGCCGCAGTAATACCAAATTTAAGAATTAGGCCTTTTTATAACCGTATTATTTCTCTTTATAAACCTTAACCCGTCGAGTGTCCTAAATACTACAGTAGTATTTAAGCTCGTCCGTTGTCTTTGGTCAGTTTTAATTTCCTATTCTTGCGATTGGCCGTCTTGAGAATATTTCTTCAGCCAATCACAGCTATTGCTGTGCACAAATTTGATTTTTCAACCAGTGGAAATTAGAAGTTGAGAATGGAAAAATAAAGAGGCGCGCTTGAAACTTAGTTTCATATTTTAAACTCATAGTTTCATCAACTAGTAAGTGGGAATACGGAACAGCGTATAATGATCACTAAACAGTATAAAATAAAATAAATGTTTTAATAAACCAAAAACCGCCTTCAAAAATGCAAAAAATACTTCTTTTAAAATTGTAGGCACATACCTAATAGGTTAGTCCCACTGAAGTCGGCGACCACAATATTTTCACCAAAAAAGCCGACATAGCATGGGTTTTTTAACATGGGAATTGTGTAAGAGGAACAAACAAAGACATAGTAAGTCTCTTTCAGCTTTTATACTTTATTAACTACTACAAATATAGCCATCTAGCTTGAAACATTGATTTCGATTTTATTTGTCTCGATTTTAAAAGTAAGCGTTCCAGTTACAATACTTACTATGGTACTAATTCCATGGCTTCAGTTGCGTCCACAGATTACAAAGCTATAATTATAGACATTATAGGTAATCTATAGTAATATTATAAAGAGGTAAAGTTTGTGAGTTTGTGAGGTTGTAGGGGGTAATCTCAGAATCTACTGAACCGAATTTGATGAATTTTAGTATGAAGATAACTAAGGTCCCGGGTAAGGACATAAAATACTTTTTATACCAAAAACTTGAAAAGGTCTCGAGGGAATAGCGATAAACGAGGTATTTGACATAATATAGACGACACTATCAAATTGTGACTGTCGATGTTGAAGTGTCGTCTACATACATCCCAGTAGAGCTCGGTCGTCCACGTACTACTACATTAGAAAAGAAGAAACTGACTGGCTGATCGATCAACGCACAGACGAAACCGCTGGGCCTAGGGACTTGAAATTAGGAGAGAATATTCCTTGGATATCCTAGAGGTGCACTGAGAAGGGATTCTTGGTAATTCGTTCCCTACGGGGTTTAAATAGGTGCAGTAGCGTGAAACTAATTCCAAGCGTACGAAGTCGCGGGCGTCCTCTAGTAGTTAGTATCTATGAGTATAATGATTTGTTCCTGACTCGTCATATTCCAAATTGGTCATCTTCCAAACTCGACAATTTCCTAACTGGTTATATTCCTAACTCGTCATATTATTCCAGATTTGTCATCTTTTAAACTCGTCATACTATGTACATTTGCCTGCACAAATTTATTATAGAAATCCTCCGTGGTAAATTTTATGATAAGAACCTCTTTAGATAATTAATAAATGAGTGTTACTTGTCTATCATGAATTTAATATCATTGTCACTTTATTATTTATATCTTTATATCTTTTGACGTAGAGACCTCGTCGTGTTGTTCTCCCAGACTTATTATTTTTAGTTTAATTTTATTAGCCTTACAGTTGTATTTTTTTTTGTTCAAGCTTTAATCATTAATATTTATTAGGTACTTTATTAATTACTTGTAATGTAACTTACTTTTAAGTATTTCTGTACTTTATGTTTGAAAAAATGTCCTGCTGGAGTTTGTTGGGGCTTCTTCTCCGCAATGATGGTCTTATCTGAAGCGCTAGTAAATTCACTTCATATTACCGACGTGTAAAAGAGCCCCATGGGGGCCTATTTACTTTTTTTTTTCATTGTGTCATACACTATAATTTTAACGAAATAAGAAATAGTACAGGTTTTTGTAGATGAAAAAAAAACCGTTGTGGAGTGAAGTGAAGTGATGAAATAAATTTAGTTAGGTACATAATGTTTTTTGTTGTTTTATTTTGTTCGAGGCAGCAGCTTACATATGTAATTGCTAGCCCATTTAGGTTAAAATATCTGTTCTGTTCGATATATTATAACTTATTAATTTTTGTTTTAATATAACACATTTGACCGAAAAAATAATGTGTCAAGTCATACAAATTTGTTGCCATTATTTGCCAATGCTTTTGGACTCCGCTTTAAGTAAATTATTGTCTAATAGCCGTAGTACAAAGTATAACTATTAAGTACAATCTGTCCTAAGTCGTAAGTAATACTATTATTCCTGTAAGTACGTGTTCGCGACTTAATTGACTTGACAATGACGAGTTTGGAAGATGACGAATCTGAATGACCAGTCAGGAAATTGTCGAGTTTGGAATACCTATGGGTATGGGCACTCAATAAAAATTTCTATGAAACGTTTCCGTTGTGACCCGAAAATTAGCCATACATTTGTAGGGATAATTTCGTGTCACAACGGAACTTTTTTCACTTTTGTTGTTTGTATGGTTAACTACGCTTTACTATGGTCCAACTATTTGGTCCTTACCCATATGCCGAATCAGGAACAAATACGTATAATAGATTATGTATAGACCACAGACTACATAGAGATACTACGTATGCAAGAAACTTATATATGACACTGCAAAGGCTTGAATCCAAAAAAAGTGACCTTGAATGACATCGCTTATGTTTTTGACCCTTTCTCTAGGATAAAAAGAAAGGGTCTTGCTTAGGAAAGGAAAAAAGATTACACATACAAAACCATTTTATTCAGCAATGTATAAACCGGTTTTGCAAAATGTATTAGTTTTCATAAGATCTGTGTAAAATATAGAGTATTATTAGATTTATCTCCTTCATCTATCGGCACCTACTCTATGCCATCTTCTTCTTCTTCTTCTTTTTTAATTAATGGCGGTCCACACAGTGATTTCGCCAATGTCAAGTAAATAGAGTAAATCAGTAAACAGAATAAATCAAAAGTAAAAGCCGGGCATTTTTCAATCGGCCATCTTCCCTCCCCGAAGGTTACCGGAATCCGTCCTATGGCATCCCATATTGACCTATTTGTTTTCAAACAATATGGTCACCTTATTAGAGTGAGATAAAATTCCTTCTTACCTGCTATCTCAATGGGACCGTTTTTTAACAGCAGTGCACATTGCAGATGTAGGTACATAGGTAGTACTAATAATTAATTCCATGACCGTGTAGTAAGATTCTAACGTTTGCCAGTAATGCACATTTCAGTAATGTCCTAACTTATTCTTCACAGTTATGTTCATTGCAAACCAAATCGGTACTTATCATATGTAACATAAGACTTATTTTGAACGTGTTACTTTTTGTTGTAAACACGATTGAATGAAACTGTCATTTGTCATTGAGTCTTGTCTACATTAACTTAAAAATATATTTTGACCACATTCTCTGTTTTTATTCGATTATTTGAGTGTTGAGCCTTCAGTTTATTTTATTTTACATGACTCTAGAGGTATGACTTCACCTAAAAAAGACTTTGTTTTTGAGCCGTATAAGGTTACAGAAGTGAAGTTTCGTGGTTTCGAGTGTCCGAGACCCAGAAGTGGACACAGGATAGCATGTGACGATGTAAATATTTACTGTTTCGGAGGTTACAACCCTTCCTTACCACGGACTAGCGTGCAGAGAGAAAATCCGACTTGGACACCGGAAAGGCCGCTTTTCAAAGAACTCTGGAGTTTTTCAATAGCTAGTCGGAAATGGAAAGAACACAAAGTTGTAGAAAATATGCCTGAAGAATTAGCGTCCAATGCCATGTGTATGAACGGCCGATATTTAATGGTTTGTACGAAGCTACTAATGTTTTGTTCTTATTAGAAAAATTTTTACTCACATCCTTTTTTATATTTAGATTTTTGGAGGCACAGGTGCTCCATTCGGCAACAAGTGTAGCAATGACGTCATTACATGGAAGCCATGCTCTGGCGATGCCAAGTTGGAAGTACTGGAAGCAGCGGGGATGAAGCCACCGGGGCAGTATGGGCAATCCATACTCTGTCATGATGGCTATTTCTATACCATTGGTGGCACAAATGGATTTGCATACAACAGTGATATTTACAGGTAAAGAAGTAGATTTTTTTAATTCAACTAAGTTCTGATTTATACTGCATTTTCCTAAAATTTAATTAAACATCTGTTTTCATCATTCTTGAATCATGAAGTATTTTAGTATAGATAGAATTTATACTTATGTAATGAAAAACTTATGGTGTTGCAGACTTGATCTCCGGACATTGGTTTGGGAATCAGTTTTTGTGGGAACGGGTAGTGAAGGAGAACCATTTGGAAGGTATAGACATGAGGTTGCTAGAGTCGACAATAAACTCTATGTTTTAGGAGGTGGCACAGGTGAATGGGCATTTGAACTGATGGAGATCCCTGTATTTGATTTGGATACCAAACTGTGGTCTATGCTCACACCAAAAGCTGATGATACATTAAAAGATACTTTAGGACCGTTACCCCGAAAGTGTCATAGTGCAGTCCAAATTCACACAACAGATGGTGTTCAAGTGTTTGTAGCAGGAGGATCAGATGGACAGTCAGTTTTTGAAGACATATGGAGACTCAATGTTAAAGATTTACAATGGACCATCATGAGACAAGCAGTGTTGCCCCACCCTCTATATTTTCATTCTTCTGCAGTGACTTCGCAAGGGTGTATGTATCTATTCGGAGGCATTGAGCCCAAAGCTGAAGCAGCGAGTAGAAACAATATTATGCATAAAGTCTGGTTATGTATACCGAAGCTCAGTGAGATTTGTTGGGAGGCAATATTACATTTATATCCAAATATAGACCAAGTTTCTAGAGAACGGCTGTTAGATCTTGGCATCCCCAGGCACTTGGTAGAACGTCTGCAGCTACTTTAAAATTTATTTATTTTATATTTGCGTTGACACATTCATTTGGGATATTATCTTTCTTGTATTATGCTCAGTTATCTGTAAAACCAATTAAGTGTTTGCTTGCTAGAATAATTAGATAAATACTTTATAAAGTCTTCTATTAAACTCAGAGACATTCTATTAGTAAATTGGTACTGAACAGGCTTTGTGATTGTGTTGTAATCATAATAAATAATGTTATTATTATGTAGTTCATATTTGATTCTTGTACCTTCTTACTTTTATGAGGCTTAACATTTATGGCTCATTTTCATTGGTTGATAGCCTGCATGTTTTAAGTGGTACGAGTGCATTGCATTGCTGCAATAGCTCTGGGCTCTATAATGTTACAATAAATCTTCAATGAATTGCGACAAGCATGCAGGATATCAAACACTCTACGCCTTTATGAATACTCGGCATTAACATTTAGATAAAACCAACTACAAACTGGTCAAATAATTAGGTTTTAAAAATATGATAACAAATCAAAATATTCATTATAAAATTTATGGTTAACCTCTCGTCTGTCGTGACATAGTTCTGTGCCTAAAATTTTGATAGGTTTTTGTTTTTTTTTTTATTATATTTTTCGTACTTCATCCGAAGTGGAACTTGGTATTTTTTTCACCTCTGACAGACAAGGGGTTACGTGGGTATTTTTCAAAGAAATTGTACCTAGTTAAGGACTGAAATTAAGAAATGGTAACTTTACATGTAACAAAAAGTCATCCATTTAAATAGTTAATTTTCGCTACTAGTTACTGTTTCTTAATTTCAGTCCTTAATTACGTACAAGGGCATTTTCAAAATAAAGTTTACCCTAGTTAAAGAAAATTAAGAAACGTTAACTTTTGACAATTTTGTGACGAAATTAGCTATATTAATGTATGGCAAATGTTCGTCACAAAACTGACAAAGTTAACGTTTCTTAATTTACCTTAACTAGGGTACACTTTATTTTGAAAATGCTTTCAATTTCTTTGCAAAATACCTAAGTACATTTCATCATCATCGACAATTCAGCCAAAAGACGTCCCCTGCTGGACGTAGGCCTCCCCCAAGGTTTGCCACAAGGACTGGTCCTAAGCCGCTTGCATCCATCGGTTTCCCGCAACCTTAGCCACGTCGTCGGTCCAACTTGTTGGGGGCTTCCCACGCTGCGTCTTCCGTTGCACGGACGCCACTCGAGCAGTCTTCGGCTCCATCGGCCATCCATTCTGCGAGAGACGTGCCCCGCCTAGTGTCACTAAGTCTAGCAATTCTTAGGACTACGTCGGTGACGGTGACCTTGAGCTTCCTTATAAAAAAACCCCATCGTTAGCGACCACGTCTCAGTACCATAGGCCATCACTGGCAACACATCGAAGACACACTTATCATTAACTAATTGACCAAGTTTAAGATTATGTTCAATTTGTTTGTTAAAACGTAGCTTTCATATTGTAAGGATTTATAAAATTCTACGGAAGTTCACTGTACACTTAAAACCTTAAACTTAAACTTTAAACTGTAAGACCTTCCTTGCCAAATTTCAGGATTCTAGGTATATGGGAAGTACCTTATAAATTTTGATTCCCTAGAGAGTGTCGAAATGTACGTTTATTAAAAAAAAAAAAAAAAAAAATCAGACAACTTAAGGTCCAACTTAGAGTATTAGTAACAAACAAAGGTATCTTAAGAACTATATTAGTAGTGCTTCGAAGGAAATATTAAACAAAATAAAATAAAATAAAATATGGTTGTCACCGAGATGCAGGAACGGCGTGCAGCTTGTTGAACCTGCCTAGCACGGCGCTGTCCTGCGTCCCCGCGACAACCTGTAGTTTATTGCGGCCTAAACGGCCGTATCCCTTTTTACGTTAAATTAGAAGTTGCTTATTTTACAGTTTCAAGGGACTGTAGACTTGAGTATGTGGTTTTAATTTCAACTTGATACCTCGACGCGTTTCCGCTGTAAAGGGTTTTGACAGACAGACGGGACGGAAGACAAAAAAACTCCTATATTCCGTTTTTTCCTTTTGATGTACCTACGGAACCCTAACAAAAGTCGTCACTCAAACGTCAAAGACAGCTAAACACCAAAGCTAATATTTTTATTCTTATTTTATTAATTAGGTTATACGTATATTTGCTAACGTTAGGCTAAGAAATTGTAACAAACTTAAGTACAAAGTATCCCAGTTGGTCAAAATATTATTTTTAAATTTGAATTTGCTTATCAACCTTACCTTATAGACACTAAGGTCGTTGGCGTTGTACCCAGTGGTGCGGATATAACGCCAATGGCGTGGAAAAGGTTAAATATGGTGAACCTGTAGTACGGATATATCCGTCGATGGCGTGGAAAAGGTTAACTGTGGTTAACTTGTACTGCGTGGGTATATTATATCCGTCAATGGCGTGGAAAAGGTTAAAAATAATGTTTTTCTCAAAATCTCATGTTCTTAGTTATTAAATATGTCATCACCATCACCGTCCCAACCGTATAAAGACGTCCAGCTGTTTGGATACAGTTATTTATTCCCGTTAGGCCTATACTACAAAGACGGTAATTTTGTGAGTTGGAATTTGAATCTACCTGTAAGGAAATAAAGTTCAACTATGTTTTCGTTGAAAAACAAATAATAATGAACTATAGTATCATGAAAATGTATTTTAAAATGAATTGCCTTGATTATGTAAGTACCTCCTGCGGCACACTAACCTCACGAGGTTTAGTTAATCTATGAATTACAATTACATGGTAAATAAACAAGTAGGCCTGCCCCTGAATCAAAACAATACACGGTGTCGTTGGTTAGGTCACAGAGGTTATATTAATGGTCTGTGGACTCCGTGGTATAGGCAAAGTCAAACTGGGCTGGGATTCTACACGTTAATAACGATATCGTCTTTGACGTGTTTCCGTATTGTCAACGTTTTGATAAATCTTACGTCATTTACAATAATGGCCACTGTGACATAAACGATTCTAAAACACGTCAAACACGATATCGTTATAACGCAGTAGAATAGAGGCCATCGCAGTGGAATATCGTATTTGACTTGTTTCCGTATTGTCAACGTTTTGATAACTCTTATATCATTTACAATAATGGCGACTGTGACATAAACGGTTCTTAAACGTGTCAAACACGATATCGTTTTAACGCACCCTGAATAGAGGCCCTTGTTCCTCTATTCTACTGCGTTAAAACGATATCGTATTTGACGTGTTTTAGCATCGTTTTTAACTCGGCCGCCATTATTATCAGCGACATAAGAGTTATCAAAACGTTGACAATACGGAAACAGGTCAAAGACCTAGACTATGAAACTATGTCAAAGCGACAGAATAATCAAGTCCTAAGAAACATTGTAGGATTTCGCTTACTGCGTTATGCTGTGTTTGACTGTACGCTGCTAATGAAAACCGCTCAAATACTTAGGTACTTGCGTTCGGGATGATAATTATTAGTATTATTACTATATCATACTAAAGCTTGGTCTTCTTCATCTTCTTTTTTATTTAATGGCGGTCAACACAGTAATTTCGCCAATGTCAAGTGAATAGAGTAAATCAGTAAACAGTGGGGTTAGACAAGTTGCATTCGACAATCGTAAGCGATTGTATTTCGATTGAAAAATGTATGGAATTTACGTAAGGCACCGAGATAGTAACACGTGACTATCTCAACGAGGGATGATCTCTGTGACGGCGGCTGTAGGTTTGTATGACAAGCATGACAATGACATGTCATTCACAATGACAAGTTCTAGGTATGCTCATTTTTTTAATCGAGTGACTGTTTTGTTTAATTGACCACTTACCGCCGAACCCTATATTCAAACCGCGGATAGATAGCCTTACTTCAGATTAAAATTTGACACATTTTGTATGGGCAAAAGTCAAATTTCAATCTGAAGTAAGCCTTATCTATCCGCGGTTTGAATATAGGGTTCGGCCGTTATTCGGACGACCCTACATGCATCCTGCTCTCTATTCCACCATCCTGACAATGATAGGTGACAGGTGATATTTCAGTGTAGCTACATGGCGCTGTTTATATGAAACCTAATGAAGTATCAGCGTATTAACTTAGCAATGTATACTGAATTGTCACCTGTTATGTGTCAATGTCAAGATGGTGAAATAGGGGGCTGGTGGCACTTGTCATTTTTTAACAATCATACCTATGGTATAGTCAGCATCAAAAGTAGGTAAGCAGAATAACATACTCAAAACGATGGGATCCTATCATTTCATAACCAAAGTCAAATGACTCATTTCCCAAACTGTAAATAATTCTGGATTTATTTCAAGACTATCGTGTGAATCCTATAGGTTAGGTTAGTTTTATAAAAATCCTAAAATATTTGCAGTTACAGAAAAAAAGCGGGTTGGCAAATGATTAGGTTGCGAAACGATGCATTTGTCAAAGATTTGTCGGCGAAAAGGCAGAGAACCCAAAACGATCTATACACGACGTATTCTTTTGACAATAGAGTCGAGTGCAGATCATTTTGAGCTCTTCTGTTGCGTAGCTACTTCTGCTGTGGACTGTACTTACTAGCAGTGATTTACATTTAATTTCATCTTTGGTACTAGTCGATTTATTTAGCAGTACCTAGTAGCGTGCAATCGACTCGAAGGAAAGCTATTACTCTTGCCCCGTTTATTTTAAAATCAGCGTATCTCATTGGTATGCGTGCTCTGCGCTGAAGTCCGTGAAATTTCGTTATCGGTGTCAAATCGGAGCACGGTCGCAGGTCAGTGCGCCAACCTTGTAATGATAAATGACTGCATCGTCAACTCATCACGTCCACGTCTGAACAAGTGACAGAGCGCCTCTTAGAAGTTAGGACCTTAAAAAACCTGGATTTTAGGCCGTCTTACGTTATGATTTTATCTTCTGGTGGTTTGAAACAAAATTATCGCGAAATAATTCGCGGATGGTAGAACCTTGTATATATCCATTAACCACCCACCAAGCAACAGTGTTCCCATTGTTGTGTTCCGGTTTGGGGATAAGACAGCCGGTGAAATAACTAGCATAGAGGCATTCCATCTTAGTCCCCAGGGTTGGCAACGCATTTGCGGTCATAAGACTTATAAGATTGCAGTCCTGTGAATGCGAATGTCTATGTGTCATAATTTCCACTTAACATCAGGTGGCCTGTGTGCTCGTTTGCCTTCTCAATGCCATAAAAGAGAAAAAACTATTTTACTAAACAGTTTTATTATGCTCTTATGTGATATGACATTTGCGAAATACACCTTAACAGAGGTGAAGCCATTAATTAAAAATGTGAATTAAGTAGAATTCCATTTTTATTCTTCAAAAAATATCGTTGGTGGTTGAAATTCCAAGATTAAATTGGTTTTGTAATTGAACATTTGCCTGGTTTCCCCTAGGCGGCAGGCCACAACCGCAACCCGCAACAAGTGCGGGCGTGCGTCCTAGCGCCGCGGATTCGCGCCAATTCGCCAGTGGCGGGAAGAGACTCGCGTGCGGGACACGCTCGCAGCGCGTCCGCGTTCACTCCTGTCCGATAACACGAAAGTTTCACGACTACATTCCGAACTTTCTAGTATTCGATAAAGATGACGGGAATCCAAATAATTTTGAAGCTATTCTAGGTATTGGGCTGGTGATTAGTGTTATGCGTTATGCGATGACATTATGGATTAAACAATCGAAATAAGTTAAAGCATGGATGAAGTGACTGAGGCGGGTGAGGCAACGACGTCGGTGCCGGGGCCGCACCGCTCAGCCACCCCGGAGCTGCATGCTACTTATACCGCCCTGGAGATTCTGGTGGCTTTAGTGGCGGTAATAGGGAACGCGATGGTGATCCATGTGTTCCGGAGAGACAGGAGGCTGAGGCGTCGCACGAACTATTACATCGTGTCTTTGGCTGTAGCTGACTTGTTGGTGGGAGTGCTGGGCATTCCGTTTGCGATCCTGGCCTCTGTGGGTCTGCCGAGGAACCTTCACGCTTGTCTGTTTACTGTGTCTCTACTGGTGATGCTGTGCACGATCAGCATCTTCTGCCTCGTGGCGGTGTCCGTGGACCGCTACTGGGCCATCCTCCACCCGATGTGCTACTCTCGCAACGTGCGCACCAAGACCGCCATAAGTGAGTACCTACCATAGATTTTTTGCTTGCGTTATCTTTGAGTTTATGTGACGCGTTATAGGCCGCCGATTTAAGGTTCTGTGCGTCAATAGCTAGCTGCAGTACCGATTAAGATACTTAAATTCGATGTGTTCAAATGATTTAAATCTTCGTATAATCTATAACTTTGTTCAATTTTGTAAGTGGGTCAGCTTTATGACGACGTACCTACATCCTGACGTTGGGAAGATTCACTTTAGGTAGTTGTAAACCATTTGAAGGAAGTGAGCATTTCTTTAGGTATGTCTGATTATGAGAATACCTTGATAGTGTGCCTAGCTCCCAGTCGCACTACACAAAATCCGCCAAATTTGTTGACAGAGTGTTATTTTTTGGAAGTTTTTCTAACTAGACATTTAATGTTATTACTTAAAACCAAAAACAATTAAAATTTACGTAATATTTATTTTTTGAATATTAATTTAACCAGAATAACATTTAAAAGCAGGTTAGAACCAAGTGTCGGAAAACCTACCCTTCCTTATGACGTCATGATATATTTTTTATATAACGCTACGTTTAAACAAAATACACAGTGAATTCGGTCTCTTCCATATGTAACAGGGTAAGTTTTTGTAGTAAATAGTATTTTCCTACCCTTGGTTTAAAATTACTAATACTGAAGACTTTTAAATTGCTCATAGTTGAAATTACTTCAAAATACGTTCAAAATTAAGAAAGTTCGGGATTTCGATCAATTCAGCATTACTTCGGAATCATGCATCAGTGTACCCTATCAAAATCATTAAGAAAATTAAAATTTTAATAGGGATGGGGGAGACATTAATTGTATCGCTATAATCAAAATCATTAAGAAAATTAAAATTTTAATAGGGATGGGGGAGACATTAATTGTATCGCTATAATTTTTTACGACCGTGGAAAATTCCATAGAATATTTTATTACAAAATGAATTACGTGAGTTATCATCAAGTCCAAACTTTTTAAACTCAACCCTAAAATAATAATGGTGCAGGTGCAATAAGGTGAAGGTGACAAACCGTCGTCTTCTAATTTATTTAATCGCCCCACCTCTTAATGTTAACAGCGAAAAACCCTTTCTAGCTCGAAAATGTACCTGTTTCACTGTCAATTTAAAATTGAATTTAAACTATCAAGGACTGTGTAAGCTGCCTAGTCATATAGGCATCTTAGACCTGTCTTAAAACATTATAAGTACTCAGTAAATATATATTTCTACCTTTTTCGGTGCTTGCAACGACTTTTCTGCTAGAACTTTGTTAAATATCTAATCCCATGGCTTTAGATTTAATATAAAATCTGTTAATAAGTAAAACCAGTCTGAATAACAAGAGGTCATGCGGTTTTACCTCGTTTTGAACCACACTTTAAACGTATTACCTATTTAAAAAAACCCATCTCCCTATTAATTTTACTACCTACTTAAACAGCTCAATCGCTGTTAACGATTAAACAGAGGTCATTCGTCACTCATCGTAAAATTAACGACTATTTCTTGCCATTGAATACATAATCGTCACCTATTTGAATACAATAGTGCTGAACCTCAAATAGAATTCGGTTACGGTTAATTTGGGATAGCGTTTTGTAGATTCGTTTTTTCAAGAGAAATGTTAAACTTGCAGTACCTATAATCATTATTAGCCGTGTTACTCGTATTTTCCAACGCAATAAAGATGTCTGCGACTATGTGCTCCACGTACCAGACTAAATTGACATATACGCAAGTAACGCGTAGAAACTGGCGTCTACCACTCTAGTTGGCCTGTTAAGCTACTACTAGCTCCTGATGCCAATTTACCTTTCTTTTGGTTTACCCTTGAAATGTCAACACTCATTTCATAGAATGGTTTACTTCGCCGAATTTTCATTTCATCGACAGGCATTTCCACGTGCAGAAGTTTTTTTTTTAATGATGTATCGGTTTTTTCAAATGATCATATGTATCTCTAACTCTGACTGAAGTAGTCTTGCCTGTAAGACCACGTTATTCGACCGGATATTGCGAATGGGATGGTACGATCGCCTTTGACGGTGGCTTTATATGTCCGTTCAATATATCCAAATCTCGAATAGATTCGGTTAATTCGGACTAAAATTGGTCATTTTTACATACAAAACGTATTCTTTTTTTCCGGACGTAGCATATTCCGCAGTTAGAACATGGGGGACGGACATTCTCCGTCAACTGTCTTCGTGTTCACATCGTACTACATTCACCTAATAAGGTGATCAGATCATACGATCTGTCGGTGTCGAATCCGGCCGACCGACGTCGTCTTTACCCACGTCTCTTGAGACCTCACGATATATAATCGTAGGGATTTGCTTCTATCTCTATTTTTTTTTTATGTTAAGGTGAAGGAACACGAGCACTCAGGCCGCCAAGTGGAATCTGAGACCCATAGATATTTGAATTCTCAAGACTATAATCCTAACACCTCAAATGCATTGCCAACCCTGAGGACTAAGATGGAATGTCTCTATGCTAGTAATTCCCATTCCCTTATGATCGACTTTTTTAATGTTGGTGCCCGCGACTAGCGGGTTTGCTTGTGATGGTTTTTGTCGGATGCGTAAGCACAGCGTGCGGCCCTCGGCAACAATAGCATGGAGGGAGAATCGGTGGGTTTTTAGAATTGCGTAGTCAAACTAGGAACCCTTATAGTTTCGCCATTTCCGTCCGTCTGTCCGTCCGCAGCCTAGCGCAGAGACTCTTAGTAATTTAATTTGGCATAAATATGCATATTACTCACGCCGACAAAGTGGTACAATAAAATGCAAAAAAACAATTTTTTTAGGGTACCTCCTCCTTATAAGTAATGTGGCGATGTATTTTTTTTTCTCGTCTACATAATAGTGTGGGGTCTCGTTGGATAGGTCTTTCAAAAATATTACGAGTTTGTAGAAACAGTTTTTCGATTGAGTAATTCGTTAATTTTGGTTAAACTCAAGTATCCCCCCCCCCCTCCTTCAGCCAAAACTACAAATACTAAAAATCTGAATAAAATCTAAATGAACCTTAAGAAATAAGCCTTAATCAATTAGGTCAATATATGCCTAGCTATACCTTATACTTACTAGCGTTCTGTGAACAACTCCCTTGTCATAAGGCTACTCTTCAACATTATTGACTGGGCAGTGTTGCGATTTAATAAAATTGAATTGAAACCTGGAAAAATTAGAGCACTTCGTAGGGACCTCTGAAAAATAGTATTTTTGCGTAGTTTCATTTCTCTCTTACCATAGTTCTTTCATGTACTTACTATATATGAATTAATGATGTGATCAAATTACTTAATTGGATGTAACCAACCAACTAATTGGATGTGATGTGTGTGATGTTGGTTGGACCAAAATTCCGATTTAACACGTCCGTGTGAATGTACGCATAGCGTCAAAAAAACACCTTAGCACATAGCACCTATAGCGCAAATTTTCCAAAGAAGCCTCACAGTTATACCTTACATGAAATACGGTTTATATCCGTTTCATGTCAAAATTTCATAACGTGCGTTTTATTTGACGCCGATTTAATTGAGATATCTTATCGCCACCCTTGAAATAGGTACCGTTGAGGAGTTCCGGTGGCCATCTGTGGTCTTCATTATCAGTTTGACTTCACCAAGTGATACTTTCAGAAAGCAAATGCTAGACTTGTTACTGAAAATACTGAAATCACTATATGTTTGCCTACAATATTTGAAGAGTTTCCTCAATTCTTCACTGATCCCCTCATCAGATTCAGACTTGGTGACGGTGGGTGGAAATACACTCTATCAAACCAAAAAAGATTTTTTACAATTGGGTTATCCCAAAAAAAATACCACTAGTTTTTAATTTTTTTTTCGATAAAATAGACTAAGTAATTGAAGACACTAATTTCAACG
Organism: Acleris holmiana; assembly: GCA_949316455.1. NCBI lineage: Eukaryota > Metazoa > Arthropoda > Insecta > Lepidoptera > Tortricidae > Acleris > Acleris holmiana. The sequence goes on from OX438766.1 coordinate 16,196,647, forward strand.
TTTTTGCATTTAAATCAATATATTAATTTATTTTAATTTTTAAAGAAAATGTTTTTATGACGTCATTACAAGCTGGTTTGTTTGAGAAATGCTTTAAAACTATTGAATTCGTTTGAGAGTACGCGTTTCTGTCAGATCACGTAAAATGTCAATATCAAGTCATGTCAATATAGGTAAACTAAAGTATTAATGGTATTGTGAACGTTATATTCTTATACCTAAATCATACTTACATTTGAGCTTTAGCTCCACGTATTTCAGCTACTTTGTGATTGGAGCAGTCTCCCAAGTATGTCAATATCCACTTTGGGTAGGTTAGTGGAATCAGCCCTTACAAAGTTTAAAAAATGTACAGCGTTGGTCGTCATTATAGGCAAGAATATCGGTACCTATCCAAGATCTGGCGATGGTCAATATGTGTAGTAGGATCGTCAGATTCCGTAGAATTTGAAGCAATGTTGTTAAAATGCAGATAATCAGAAAACGAGTAGTTATATGTTGCACACCAAACAAACCGAAATTTTATTTTTAGTTTGTTGAGTTTGACAATTTCACCCACAGACTAGCCTACGGGCGGAGGTTCCAAAACGGACTTGTATTTTAATCATTTCATATTTTTAAAGATCTGACCTTGTCATGTTTATATACAGTTAAAAATTGTCTTAATTTTAATAAACGTTAAAATAAAACAGAAATAAATAAGACAAAAATCGATGTACATTATTTATTTATTACTGCATTCCGGACTCATATTATATGCAGTACTATGGTTGATCACAGATTAGACACAACTTACCAATGAAGATCGTGACGTCACTAAATTACAGGTCAAATAATGTCAAATGATAAATTAGAAATAACTATTTAATACTAATTTTGTAAAATAATCTGATAACAGGGAATGGTTCTACAACCCTTTTTCTCGAAATGGTTTTTGAATCACTATACATTACAAAATTATGGGATAACCCAATTGGTCCACAATTGACGGAGTAATCGGTGAGCATAAATAAAAAAAAACTAACTATGGAACGTATAACCTCTTCCTTTTTGAAGTCGGTTAAAAAATTGCATCCCTGCCCCGATGTTCGATGCTTACAACGGAACATGTCTTTATTTTTAGTCTAGCAAGGAACTCGCATCTATAGATAGATAGATAGATTATTTATAGACGTATTACCTGCTAGTGTAGGTATTGTTAGTATTGACTCCTCAAGATGACAGCAGAAAAGTTGTTACAGGGTGTCTTAAGTCACTTCGGTTCCTGAAAGTTTACGTCGGCGCAAAAAACGTAAAAAGGGTGATTTATTGCTACCGGGCACAACTGTGCCTGACACGTTTCAAGCGGTCGAAGAAAAAATGCTAAATGTACCTAATTTTGGGAAGAAAAGATATTTTTTTAGTATAAATACCTGCTAATTCTAAAACATAAACAAGTAAATATAAGGCCAAAATCGAAAATGATCTTTTTAAACTTTTTTTATATAGAACTGCTTTTAGGAAATTCAATTTACTTGCTACAATCTGTATCTACTAAAATAGATGATAGACGATAAGATAACGTTCTGTCATATTTTATTAGTTTTAGCACAAAATTATCACCTTAAGTGGACCAAGCTGTCAATATATTTATAAACCATATTCATATAGATTTTCCATACAATTTATATTTCGTCACTTTCAAAAAGGGGTTAACTCCAATCCAGTGATTATATAGTTAATAGAAACAGACGCCTTATGGAATATTCGATGCCTATAAACAATGTTGTTTTCGATTTGTTATTGAATCTTATTCTTACTTGCTTTTTCAGGCCACAATTAAATAATAATACAACGATAATGATAAACTGAGCATTGTTAATCCCTATGACTCAACGAAGAATATACCGATAAGTGATATCGATAAGGTCAACCTTATCAATCAATCATATCCTGCCTACTCCCTGAATTAAAGCACTTAGGACCTTTCTAGGTATAGCTTAAGCTAGGGCCTATCTGCAATCTGCAATGGAGCAATATATTCAGACAATACCTCATAATTGACACGTATAAGGACCGTTTTAATAGCGCTATAAAATTATATTATTTAGTAGCGGAAGCGGCAGGCGCATCAAAGTTATATAAAACATTTAAATGCACGGACGAGGTTTCTTAGCGGGTGTTTTATATTATAACGCCTATCAAATAGCCAACTTTGCTTGACTATATTAGTATTCTAGCTGTTGCCCGCGACTCCTTCCACGTGGAAGTAGTTTAAGGCTTCACGCCATTAAAGTACCCTAAGCTATGTCCTTTCTCGAGTTTTAAGCTATCTCCACACTAAATCGAAATCGGTTCAGCGGTTTAGCTTTGAAATCGTACCAGACAAAGTTACTTTAACATTTGTAACATTAGTTACATACATAACATCACGCCTTCATTCCCAGAGTGGGGTAGGCAGAGCTACAACAGAAATACCAACAACTCTAAAAAGATCGGTTTATTATTCTGTAACCACGTTTTGCACAATCAGCCCAAGAAGTTTACTAGTGTATTAGTGATAGGTTGCAAGCCCATCGCTTAACAGTACTACAAGCCTTTATTTCCTTAGTAGCCTCTTACGGCTTTCACGGGAAGACATGGAGTGACACTTCTAACCCGGCAACCACACGGGGAACATTATTTTATTATTATTAAATGATACTGATATTCAGGGCTACGAGTGCTACTTAGGAGGTGATACGCTACGAATTCAAATCCACTTATTTTATTTTTTTATTTTTTATTTTTTTATTTTTTATGTTAAGGAGAAGGCACACGAGCACTCAGGCCACCTGATGGTAAGTGAAATCTGAGACCCATAGACGTTTGAATTCTCAAGATTATAATCCTAAGACCTCAAATGCGCTGCCAACCCTGAGGACTAAGATGGAATGCCTCTATGCTAGTAATTTCACCGGTTGTCTTATCCCCACACCGGAACACAACAATGCGAACACTGTTGCTTGGCGGATGGTTAATGGATAAGATGGTGGTAGCGATCCGGACGGACCCTGCACAGGGTCCTACCACCACTAACCACTTATTAATAGAAGAATAATAAGATTCATTAGTTCATTGCAATACATCCTACTAATATTATAATTGCGAAAGTTTGTGTGTCGGTCCAATGAGATGCAGCAGATTTTCGCTACAAAGCGGAAAAATTCTGCTACAGGCCACAGCGTAGCACTCGTAGCGCTGCTGTTGGCACTGTATTTGTTAAAAACAAAAACTGTTTTTTACAGTTATACTTAGTTAAGAATAAATTATCCACATTTCACCAAAATGCTTCAAGAATCAGTATAATGTCAATAACCCCCTATAAATAAAAGTTATATCTATAAAGCTGGGCTCCCTACAAGCGCCAATTTGGTAAAGTTATTTGGGATTCATGCGATATCATTACATTTTAAGGGCCTGTTCGGTCTGAACTTGATAAAGGCGCGGTCCCCGGGGCTTTTCGGCTAATCTTAGGCTCGTTTGAACGTTGTACCGATATTGAAAATGATAATAACATGAATACCCCATATTAGGAATAAGGGCTTGTAGTGCTGTGAGGCGATGGGCTTGCAACCTGTCACTGTCAGTACACTTCTTGGCCTGATGTACAAAATTATTAATAAGTTTTTTTAAAGTTGTTGGTATTTCTGTAGCTCGGCCTACCCCACTCTGAGAATAAAGGCGTGATGTAATGTACGTATGTAACCCGTATGAGTCCCAATGGGTGTCCCTACGCGCTCGGCTATTTAGTTACCTATAAACTATTTAACAATTTGTAAAAGCTTCGTTTTTTAATTTCTAGGTGAAACGGAGTGCAGTTTTAGATTTACGCAGTGAACAAATACCTAAAAACATTTTTTTTTTTTATCACAAAGGTAGGCTTACAGTTTTAAACCAAAGCGCCTAGTTCGTTAGTTATAAAAGTTAAAATATAAATAAAATTATTATAGTCAATAGTGTCCCCCATCCATCAGCGAACACGTCAGCATCTTGTACCACAGGCAGAAATTCACTTAGTCCTAAATAAACAAATATCAGGGAACAATCTTTCACAAATTTACGTAGTTCCAAACCAAGCTCTAGGCTAACATAATAAACACAGTTATAGATAAATACAAACCTAAATACATAGAACCAAGGCTCAGGAGCAAATACTTGCGCTCGTCACACTTTTTGACCATACCGGGAATACAATTCGGGACCTCTAGCTTCGTAGCTTCACTACCAAGTAGGCGAACCGCATCGTTAAATATCTGACACCCTCTAATATCAATATTTTCGGCTTGTCTGTGGTAATCTGCGATTCAGCATGAAACTGCCTTCAGCAGCACAAACTTCAGCATTCAAGTTGTCCACACACAGAGCGCCGAGGCGGGCATATTGCCGTATACATTGCGCTCTGTGAGAAGGCCTTTCGGATAATGCGTTACGTTACGAGCGTTGTAACGCGGCAATACGCACGCCCGCCTCCGCCCTCTGTGTGTGAAGAGCTTAAACCAGCATTTGCGGAATGTTTACATAGTTTTATTCAAAATCGCATCCCACCGTCTGTCTGTATGTACGCTTAGGTCTTGCGGATTTTAATGCGGGTTTTTATTAATAGATATAGTGATCTAACAGGGAGGTTTATATAACAGTACCGGAGCGAAGCTAGGGCGGGTCGCTAGATTAGGATACTTTTTAGGGTTCCGTAGTCAAACTAGGAACCCTTATAGTTTCGCCATGTCCGTCCGTCCGTCCATCCGCAGTCTAGCGCAGAGTCTATTAGTACTAGAAAGCTGTAATTGGCATGAATGTATATTTTAGTTACGCCAATAAAATGTAACAATAGAATATGAAAAAAAAAACTTGGAGGTACACGTAACATGTGGATGTATTTTTTTTTATCTTAGTGTGGGATGTCGTTGGATAGGTCTTTCAAAAATATGATGGTTTTGTGAAAACAATTTTTTTGATTAAGTGATCCGTTTATGAAATATTAAGCTTTAAAGCGCTAATTTTTGTTAAAGTCAAGTGTCCTAAATAAAAGCGCATATAACCAATTTATAAGGAAAACTATCAAGACTAAGTAGACATCATTGGTTCTTGAGATACAGGCGATTAAAGTGTTTATACCTACTAAAATCATCTAAGACGGCACCGAATTACTTTAAATAGAAAATTAGTTATTACTTGTAAGGCTTTAGGTTTGTAGTACTTAATGGCTTCGAAACCCTACACTGAGCAAGGTCCGACATGCTTTTGCCCGGTTTTGATGACTAAATTCGTTTTCATAGATTATAAAATGGACGCTGCGCAGTGTCATATTTGTAGTAGATTAAATGTAAAACACGACAAAAGAGTTCAAAACGAAGTTGAATTTTTCATTCACAACAAAACTAAACATAACAGAAAATAATAATAAAACAGCTAGGTACTTAGAAATTAACATAGCACTGAAAGTATCTTGACAAAAAGTACTCAAACAAAATTAATTCTATTATTACTAACTTCTCTTTATCCTTTGACATACGAATATCTTTTCTTCTATATGCTAATTTAATATCTTTCTGAATCAAATTGTGATTGTGAATTTGCGACACGCGGCGTTTTCAGTCGATTGGCGTTTCATTTGAAACCGTCTAGGGTTTGATTAGGAAGGGTCGGCTAATGTCCTGCGTAATAGCATTTTTGAGGCTTCGCGGACTACGTGGCAAATGGACTTGATTGAAACGTATTGTTCTAGACTGTTCTCTCGTTTAACATTCAGAGCAATATTCTATCCAATTAAAATAACTCTCAATGCTACTCTTAAGTTCATAGAAAATAATCACATAACGGACGTAAAGGAAATCGAAATTTAAGGCTGTGTTGAATAGTTTGAGGAAACCATCGTTGGAAGATCTATTAGATCAAACAAACCTCTAAATATGATAACTATGCAACGTTACTATTGTAAAGTTATAATTACCGTTTTATTATAAGACAAGTAGTCTTTTAAAAAAAATCCTGTGAATTATTTTTGTTTTATAGGGTCTAAGCTCTAAATTATCACAAAAACCGCACTTTTTGAAATTTTGTCATACTCATGAAGCAAATAAAAACCATATTTCATCCAAAGTAAGGTATGACTGTGAGGCCTCTTTTGAAAATTTCAAAAGGTGCGATTGTTTTGCCGAGTGTATTAGCAGGAAGTTACAATGCAAAAACTTTTAAAAGCATTTTAGGATCAGATAAATTTGAGAAGTACAAACCCGAAGGACTTTCTAGAAGCTGAGCCCCAGCCAAGATGCAAACGCTGCTAACGTTTTTCTATTCTATCGCTCAAAATGTATGGGGTGACAGTTGACCACGTGGTTTATCGAAACGCACGAGAATGTCATCTCATACATTTTGACTGATAGAAAAGAAAAACGTTAGTAGCGTCTGCATCTTGGCTAGGGCCTCTGTCCATAGTTGTAACACATCGACTGCTCGACATTTTATAGGTATATTTGAAATTTGAGACAACTACATGCAAAAGGTTATTTCAGTTTTTTTCCCTATAGCAAGCTAAGTACGGTCGGCCTAGCTGAACCGCTTAGTGCTTTGTCACTTTAACGTCGTGTTTGAACTGCTGCACGAATTCATCTGAGGCGTTAAAGCGACAAGGTACTAAAGTGTGCAGCTACTTATAACGCTGACTGTACCTAACTAAAACATCTATTAAAAATTAACATAAGCCAACCAAACGAGGACGCCACCAAATGTTTGAAGAAATGGGAATGATAATATCTGGTAACCTTGCTTAGTTTAGAGGTCACGATTTCTTTCTTAGGGTGTATTTTGCTCGTAATATTACAGAATGTGCTGAAGGTTTTACGTGCATAATGTTATGAGATTTATTAGAGCAATGTAATGTTTACTTATCTAAAGTTTGTTAAGACTTGACTTACGAGTACTTACGACTATTAAGGACTTTGTTGACTGAGAGGGGTTTACCTGAAACTAGTGACTCACATTTACTTTACACTCTAAAAAATACATTATCTTCACATAAAACTGTTTTTTAAAAAGCTTATCGTCGCCCTATAGTATACTTTCCGTCTCGCATTTAAATTAGTTATGTCATAATAACCCCCGTGTTTTCGTGTGGTTGCCGGGTTAGAATAGTGCCACTCCATGTCTTCCCGTGGATGTCGTAAGATAAGGGCTTGTAGTACTGCTAGGCGATGGGCTTGCTACCTGTCACTAATACACTGGTAAACATCTTAGCCTGATTGTGCAAAATGTGGTTACAGAATTATCAACAAGTTTTTTCGAGTTGTTGGTAATTCTGTAGCTCTGCCTACCCCACTCTGGGAATAAAGGCGTCACTTTATGTATGTATGTATTATAACCCCCCTGTCCTTTTCTCGGAGCGTAAACAGAACTGCATAGTTATGTCATAATAACTCCCTGTTCTTTTCCCTGGGGGGTTATTATGAGCTAGCTTTGCAGTTCATTTTACGGTGAGTGTAAAGGACAGAGCTGTGGCAGTTATATAGCTCTTTCCTTTTCTCTGAGCGTAAACAGAACTGCATATTTAAGTCATAATAACCCCCCAGGACTGGGTGGTTGTTTCAGGCAATATTAATAAAGTTGCAGACGTTGTCAATCACCCGTCATCGTGCGATTATTACTAAAGTTATAGTTTCAAGTACAGCTAGAAGTTTCTGAGGAAATTGTACAAATAGGATTGGTCGCCTTGATCTGTGGAGATCGGGTTTCTTTTTGATGGCTCGGTGTCAAATCAACGACACAGTGTCTGGGCAAATTCTGGCGTTTGAATAGGTTGACTTGTAAGGGGAAGCTTTATAGCGTAAAAAAATATATTAAGTGACTAACTACAAATGCTAAAACAAAATTGCGTTACGAGTTTTTATGGTCATTCTAAACCCATTTATATAGTTTACATAGTCTTACTTTTATAAGTTTTATTATCAAGTTTCCTCAAAGTCAACGTGAAAAGTAGTGTTCAACTCGGGTGAAAGTCACCATTTATTTCACACTTAGAATATTTATTGAAAATTAGGTTTGGAGCCAAGAAAATAAAGAGTAAAGTTTTATAGTTAAAATCTTAATGTAATAAATAGAATTAGTTTCCCGCTACTCCCCCTATTTTTACCCCTTAGGGGATGAATTTAGAATATCTCTTCTCAGTGCACCCCGACGATACCGAACGAATATTCCCTCCTAATTTCAAGTCCCTACCCCCAGCGGTTTCGGCTGTGGGTTGATCGATCAGCCAGTCAGTTTCTTCTTTTATATATTACTAGCGACCCGCCCTCGCTTCGCTCCGGATTTAAGTATTATACGTATAAACCTTCCTCTTTAATCACTCAATCTATTAAAAAAACCGCATCAAAATCCGTTGCGTAGTTTTAAAGATTTAAGCATACATAGGGATATAGGGACAGAAAAAGCGACTTTGTTTTATACTATGTAGTGATTTTAGTACCTGTGCGACCGAACTCTACTCGGGTACGACGACGACACTTTTAAATCACAATTTTGTAATGTCGTCTATATATGTCAATTACCTCGTTAATCACTATTCTCTGAGGAACTATTACATTTTCCGGGATAAAAAGTATATTATGTCCTTCCCCGGGACCTTAGTTATCTCTATACCAATTTTCATCAAAATCAGTTCGGTAGATGCAGCGATTACCCCCTACAATCTCAGAAACTTACAAACACCTCTTTTTAATTTTTTTTTTTCGAAAAAACTTTTTTTTATTCTAGTGAATAGGGGCTCTTAGTATTGTGCTGCGGCAGGCTAATTTGATGAAATAAAATATTCTAAATTTAAAATGTTTGCTATTATTTGACCTTTAACTTTTTCTTGTAAATATTTACTAAATTAACTGTGAAGGAAACATCTTTATTTTTATAGTCGGTCGGGGAAAGGTAAAAAGTTCAAGTTCCGCTAAGGTACGTTACATTTAAGAAATTGCTTTGTTTTTAAAGGGACGAAGGGAAAAGAAGCAAAAAGGAAGGAGGAAGAGAATGTCATCGTTATTCAACCTTATTGAACTATATTATCACGTCTTTCAAGCAACCATGCTTTAAGGTGTATTTTTCATTACTTGTAACACATTTATCGCCATTGTTTATAGAAAAACGTCTATAACTTACATGCATACATTACATCACGCCTTCATTCCCAGAGTGGGGTAGGCAGAGCTACAAAAATACCAACAACTCTTAAAGTAAAAAGATTTATTGATAATTCTGTAACCAAGCAAGCCCATATCCTAACAGTACTACAAGCCTTTATTCCCTTAGTCGCCTTTTACGACATCCACGGGAAGACATGGAGTGGCACTATTAACTTAATTGTTAACCACGCGGTAACTTTACAAATGTGTATTGTTTAGTTCCCTAAGCAGAGTACAATCGGCCTTGTAAGTAGCTGCACACTTTTGTACTTTGTCCCTTTAATGTCTTTGAGAGAATACTGCATCAGTTCAAACATGACGTTAAAGTGACGAAGCACTAAACTGCAATAAGGCCGACTGAACGTAAAACGGCACCCTGTACACCCTGTACATTGTAAGTAGTTGAAGAAAGACATTTTCTCAAACATGCTCGGAAAGAACCGTTTTCCGATTGAAACACAAGGACGGAAAGTGCCTCATTTTACTCCTAGGAGTAAAAAAAAACATATGAAAACATTTTCCATCCATGTTCATATTTTATTTAAAATTATCTCTATTGCCTTTAAAATCAAATTGACTATGAAAAAAATCCCATGCACCCAATTTTATAAAAGGTGGCGGCGCTGGGGCGGCGCGCGGTGCGGCGGCGGGCGGCGAGTCGTTGTGAATTCTCAATACTGTCTTGTAGTTTTCAAAAGGAGATTCTCTCTCAATTCGTCGATATTTTTTTATAAATACATTTATGCATTTGTATCATTTACTCGCATTTATTGAGAAAAGCATTACATATATCTCGGCGGATATGGGATTCCCTGACTCGTATTTTAGCAGGCCTCGCTATGGCTCGGCCGGCTAACCACCTCGTCAGGCAATCCCTTACTTTCCGCGCCTAGGCAATAATGCCAATAATGTATTATTTCTCAAGAGAACCTAAACCTTCTTTCGTTTTATTTGTTAAAATAAGTAGAATGTCGTACGGTCTTGTTTTGTGGGGACACTGCTCCGAAGTGGATAGAATTTTTATTTTGCAAAAGAAGTGTTTCCGAATATTAGTAAATATAAATCAACTAGAATCATGCCGACCACATTTTATCAACATCAAATACTTACTCTCACTTCTATGTACAGTAGAATCGTGCAAGTTTGTTAAGAACCATAGATATCTATTTACACAAAAAACAAATGTCAAAAGGAACAACCGAAACTTAAATAAGCTCTACTTGCCCTTTTCTAAATTAAAAATCGTAGCATCTAGCCCTCACCATATGACGATCAAGATATATAATCATATACCCAACTCTATAAAAAACTCAGTTAAATTTACGTTATTCACCAAAGAACTGAAGAAATACTTAATAAACAAATGTTTATTATAATCTTAGCGAATTCTTCAATGAAATGTAAATCAAATAGGTAAATATGTAGCAATCTCAATTAATTATGTAAATTTAGCGTAAAAATACTAATTATGGTACTGTCTTAAAATCTCCAATAGTTTTAGTTTTAGTTGTCAAATATTTTTATGAATTTAGCAATAAATGGAATTGAATTAAATTAATTAATTAGCCCATTAGTAATATTATATGTATAGTCGTCCTCTCGAATTTTGCTGTGCCCTTACAGGGCGTCACATGTATACCTCTGTATTTGTTCCATCCTTTGTCTTTTGTAATGTGACATGCAATAAATATTTGACTTTGACTTTGACTTAGATAAGTTTTATATCAACTGTATGGAAAATGTATGGAAATCAAATACTTGGTGATTGCAGCGTCGGCGATGTTTGTTGGATGCAAATATTTGGTTTGGTGGATTCGAAATGGCGGAGCCACCGCCGACATTATTTCTTACTAGCTTCTGCCCTCGGCTTTCTCCACGTAGATGTCGATAATCGTTATTCCCTCGGGAACTTTTTAACTTTCCGGGATAAAAAGTAGCTTATGAGTTAATCCAGAGTATAAGCTATCTCCGTTTCAATTTTATCTAAATTCGTCCAGCCGTTGCAGCGTGAATGAGTAACAAAAATCCATACATCCATACATACAAACTTTCGCGTTTAAAATATTAGTATTAAGACGAGCGACTTGATTTGGATTATCTTTTCTAGCATAGGTAATATTAACAAATCCTTCTATCTACTGCCCCACAACCCTTGTTACACCGGGTGTTGCCTGTAATAGAGCAATAACTTGAGGGATAGTTTCCACACACGTAACAACATTTATTCTACAACTTTTGAAAATAACTTATTGTTAACTAAATATTAATGAATTCAGATTTTCTAAGCAAACAATGTATTGCGAAAAGTACGAAGTTTGTAGGCTGACAGTAGATGTCACCTAGACTATTGAATGGAGTACATTGAAAATGCTATTTAGTTTATTCGAAAAAATCCCAAATAATAAATAACATATTTTTTTAAAGTTGTAGAACGAATGTTGCTACGTTTTTAGAGCAGAAACGATCCCTCAATTTATTGCTTCTATTACAGGCCACACCCGGTATTTAGAAATAACGTACTATGATATACTTCTCTAATGAGACAACAATTATTCGTGAAAACTGTGGGTTGCCAAATGATAGGTGTTGCTCTAGACCATCCATCATGAAACACTACACGTGCATACATCACGTGGATCTATTCAATTTATATACAAACGCAAAACGCCACCCACTCGCTCGTAGCGTGTAGTCTTTCCAATAAGGGGTATATTTAGCCGAGTACGACGAAGCAAATAGAGGGTTATGCTCAGGGGTCGAGCTTTTGGTGCCGATGACGTCCAAATCACAAGTTATGCAGAACATTTTAACAGACTATATAGTATATGTCAACTTGTAGGTATGTTCATCTGTTGCCTCGAAGCTTCTAGTCTAAAGGTAAATCGCTTTCTAATGAGTCGTTGACTTCGTCTTAGTATTCTCGTGTCATAGTGTGAGGACATATTGAATTCATCATGGAGTATAAATTTAACATGTAAAAACTTGGCATTTTTTTTTACAAATTTAACTTTGTGTAGAATTTCCTTTTGCATGACCCGTGTTAATGCATATATATAGCAGAAGGACTTTAAAAAAAAAAGTGCATAGTTAAAGCCGTTAAAGGTTGTTTATTTTTGTTTTCATTATTAACAAAAATCACGATAGCGTCCTTTGTGTAACGAAAGTTAGTCATACAAACTATAAGGGTAACTCTCGTTACACAAAGGAATCAATTAAGTTTTGTTTTAATTAAAGCCCTTAATTAACTAAGTACATTCTTTTTTAAAACGTCCCGTACGTAACATACCTTTGTAACATAGGTATACAAATAGGAAAAGGCGACGTGAAACAATAGTTCATTTCGTTGCCGTAGTTTAGTTTTAACTTTATCTTGTAATGAACACAAACACAAATGATACCATTCTAAAGTCGCTAATGTCGCCACTTTAACCCTTTGATTGAACGCCATTGACTTGATACAAAAATCGTCCTCACACGACGAGCTGAAAAACACAGCTAATTTCAACGTTACGTCACAAATTCTCGGGTCTATTTTGCACTGTATCTGTGACCACTGGTCGGTCGATGGTGTAGTAGGCACGACAGTAGTACACGACCACTTTATGGGTTTTTGGCGTGCATATTATCAAATGAGATTTCTTCGATCTTTTCAACTAACAGCAACGTTTATCGATATTTGCTCTAAGACTAGCGTTGCAGTTATTTTCTTTACCACAACGCAGTCCTTGCGGTCTCATGCGGTCTCAAGCACGTGGCCATTTATTAAGCTGCAAACACACAGAGAGTGTAGCGGCGCGATGCGCTTAAGCACAGATAATTGTAGTCATACCATGACCGTAGTAGGAAAATGTCAGACACGGAAAAGTGTAGGTGACGAAACGATCTAGTAGGCATAGTCTCATACTTTTTAATTCAAAAAATATTTTCACATCACCTCTCCGGAAAGGTGACTTTTCATCCCTGCTATTTGGGATTAAAGTGGCACTTTTCTGTTCAAGGACATTTTGTTGCCAGTATAAAATAGAAACGCAATGAAATATGAAAATAATATGCATGCAGTGGATATTTTTAAACAATATGATTGATCTTAATACAGAATTGTGATATTTTAAGGTTATTAACTGTATATTAGTGACACCGTCATGAGGTCGGTACGGTTTAAAAATTAGGTAAGTACTATACATTTTCACACACGTAAATGTTGTATTTTTAGTAAGGTTTTGTCCCTAAAGGAGGATAGTAAACATTAGAATCAACACATGAACAATTTAATTGGGTATTCATTTATTATTCCAAGGGTAGGGTAATTCAGGTTGTTGGCGCTTTGGTCGATAGCACTAGAGTGGCTTTGAAATGTAGAGACGAATATTTGTTGGCCTAGCTGCGCGGTCCTTGAGCGAAGTCGCAGTGTACGTGCAGTTACTGGCAGCACGACTAGCACATTACGGCGCGCGAGTCATGTCACCCGCGAGATAGACTACCTGTGTTTTTTCTGACCGTTCTAATTAGACAATGACGGGTAGTCTATCTCTTGCGACGTCATGTGCTAGCCGTGCAAGTACTCTGGCACGTAGCTCCTCGCCGGATGAAGGCGTGTGCCCTCAATTTAGGCCCGTGCAAAGCATCTCCGGAATGGTCGGCGTAGGAAAGTTGAAGCGACCAATGGCGCAGACAAAATTAAATAAAGTTAAGGATATTTAATGAAGATACAGCAAGAATATCAGTAAAGAAGTTTAGATGACTCAGTAGTTCGCTATAGGCATAAAGGGACAGCTTCCCCAGATTACAGCCGCTGCAGATTAAGTAATAGAGTCCAAACGCAGGTTAAATTTAAGAAAAAACTAGAAAGTCACTTTCATACATGCTTTCTTTGCGTTCCATTTAACCTTAATACTAATACAAAATTATATTAAAAATATCTAGACATTTTCTAGTGGAAACTTTTAAGAATCGCTTACCTACGTTTTTTCCTCAAGTTCGTAAAATTAGCATATCTTGAACGTCCTCGAAAGAAAATACCCTTTAGTGTTCTATTTTTACCCAAACCGGATATAAGCAGTATCAAAGCGACAACGGCAACTAATACAAACAATAAAAGGATTCTTTCGAGTTCCTGCGTATACGTTCAACACCATAATGTGCTGTTTCGCGTATTAAACCTTGTTTGGGACTTTTTCCTTGTAGAACTTACTATCATTATCCGATTAGAAACGGTAGGTGTTATGAAAGAAGGTGCAGTTGGTGACGAATACTTATATTCCGAGCGTTTGGAGTAATATTATGATAATTAATTTCTACCCACTTAGATTTTTATATCATGTTACTATTCTATATAACATTCGTAAACACTGTATGCTTAGTTTTCGTTTTTCTTATGTAAGTGAATTCTGTAATTTTTTACGAGAAATTAAGCTCTTTAAACATAAAGTAATACGCCACTGTCGAATAGGAAAGTAGAGATGAGAGACTTATACACTCGGCGTCAAAAAATTGCACCTTTTGAAACTTTCAAAAGAGGCCTCACAGTCATACTATATCTTAGATGGAATATGGTTTATATCTGCTTCATGTCAAAATTTCAAAAGGTGCGATTTTTTTGACGCCGAGTGTATAAGTCTCTCATCTCTACTTTCCTATCCGACACGAACTATGTTCTTTTAATGTTTCGTTATTTTTTTACTGAGAAAACTTTATTTAATTTGTCTGTAAAAAAATAACAAAACATTAAAAGAAAATAGTTCGTTTTTGAGACAAACGTCTTTTAGCGTGATTTTTTCCAGAACACCTTTATAAAACATTCCTGTTGTCAATTTAACGATACCCGTACTTTAAAATCCGTACGAGGCCACAAATAAACATAAATATAATCATAGTCAGGTAAAAATCGTATTGTACCTACAAACAACAGTAGCCTTGATTTCTCTCGGCTATAATTTATTATTCATACGATACTCTCTATCGCCGAAAGCACCTCGACAAGTTCAAGACGAACTTTCGAACATTCATAAATGAATTTCCCTAGCATTTTTGGCAAATGCCTAAAATGTTTCTAGCTGGCTTTGAACTTGATGAGGTATGCAGCGGGGTACGAAGATTCCTGACATTTACATTTTCATACATAAAATCGGTAATACTTGACTACGAGGATTGAACATGGCTTCATATACGTAATTCAGGATAGGAAAAACCTCAAAAAGTAAGATATGATGAAATAACACTTTAGAAAAACCCTTTTAACTCTACACTACCTACTCTTTTATCATAATTCCATCGAACGTTTCAGCAGAAAATAGTGTTGTTATTATCAGGATATCTTAAATTTCAATTACGGTTCTCTGCCTTTTCGCCGACAAATCTTTGACAAATGCATCGTTTCGCAGCCTATTCATTTGCCAACTCGCTTTCTTTTCCGTAACTACAAAAAATTCAGGATTTTTATAAAACTAACCGAACCTAACCTATAGGGTTCTACAAATGGTCCTGAAATAAATCCAGAATTATTTACAGTTTCGGAAAAAAGGCGGGTTGTCAAATGATATGTTTGTGAAATGAATCATTAGTGAAACATTGGTTATGAAATGATAGGATCCCATTAATTACGTAGGTTAGATTAGGTTAGACATATTTACAAAAGTATTTGTGGCGCCCCCACTTGAGGATTTTATATTCTTGGTGCACCTATTTGTGTGTGTTCAAATGGCATAAAAAAATTGTTTGAATTTGAAAACCTACCGAACTAGTCAGGATCACAAATATTTTCGTTGCTGAAGTTTGTATTATTTTACCGCCACACTTCATAAAGTTAATGAGTTTCTGACTTCCCAACTGTAAATTAGTTACGAACTTTGTTGGAAAAATATTTTTTCCTTCTTAATTTTCTTGGGACGTAATTATTTCAGTTTGTTTAGCAGGCACAATAACAATGTTTTCTCAGTGCACGCCTGTTTCAAATATTACTTAATAACCGTTTTCTTTCTAAGTTCGACTTAATTACTTGTAGGTATATTGAAGGCCTAAATCATAATGTGTTAGTTTCTGCTATTTCCTCGTTCCTTTATTTGGTGTGACCCTTCACATCCATTATTAAGTTGGTTTTCTTTTTCTGGTTGGTCAGTTGGTTATGTTTTTTTGCATTGTTTATACACAATTGGGCTCAAAAATATCTGACACGTCTTTATTACTGGAGGCATAAGAGCGTGTTAGATATTTTTAAGCGCAAAGTTGAGTAATTACTGCTGGTGAGTGTTCATATTAATATTATTTACAAGAACGTAGATAGCCCAGTATTTGGATTTTTGTAGAAAAAAATGTCGGTGAACGCTGGTGAAATTTTTAATATTTTATAACATGTAACATTGTTAGCATTAAATATTTTTTACAGTATGTTCTTTTACAGAACCGTGATCTAGTTTTTTAAGTAATAAAATTTACTTTTCTTTAAAATTAGTCGTATAGGATACATACATTTTTCTTAATTTAAATTTACTGGTCTTTTTTCATACCTTTCGTAATTCTAGACAATGCTCGCTTTTTCTACCTACTCGTTAGTATGGTTATTACGTGCTAGCTGCGTAATTGTGCACGATGAAAAAAAAAACAGCTATTTTTCTTATCTATATTACTAGTAACAATGACATGTGATAGTTTGCGATCATTAAATTTAAAGTTACGTGTGCGAGTTATTCTTGTCATAGAAGCACATGCGTGGGAGTGTGGTAATTCGACTATTGTCATAAAGGGAACCGGCACTTTATGATCACCGAACTCCGCGCCCTAACTGTCGATAATTAAGAGAGGGTATTGATGTCCACATAGCGGTAATTTTCTTAATTGGACTACGCACTTGAAAACGACTATTGCCTTGACATTTTGTTTCATATTGCTAATGGGTCAGGTTCTGCGCATGACAGATACATTGAGCTAATTTAGCTGCTAAAAGTTACGGCAGTTTTTCTCTAACTAAATCAATAGCTATTAGTTGCAGTTTTCTTGCCTTCTCTAACGTCCTCTACGGGTAAGCACATCTTGAATTTTCTCGCTTCTAGATTTTCGCTCAGCAAAGGCCGTATAATGAAGTGTCAAAACGTGCCATGTTTCAGGCAGTCAATGGAGAGGAGATTTAAAACTGCTGTAGCACTGTCTTTTTCTAATACGGCTTTGGAGCGACAAAGGAGAAAGCAGTACGTCTTCTTGGTAATAGAAGAGATATAGTTGACTTCCGAGCGACAAAGGTTGAGTGAAAGTCCAAGACCAACAAATACATAGAAATCGCCTCATCACTACCGTCGCGGCCGTCGTGGCATGATTCATTAATTTCTCTGCATTTGTTCGATGCCGGTTACATCTCGTCGACGCCGCTGCAGCCATCGCGGAAAGTCGTAGCGTAGTCCAGCCGTTAGTATTACTAGTGATCTTGCTTCTCTCTATCTAGTGATCTTCTTATCGAAATCAGGCCATCTGTTCAACCTCTACAAGGAAACAAAGAATCGTATAAAAACTTTAGTGCTTTTTAATTTCTCGCATTCGAACTATGCCGTGATCATTTAAATTTAGAGCGCACTTACCGTTAAGGTGGCCGGCGTGTCCAAAACTAGAGCGAGCCATTCTTGTAAAGTTGCCTGCATGGCTATTTGTAATTTCAGCAGATTCATTCACAAAAAAAATGCACGTTTAGAAGTAGAATCAATGAATCTATCCATTCAAAACACTCACTAGATATTCTAAAGATGTGTAAAAATAAAAGCACTAACGCGTTTTTTACCTACGATCATAGGGAACTGCTGGTGCTGGCAGTTTGTTTACTCAATTGATTCACATTGAACTTGATTTATTTATTGTTCGATAGTCAGGGCCGCGTATCGTCATGGATTTATCGTTTCATAATGTAAACATACGTTTTCAATTATTTTGCTCAAATCCAAAATGGCGGACCTTATAATGTGTCTGAACATAATTGTGTCAGTTATCAAATTAAAAGGATTTAAATAACGATTCCATCATTTTATACACCGACGACAATTTCATAAACATATTAATTACATGTTTGTGAAGGTGTCGTCGTTTAGATAACTCTTATTTACTGGACAGTAATGGTGGCTGAGTTAAAAACGATATTAAAACACTTCGAAAACGCAATATCGTTTTAACCAGTAGAATAGAGGCCCGGTTTGTTTCCTTAAAGCTTTCTTTTTGTTAGACCTGTCTATTTAACGGTCCAATATATAAGATGACTCAGTCTTCTCGGACCTCTGCGGGCGTTGTCTTCTGATGGAGATTGGATTGGATATTACACTATTACCCCGGGGATCTATTTAGCCAAAAAATACCGAGAAAAAACACTAGACTAGATGAATCTTTCAAAATACCTATACGTATAGAATAGAATATAGATAACATGAACTTATGTTAACCATCTCGTTTTGTAGGTAAAGAGGTTGAGATGTATAGTTAATTATCAATGATAATTGTTGTACCCTGTTGCTTTTACTCTTTAGACAATTTCAAGTGCTAGTTATATAATGACGTTAATGTGACAAGGTACTAAATGGATCAATTACTAAGTAAGTCATTTGTATCACGTTTAATTAGCAGCGCTGTCATGTCAATCAACGAAGCATTAAGTATGTCAATTATTCAACTATCACACGTTATTATTCGTAACTATGCGAGCTTTGTTCTACGTTACTTTATACACGTATGACTTCACTTGGTATAAGATGTGTCTAAACAACATGATGTGTCAAGTGAAATGTTGAGTTATCTATACTAATACTAGTGACACGCCTGCGGCTTCGCCCTCTGCAATTTTTCTTTCTTTCATGTTACTTAGGCGTATGAAAAATAGATGTTGGCCGATTCTCAGACCTACCCGATGCACACAAAATTTCATAAGAATCGGTCGAGCCGTTTCGGAGGAGTATGGGAACGAACATTGTGACACGAGAATTTTATTAATTAGATTATAAAGAGCATAATTTTATGAGTTTGACAGTTTCTGACAATTATGAGTTTGTGAGGATGTAGGGGGTAATCTCTGGATTTACTGAACCGATTATGACGAAAGTTGGACGGAGAACTAAGGTCCCGGAGAAGGACATAAGATACTTTTTATCCCGGAAATGTTTACAGTTACCAAGTTACTAGCAATAAACGAGGTATTTGACTTTTTGCTTAACTTAGACGAGACTACCAGATTGTAATTTAATAGTATCGTCTACATACACCGTGTAGAGCTCGGCCACCCATGGTATGTATTAAATATATGGAATTGTCTCAGTGAATGAAAGTGACAAGGTAATAAAGTGTAAACATCTTTATGACTTCTACTGTACTACTGTTACGTTAAGCGTAAACTAATTTCTAAAGCATATTATAGTATTAAAGACTATATTAATGATAACAATGCTTGGGACTGAATTGCTTATAATAAAATGTTTAGTCCTTACGACAAAAGGTTGCGAACGTCGAAAAAAAAAAGACATCCGACAGAGTTTCTTACAGGTTCTTCTCTGATCGGTCGCGATTTGAACCTGCAGTCAATTTAGGCTAAGTCGCTACTATGACGTTTCAAAAGAGTTTATTATTTGTAAACCTACCTGAATAAAGATTATTCTGATTCTGATTCTACTACATATACCTAAAAGAAAACACTGACTGGCTGATCAACACACAGCCGAAACTGCTGGACCTATGGACTTCAAATTAGGAGGGAATATTTCTTGGATATCCTAGGGGTACACTTGAAGGGATTTTTGGAAATCCATCCCCTAAGGGGTAAAAATAGTAATAGCGGGAAACTAACTCCATGCGTACGAAGTTGCAGGCGTCTTTTAGTTTACAATAAGTTCCTTTTAGGATAATGGAATTGAGCAAAGATACATTTTGGTGAGGTGTTAGAGATTGGACTCTATTTTACTTGGGCTAAACCTAATTGCTTTTGACATATCATCGTATTGTCAACGTTGTAATAGCTCTTATTTACCTGATGTGATGGCGTAAAAATAATACGATAACAATATGGGCACAGACAAAATAGAATTAGGCACCTTGATGATGGAGTCGGAAGGTGGTGGTGGCAATTGAAATAGGAACGCCTTTAAATTCCGAATGAATATTATTATTATTTTCTGATTATCCGTGTGGTTATCGGGTTAGAATAGTGCCACTCCATGTCTTCCCGTGGATATCGTAAGAGGCGACTAAGGAGGTAAGGGCTTGTAGTATTGTTAGGCGATAGGCTTGCACCTGTCACTAATACACTATACTATCCTCAAACCAAACGGACGACTGAGGCAACAAACGCCGGCGGCCGTAGGGATGGCGGCATGTCGATACTGGATTATTAAATGTCGATAAGATTGATTTATATTTTCATTGCTTAATAATGTAATTTATTTATATGTTTTTATTAGTTTAAGTTATTCTCAGTATCGTGCTGATACCGTAGCTCATCAGTAGGCTTAGGACTTTTGGATGCTCGCCGTGGTTAAAACTGTATGCGTTATATATATTTTTAATTTATTAAATCTTACTATGTTTTACTTCTAAAGTACCTAATTGTAGTCTTAAAAGTATTTATTTCGTAATATAAAATATTGTACGCATTACTTACTTTGTTTTCATTTTTGCATATTATCTTATCGACATGCCTTGTACCGTGTGCTTTCTACCTGCCCTATGCGGCCCGGCTGATAACAGGCACGCTGCATAAGGGCGTGCGGGTGCGAAACAGACAATACGATGCTAATGGTTTTACGACCCCAGTCGTCCGTTTGGTTTGAGGATAGTATAGTAAACATCTTTACCATCTTTGCCTGTTTGTGCAAAATGTGGTTACAGAATTACCAACAAGTCTTTTTAGAGTTGTTGGTATTTCTGTAGCTCTAACTACCCAACTCTGGGAATGAAGGCATGTATTATGTTCTGAATACTCACTCATTTGTCTTTTGAATTATGATCAATTAAAACTGGTTATATCTGTTATAATAAACACAACCCCTTACCAATTTTGACCTCATTAGATTGGTTTGGATGAGCAGATGACGATGCAAAAAAACCAAACAAAAGGTGATTTTCGAACGGTATAAGTATAATGTCATCTTACGTTCTTCGGACAAGAAGGTTGGGTCAGAGACTGGATAGAGCTTTACTTATCTAGCAATAACGTAAACCAATTTCAAATCTAATAAACAAGGCAAAGGGCGGTAGTCTCGTCTCCGATATCTCGACAGTTCTTGATTAATTGGATTTGCAGTATGCGGGTTGACCATCCGTTTATCAATATGCAGTAACAACTGGGATTTCAATCGAGGAATCACGTCACTAGTAAAATGTCGCCAATCTTATCTCGTAGAAATGGGTCCTTTCAGAGGCCCTTACCAAGATGCAAACGCTCCTAACGTTTCTCTTTTCTATCGCTCAAAATGTATGGAATGACAGTTGACCACGTGGTTTATCGTAACGCACAAGAATGTCATCCCGTACATTTTGAGTGTTAGAAAAGAAAAACGTTCGTACCGTTTGCATCTTCGCTAGGGCCCCAGACGCACTTCGACCCTTCAAGATCTTTAGTACAATTACGCCTCTTACACAGCCGTTTGAACGTGCAGGTTTCCGCGCTATGCCCTTCCCCTTAAGAGTATCGGATATAAGAGAAGAGTGCGTAAAATCATCCTTAACGTCAAGTGCAACAAGGTGACATTTACAATTGAAACTAACATAAGCTCGCTAGCTTTATCACTTCACTGCTTTTGACGAAGTGATATACCCCACGTAACCATCACTAGCTACCAGTGAATTAAATAAAAATAGATAAACAAATATCAGAGGGGCGAACCAAATATAGTCCCAATATTAGGTTTATTGCTTGTGCTGCTGGGTCATACACACTCTTAATAACAAAAGTGGTTTCTCCTGTGGTCAATAGTTAAAAGCTTGTGTGCATATAAGTTATGTTTTTATATGATAGGTCTAAAGCAGTCCTGACGGCGTTTTTGCGGGTATGGGCTTAGCCAGATAAATTAGGCCTTAAAAACGTTAACTTTCGGTGTGTCCACAGGAAAGACGGTAACCTAAATCTGTGTATGACCTTGCTGTCAGAGCGGTTTCGCACTACGTCCGATCCGAATCCGATTCTACCCCGCAAAATGCACCCATGAATGGAGTCACTTGGAGAGAAATCGGATCGAATTGGACGTAGTGCGAAACAGCTCTTAGGCTGCAAGGCTATGACAACCATATACTGAAACTCAAAACTAAATTGAAACCTTTTTATTTTTCAACGATATTTTTCTTCGCACCGACCTCATTTTTTTTTCTGTTTCGCCTACTGGTTGACTGATAGAGAATTTCATTGGGCAGTAAGTTCACCATTTATACTTTATTATGCTTTGTGCAAATAATTTTAAATAAATAAATAATTAACTTAATTATGAAGAACTATAAATACTTATATACATAGAAAACACCCAAGACTCAGGTTGAAAATACTAGAGCTCATCACGATAGTATTTTCATATCGGGAATTGAACCCGGGACCCGTAGCTTCATAGGCAGGGTCACTATACTTACCATCTAGGCTACCACGTCTTCAATCACTTATAATTTTTAAAGTAGGGCTTGACTTAGAAAAAATCTAATAGAGTTCAAACAAACAGCAATTTCGATTCTATATTTTTTTTGGAGTACTCCAGTCATTAACTATCGGAGAATAAAGCTGTCTATTTCTACAGATAGTCCACGTATGATTACCGTATAGATTTCGCTGATGACGGCTCGCACAATGCACGCCTCCGCGCAAAGTAAGCGCTTCCTGCGATACGCGGGATTATGGACCATTTCCTGAGCATTGTGGCCGACGCCGAGACTCCTCGCAATCACCGACCAACCTTGATTCTAACTATTAACGCTGACTTTGTGGAATACCCAGAAGAAACAGGATCACCTCACGGTGGCCTATTACCTTGAAACAATTTTGAGGTATTTTATTGTAACAGGAACTGTTGTGTTAATTCCTATGTACCTAAATAAATTTCATTTTGAAACATCGCGTGTTTTTGATTAGCTCGCAGATTAGGTGCACTGTATATGGTCTAGTAGTTTTTCAGGGTACCAAATACACAAACAAACACATTACCTCATACACAAAACGAATAACAAAGAATACTCGAGACTGTCGTGCGATGCGAGCGCCAAAATATATTTGACACAGCGGTGGCTTATGGGAACGGCGGGCGCCAGTCTGGCGACGGCGGGTCTGCCGCGGCGCCAAACGTCCTCTCTCCCCCAAACAGCGCCAGTCGCGCGCCGGGACCCGCCCTTTGCGTTGCAATGAAGCCGCTTCACTCCATATTTATTTACTTTACCATAACCGTAGTATTCGTCGGTGCTAAAATACACGGCGGGCCCCGCGGCCGCTTCAGCAACCACTCTGCGCTCCGAGCAGCCAACAGCAACCATGTCGTTACCCGCCACACGCATTACTCATACCATCCGCCGTCTCACATATCCTTCATGTGTCGCCATTGCGCCGCCCCGGTGACATACCCTGTCTTCCACGGTCAACCACCCACGTACGTCTACAAATTCAGAGAATCTACGACCAGATTCGGTTTCTTACTTACTGGACTTGCGCTCTACAATCTAGGAAGGTCATCAGCAGCACATTATCATCTACAGAATCCGGATGATCAGTGTTCTCTCCAGGTCATCGACTATAAACGCTACGAAGAAACGAAATTCCCGTGCTTTATGATGTCTACATTTATGGAGCGGGCCGCTACCGTGCCCCATCAAGATCTTAATGCTTTTGATATAATTTCATCACATATTGATGTTAAGCCTTTTATTAATAATACTGGGATGCCGATAGCATTGAACTGGCATCAGGATTGCGTGATTTGGCATAATGCAACGACGTTTCAAGAGAGAACGCACATTCCGTGCCGCCTGCTTAAAGAATACGCGGAGACCATGCAACCGACGGGAATACCTGTGTATATTTGGCTACCGATGACTCTGGCAATCGTCTTGACCCTTTATATTTGCGGGCAATGCCTTTGTCGCCGGAGGAGAGACAAGACTGAAGCAGTGCCGATTAATCAATCTGCAGTCATTGGATATTGCTCTCATTAAATATTCTGCATAATTTGTAAGCAGGAAGTTATTGGTGTCTGTGTAAAATTGATGTGTTCATAATAGTGTGTTAGGTTAAGTTCGGTTAGAGTTCATGAAGGGTATTTTTCACTAGTTAGTGTATGAAATGACAGTGTCAACATTAACGACCTAATTGGTAGTCAAATGATATTTATTTGAATAAATATTAGGGCAGGCTGTCAACAGTTCTTGTATTACGAGTTTACGAGTACTCGTACTTTCATAATTTTGATTGTGTCCTACCGCGATACTGCTGCTATAGTTAGTGTGCTGTGGGTGAAGGGGCTGATTTCAATAAAAAAAAATGTATTGGTGTAACGTGTCATAAGATTGTACGTACTCTACAGTCAACGACAAAACGATAAAAAGCGTTCTGAATGTTTAAATATTCGTGCAAACACATTGAATAACATTTATTATCTATTCCGTACTGCTGTATTCGATGATGACTGTGTTGTAACTTCTGCATTTGTGGTATTGTCGTTAACTTCACTGCATAGTATAAAACAAAGTCACTTTCTCTGTCCCTATGTCCCTTTGTATGCTTAAATCTTTAAAACTACGCAACGGATTTTGATGCGTTTTTTTTTAATAGATGTAGTGAATGAAGAGGAAGGTTTATATGTATAATACTTTAATCCGGAGCGAAGCGAGGGAGGGTCGCTAGTATTTTATAAAGGGTTGAACGTATTAACCAACATGCTCATGTGAAGCCGTCACGGAATTGCGGTTCAATTACGAGTAGAGTTCAGACTCATATTTACTTCTATGTATACGTTAAATACTGTTATGCCTGATCTATTTGTAATTTTGAAGTGAGTACTTATTCTGAGATTAAATGCCGAAAATTGTAAAAGGAGTAATTCTAAGTAATATTATAAATGTGAAAGTTTGTGTGTGTGTTAGTTTGTTACTTCTTCGCGCTGCAAAAGCTGGACTTATAGACAATACAACATAGGCTACTTTTCATCCCGGAAATTTAAATTTAATTTTGTTTTTATTACCTACACTAAATTTAGCTCTTGGTTGGTTAAATTGAGCCTCACACACTATACAGTGTGTAAATGGTATACGGGCGTTCCTTTTAACTGTGGTAAGTACAACCCCTACTAAGCACATTTAGGCAGCTTTTGTTAAAATTAAATAAAAAAAAAAGAACCATACAAAATAATTTAACACGTAATGTATAACGAAAAATGCAATTAATTAAAAACGAAAATAACACCTGACGGATGGACTTCGATGTACATTGCGGGTCGATAGTATGTTCAAAAATTAATAACGGTGTATACGTTAGCGTAATCAAAATAATTATTTCTGTTAATGATTATTAGAGTCTTAATCTATGTCCAGTTTTAATAAACGCCCGTATACCATTTACACACTGTATATACAAAAACAAAATGTTTAGGATTGACGTAAAGGTCCATACATTTTGTCGTTTTTCGAAAATGCATCTTGTTATTTGTATCTGTACTAGGCCACCTGTTGCACATTCGTCCATGACATTTACACTAATACGCCAAGGTAGAAAGTGACAGCACGAAAGTTAAGGCAACATTAAATTTAATTAACGTTTGTGCAACCGGGCTTAACGCATATACACTTTACAATGAAATATTTAATACGTAAAGCTAAAATATAATCTTAGAAATATTAAAATTATGTTAATGAGCGAATTATTGCTAGGCAAGACATGTTTTACTTTTTATGTGAGTGTGGTGTGAGCTCTTATACAATCTGTCATAACATTAACAATATGATAACGATATCGCAGGAAGAAGGATGAAAATATCATACGAAAGAAACTATGGTCTTATCCAATAACAAAAAGTATGCCAAATATTTAACTAGGATTTTTGTAATTAGAACGTAGTTAATAAAATCATGCCACAAAATGTTGTTTCTTCATACCATTAATTATAATATGAATTTACCTTATATCCCTAATCCTTAATTTCTAATCATACTTAATCATAAATACATGGAAATGTATATTTTTTTATATGTATGTTACCTGGGGATTCTTAATGTTTGTCTTATCTACTGGGTACATTAAAAAAAAACTGTCGACGGTAAAAGCTGGAAATATGAACAAGGTAGCATCGGCGTCTGAATCGGAAATAGTTTAAATTACATGATACTCTACTAACAATTAAATGATGTAACCATTATCCCAGGGACCAGCCCACCCATTCACCTATAAAACCCTTTGAAAGACTAACCTCTCAATAGAATACCCCACTAAAAGAATAACCTCTTGGACCGAAATATATGACTAAGTTATTCGTAAAGTAACCGTTCACCATTAGGGAAACCTTAATAGGTAAAGCACAGGTAACCCTTAAAATAACGCTTTAAAAAGCATATCGAACGGCTCTAAGTAAAACCCTTATAAAACCCATTCGAAACCCCTTGAATGGGATAGCGGGTTTTAAGAGTAAATCGAACAGCTTTTAAGCGAAACGGCTTTTTTAAGAAAAACCCATTCGGAACCCCTTGTGGGATAGCGGGCTGATCCGTGCATTACCCATTCAAATAACACGAATATACAGAATGACCAAATTGAGAAATGTAAATATATTTCTCAAACAGAATGCCGCAGACGCCGATTGACTTAGAAAAGCGTCGTGAATGTGGCAAAAATAAAGATGTTAATTCAGTAAGTAGGCAGAAGAATTTTTAAACGACAGTTTTCTAGCACTTCCTTAGAGGAGATCACCCAGAATTTCCATACAAAATGCGATTTACGATTTTTGAATATGTTGTAGATATCATAAAAAGCTAGGTCTGTACGTTTACGTTTTCAAGAAAATATTTCTCAGCGAGGAATAAATTAAAAAAAGAAGAACTTTTACACATATAAACCTAGTTTTCAATAATAACTAAGTACAACATATTCAAACATTATGAAAATCAGACTTGATTTAGAGGGTGAGAAGCGTTATGCCAGGGCTGGAATTCTACAAGGTAATAACGATATCTTTTTCGACCTGTTTCCGTATTATCAACGTTTTGATAACTCTTATGTTATTTACAATAATGGCGACAGTGACATAAACGATTCTTAAACGTGTCAAACGGTTCTCTATTGGATGGCATAAAAATATTTGTAATAATAGTGTTACGCATAATTGCTATTAGCCGAAATAATGATGTGCATAATCATCTTTACGCATATATTATTACGCATAACATTAAAAAGCATAAATACACTAAGCATAATTGTCATCAAGACTAAAGTCAAATAGCATAATTGCAAAAGTCATAATAATTAATTGGCATCATTACAAAATGGATATCATACTAACCTAACCTAACCTAATGTACCTAACGTGACCTAATTTAACCTTTAGTATCTAATAATTATTCGCCCAAACAATAATATGCATAATATGTATTAGTCAAATATAAATTAGTCCAACTAAAATTATTCTAATAGCCTAATATGCTAAAAAAGGAGTATGCTAAAGTATTATTATGCGACAGTACAATTATGCCAATACAAATTATACGAAAACAATTTTGCGAAAAAATATTAGTCTAAAACACTATGCGATCCAAGGGGATCCCTGTCAAACACGACGCACCAGTGGGGCTAGACGAGTTACATTCGACAATCGTTAGCGATTATTTTTCGATAGACAAATGTATGCAATTGACGTAAGTCACGTGGTACTATCTCGTTGGCTTACGTCAATTCCATACATTTGTCTATCGAAAAATAATCGATAACGATTGTCGAATGCAAGTCGTCTAGCCCCACTGGATAGAGGCAATGGAGCTTGTATTGTTTTCACCACACAATTTAAGCCTCGCCTTACAATCTTCCAAGCGTATTCACTTGTCAACTAGACGCACCTAATACTAACCAACGTGTTTGTTTGTCGTGTTTGTTTGTAGTTTAGGGCGTGCATTCTCATTCGGTAGTTAGATACGACTCGCCTTACAGAGCGCAGCAAGAAACTCAACAGTCTCATGTTTAGGGTAACCGAAGGTATTCAAACGGGGCCATATTATTAAGCGTACGCTGTCCGTCTGTCCGATGTTTTGAACCGTAAGACAATGGTTTGTTTTTTTTTTTTTTTTTTTTTTAATGTCACTTTGGGGTTTGAAAAATAGATGTTAGCCGATTCTCAGATCTAATCAATACGCTTACAAAATTTCATCGGTCAAGCCGTTTCGGAGGAGTATGGGAACGAAAACTGTGACAGGAGAATTTTATATATAAGATCAAAATAAATACAGAAAGTTACAGAAACGTACGTAAATACGTATTTGAATTTTTGTCGTGTCGTGAAAATGTGTATATATTTAAGTCGTATGATTACAGTACAAATCTTAAAGAACAACACTAAAAAAAGGTTAAGTATGTTGGGCTCAACGCTTATTTTTAGGGTTCCGTAGTCAAACTAAAACCTTACAGTTTCGCCATGTCCGTCCGTCCGTCCGTCCGCAGCCTAGCTCAGAGATTCTTAGTACTAGAACGCTGTAATTTGGCATGAATATACAAATTGGCCACGCCAACAAAGAGGTACAATAAAATTTTGTAAAAAAAAATTTTTTCTTCACCTGGCCCCTACACGTAACGTGGAGATGTATTTTTTCCTCGTCTACCCCATAATGTAGGGTATCGTTGGATAGGTCTCTCAAAAATATGAAGGGTTTATGATCTCAATTTTTTATTAACAATTCCGTTTAGGAAATATTAGGCTTTAAAGCGCTAACTTTTGTTAGACTTAAGTGTCGTCAATTACAACTATATCACTTAGTCTAGCATTACTTACTAAAATTATCAGTATTAAATGTTTTGTGCAGCTCTCAGAAAGCATTCTCCTTTTTCTAATCTATAACCATTTAACCACCCACTGCTACGTAAAGTTCTCGTAAAGTGCGCCATTTTTCTCTGTCCGTACGTATCTGACACTGCAATAAATGGGTTCTGTAATATACTCTCTTAGCAACTAAAAGGTTATTGTATTTTACAAGTAGTTTAAAATCCCTCGTAAACTGTTCTCAATTTTACAACCCTGTATGTAAATAAGGGTAAATAAACGGCCAAAAACTTTTAAACACACAGTCACAGGAGTTCACAGGACAGAGAAACATGTTAGACCACACGGCTTTTCAATAAACAGCCGCTTACTGTTAAAACTCGCACAATATTCAATCGCGTAATTGTGAAAATACTTCATGGCCTCTATTCTACTGAGTATCACCATATTGCCTTTGACTTGTTATCGTATTGTTTTTAACTCGGCCGTCATTACTAGGTCTCTATTCTATTGCGTTATAATGATATCGCGTTAGACGTGTTTTAGAATCGTTTGTGACACAGTCGTCTTTATTGTAAAAAGAGTTATCAAAACGTTGACAATGCGAAAACACGTCAGAGACGATATCGTTATTACCGTGTAGTATCTCAGCTCTGGGCTAAAACGATATTGCCTTTGACTTGTTTCCGTATTGTCAACGTTTTGATAACTCTTATTTACTTGACAGTAACGACAGTTAACAGCCGAGTTAAAAACAATACTTTGGTATTGTGTTTTGACACCTCAAAACATAATATTGTTAAGACAGTAGTATAGATACCCTGACAATAGAGAACATGCGTCAAAATCTGAATTTAGGAGAAAATGTAAAAAAAACATATAAAACGCAATACACTAAGTTTTGACCCGTTTATTAAGATTTTATATAGAATCAAAACTTGTTAAAAATTTAATCGTTCTTTGTATGTTTAGATTGTTTTTTCGGCATCCTCATTTTATTTACGTAATATTTTAATTTAACGATATTGGCTTAAACATAATAATTTATTTTAAATTTTAAATATTGAACAACAGTTTTGACGTCATTCCTGTCGTCGATTTTGTATAGAGGGTTTTTGCAGGGGGTCTGATTTATGTTTTTTTGCGTATACAGTTATACCCAAATCAGATTACATCTCAAAATTAAAAAAAAAAATTAAAAAAAATTAGAATATAAGATATTATATTTATAACTTTATTACACATTTCAAGATTGCTGTGCCCTTACAGGGTTCATGTTGAACTATTATTTACTTAAGACCTTTTGTATACCACATGATCGCAATAAACGTTTTGATTTGATTTGATTTGATTTGACCCTCTTTCATAGCAAATTCCAGAGAGCGTAAGATTAAAATATGAATGTTCCCTGAATGAGATCTATCGGTATGTTGACAATAGATACGTTATCGTGTCAAAAGCATTATAGTTTTACCCAATAGAAAATGTGTTGTGTTGAAAGAGGCATTAGGCCCAGATTGTTTTGAAATAAAGCTGAATTTTCGAGTCCTCTTTGGCATACTAATTGAGGAATTAACTTGAGCTTTCTTTTAGGGGAACGGAATTGATATTTACAATTTACAACACAATCACGTTCCGTAAACAGACGCATCTAAAAAAGAAAAGCAATGCAGATTCAACCCTACCACTATAGTAACAAGATCACATGAATTATGATTGTTTTGGCTGATGTGCCTTTTTGGTAAAGACGGCGGTATGTGTAGGCAGCACAAGTTGAGTAAACTCCACGTCTCAGCCATTTTTTGAGCAAAGCTTATGAAATTGCTGGGAAGGCTTCATTTCGAGGTTTCAAGGTGCAGGAACACCTAAATTACTCATCGCGTGCACCTGAATACGCAATGAGACTATTTAACAAAGTTTACGTGATGGAAAATGGCGTCAATGTACGTGGAGTCTAAAAGACGTGACAATATTATTAGTGTTTATGTGTATCTGCAGGTGTGGTTGCCGGGTTAGAATAGTGCCACTCCATGTCTTCCCGTGGAGGTCGTGTGAGGCGACTAAGGGAATAAAGGATGTAGTGTAGTTAGGCGATGGGCTTGCAACCTGTCACTAATACACTGGTAAACATATTAGCCTGTTTGTGCAAAATGTGGTTACAAAATTATTAACAAGTTTAGAGTTGTTGGTATTCTGTAGCTCTGCCTACCCCACTCTGGGAATGATGGCATGACAGATATCAAGTGCATTACCGTCAGTTGAACCAGACTGTAGCTCAGCTTTAGGCATTTTGATCTTATCCGTAAAAATAATAATAAAAATATCAGTCTTTTAAGCCATTAGACTACGAACTTGTGGAATTGTACTATAACATATTCTGTGGTTGTAGGGCGTGATCTCTTGTTATCTGATTTATCTTATGCGTAGGAAATATCAGAGAGAAATACTTTCTTAACTAAATGCGACCCAACATTACGTCGGGTCATGTTGATACGTATCCACATAAATCTATTTATCCTACAGACAATACATTTTCGATAATAGCATAAAAATAGTCATCTCTTCGATGATTCGCTTTGAGGAAAATAAACCCGGGTATTGTGAAAATTACATTTCAATGCTGTGTCGCACAACTCCGAGTTTATTGGAAAACCGTATTTATTTTGATTTTCATTTTACATCACACACAATCAATTTACTAAAATGACATATTAATTTGCACTGCGACAATCGATTTTTAACTAATGTGATAGCAGCGCGGAGTGTTTCAATGCAGTTGCATGTAAAATATTCGAGGCTCTCACCAGCGAATTCTTAAAGTGAAACTTATAATTATTATAATACATTGACGTAAGAATTTTACGGTGTTTGAAAGATTTAGCTATAGTACAGTCAACAGCAAAAGTATGATTATTTTAGTACTTTGTCACTTTCACTACTTTGCAACTGTGGCAGTACTGCTACGTTACTGTGATAAAGTACTAAAATGATCATCTAGTTTTGCTGTTGACTGTACAAGGCAGGTAAAAAGTTAATCCTAACACATAACACAACCATGAAGTCCCTGAATATTGACAATGTCGACAGCAGTGAAGGGATAGTAATAACATCTTTGTTTTGCTGTTATCAACATTAACAATAGGTACTTAGAAACTTCATGGATGTGCAATGTGTCCAGTTGACTTGTTATCTACCTATTAGGTATAGATCTACCAGATGTTAGTATGTATGTATTTAAAAAAGGAGTACAAAACACAGACAATGTAAAAAATAAGTACAAAGGCGAAATTTAGTGGTGGTAGGACCCTATGCAGGGTCCGTCCGGATCGCTACCACCATCCATTAAACTAGGTACCACAATACCGGGATAAGACATCGGGTGAAATTACTAACTCAGTCCTCAGGGTTGGCAACGCATTTGAGGTCTTAGGATTGCAGTCTTCAGATAGTATTGAGAATTCAAATGTCTATGGGTATAAGATTCCCCTTACCATCAGGTGGCCAGAGTGCTCATGTGCCATCTCATTCCCGTAAAATAAAACTTAATTATTTCTAGTTATGTGGCTAATCTCTGACTCTCAGGTACTTATATTAATTTATTGTGGAACGTAATGGCGCCATAATTTCGAGCCGGCTTGTAACTGGAGCAGTTTTTAATAAAGTTAAGCTAATGATGCGATAAGGATCCGTTGCTCCTACAGACCTTGGTAAGTGACAATTCACGGCCTACTTAAATGGAAATCTGATAACTTCGCGACGGAAAACTGAACTTTTTGCGAAAGAGTTTCCTAAGAATTTATATTGATGTCACAGCTGTTGTTTTGTTTCAAATAGGATTATATTGTGTGTTGCATTCCTCAGTTACCCGCTGTTCCATATATTAACTCTCAATTAATTCACCGTTAATGTATAAAACAGCTGTTTTTTTTGGCGATTTTGTGGTTGGTCCCATTGGAAAGGTTGTTCAGTATGAACATCTTATTTACTTTTGGCCATTCCGGACCATGACCCCAAAATCACCCAGTATAAGCTTGAAATGCAAGTGCGAGTGACAAGCGCTAATGCCAAGAATTGGACCCGTGTAAACAGGGCATTAGCTGTGTCATTTCACAACAGGATGCCTGCTGAGCTAGACATTGACCGCTGCTCATTGGACCAACAAACGTATGATTTATCCTCTCCGGCCTCATTCTAATCCATGTCACTGCGCCCACGACTTCGGCAGCTATTTATTTTTATACAAGCTTTTTTTTGGTTTGCTTTGTACTCGTAGGTAATACACATTATTAAGGCTGGACTGTGATAAAGATAAATATCTTTGTTTATGTGAATGTGATGTAGTTTTAAACACTACTCTTAACAAGCGAAGAAAGTAAAGCCGCATTAACACGGTTAGAGTGTCCCCGAACTCTTCATACAATTGCACAGGGATAGTGGTTTACACAACTTCAAGCTAGAGCAGTCTGCCGTCATTCTACTCCCAAGTGTCTAACGGCCGAACCCTATATTCAAACCGCGAACAGATAGCCTTACTTCGGATTAAAATTTGACACATTTTGTACGGGCAAATGTCAAATTTCAACCCGAAGTAAGCCTTATCTATCCGCGGTTTGAATATAGGGTTCGGCCGTAAGTCAACACAGATCGGACATACGATTGCACTAAACTTGAATTAACGGTTGTACGGGAAACGTCCGAGATGGTATTCCAGAAATGGTAAATTTTTGTGTGTAAATGCGGCTTAACCGGATTTATTTTATTTTATTTTATTTGTCACGTGACATACGTATCATCGTAGAAAAAAAATACAATAAGTAAAAAAGAAGCACTTTTGCTTGGCAACATGATGCCAAACGTTTGAGTGAATTGCTGCTTTTAACTATTTTATTGTCTTTTTTTTTGTTAATGTTGCTTGTTCTATTTTAGGCTGCAAAAGCCACAGGGCCCGAAAAGATGACACATTACCGGTAATAATTTCCCATTACAAACCGAATCAATAAGGTAGGCACCCAATTACAGAAGCTTGGTTTGCTGATGGTGTCGCGTTGTTCTGTATTGCTATATCAAAGGGTTTACGCGACCAGCTCGTCTAGGTAATAAATAACAATATTAATAATACTCTGTCTACGATTATTATTCATCACTACTACATGGAATTTGATACGCTTATCACCATAATCTGTATACCATTTCTCGAGAAATAATTGTATGCGGGTGCTCATTATTAAAATACAAAGATATCCAACAGTAAAGTAAAGGATGTGTCTAATCTGTCTTCTACACACGTGAAGGTAATTTTAAGATTAACAATCATCCTATTCAGTGGTAAGCGACTGCATAACTGCTGAAACGTTGCTCAACAACGCGAAACAGTGCTTTCGACAGCCATTATACGTAACTACGTCCACACGTTCCCTCAGGTAATTTCGGCTTGAACTGCGTTTGACGTGCACCTTAAGAATTGTCAATCGATGCTTAAGTACCAATTTCACCATACGATGTTAACCACTTAACAGACGATTAGAGCGTTAACAGTTGTCAAAATATATGAACTAACAGTCAAATAACATTGATTAAATTTAACATCGTATGGTGACATTGGTACTTAATCACGTAGCTGTCAAAAATAATCCATACAAACTTAGCTTCGGGCGATAATGTTTCTCATTCCCTGAATCTAATCCGATTTCCACGATTTTTGAATATGTTGTAGATATTATGAAAAACTCTGTACCTACGTTTCGGTTTTTTATTTTTTTTATTTTATTTTGTTTCCAATAAATAGTTTCTTGGAAAGGAAAGCGTACAGACTTAGTTTTTTATAGTATCTACAACAAATTCAAAAATCGTAAATATTGGATAATGTTTAAGGGGATTATCGCATTTTGTATGGATTTTTTTTGCTTCACAGTCTTAAGGGGTTACCATATTTATTCATTCAATACTAAAGTCGTTAATATTTGGCTAACTGGATCTTAATAAACGTGTCTCTCTTTGCCTCTTTGGATAAGTATAAGAGTTATTCCGAGTGTGGATACAGGAGTCCACAAAGAATTCGTAGTAGAGTGGCCAGCTGTTTCCACTTCAGAAAGTATCTTATTATTTTTATTTTTTTGTGTTAAGGAGAAGGCCCACGAGCACTCAGGCCACCTGATGGTAAGTGGAATGTGAGACCCATAGACATTTGAATTCTCAAGACTATAATCCTAAGACCTCAAATGCGTTGCCAACCCTGAGGACTAAGATGGAATGCCTCTATGCTAGTAATTTCACCGGTTGTCTTATCCCCACATCGGAACACAACAATGCGAACACTGTTGCTTGGCGGTTGGTTAATGGATAAGATGGTGGTAGCGATCCGGACGGACCCTGCACAGGGTCCTACCACCACTACGTTACTTCGCGATAACAGTTTTCTTTTAGCTTACTTTGCAAAAAGTAAAACAGAAAGCCAGTTGTTTTTTAACTGCTGATTGTATAGTTTTCAAGTTACATTTTACAGGTGTTTTATGGTATTTTACTTCCTAAATATGCAGTGGATGGAAAAATCACATGAATTAGTCTATGGCCTATGTCGACAGCGATTAATATTCCGCAGCGATAACGCGTCATTATCGCGGCAATATCGCCACTCAACGTTGTTGTTCTATTCACTGTCTGGCGTGAGTAGGGTTCATAGCCGTTATTAGAGGTATTCACTGTTATCTGATTGATCATGTCTTGTCGCAGTGAACAACTACAAATAAAAACGTTTTAATGCACACTCAGGTCTGAAATCAAGCAGCTGTTAACCGTATAGGCGCGATATACAGATAGTTCGATGTTTTACTGTTACCAATTTTAATGAATATGTTTAAGTACGTAAACACTATTTTATTTACGCTAAATATAGAAGAAGATTGTTTGTAATATATAACAGCATGATTTATGTTTATGTACATATAAGGTACCCTACCAATTTGTTATTGACAATTCTACAGAAATTTGTCATGTTCTAAATAAAATAAAAAATCCAAAATGTGACAAAATTTCGTAGACAGTGTGTTAGTGTACCTAGCTACCAAATTTTATGAAATTTGGTGTAGAGATAGCTCAAGTGCTGGGAAAGGACTTAAGTAACTAGTTCGGAGCAGACTAGTAGTTTCGCGGGAAAAAACTAGTATTATAACATAATAAAAAATAAGTATATTTTCTATGATATTTATACACACTCGCGGTCAAATAATGCGGGTCAGAGTGCGTTTTTCATAATAAAAAGGCTATTTCAAAGCCTTGGTTCCTCGCCAGGAGATTCTCTTAGTGAAACCTGTTGATGGATACCCCGAGTATCGATACAGGACTTCCAGAGTGCCTAGGATGCCAAACTGATTGAATCTGCGGTTAACGCCGGAATTGTGCATGTTCAGAAAAAAATCTAAAATTGCAATAAAATGCAAGGAAATTTAGATGCGATCAGTTAGGTATCTTAAGAACTTTTGGCCTCCTCTATTGAACCTCGGAGTATCCACCAGTGAACCTCACTCAAAACAGCCCCTGGCCAGGAACAAAGGCTTCGAAATATCCTCGTTTGTATGAAAAACGCACTTTGATCCGTGTTACGAGTATTTGACCGCGAGAGTATTTAATACGAGCCTCGATTCCGGCTACGTGACGAGTGCACGTGTCACATTCATCCTTCGCTTTCCCTAATTGAGTTGGTGCAATTAGAGCCACGCGACAGGCAGTCAGAACGTGCAGCAAGCGCCTTATTAGCACTTCAATTAGACCGGAGACGCTACCAGTCACACAAACGGACAGTTCATTTGCAATATGTACTAAGGTCAAGAGGCGCTCAGTACTGATTACACTAGTAGGAGCAAGACTCGATCACCTCAGCTAAGGATCGACAATTCGTCCAAGAAAATCCGGGCAAGAAGAGCATGTCGGACCTTGCTCAGTGTAGGGTTCCGAAGCCGTTAAGAACTACAAACATAAAAATCAACAAGTACTAACTAATTTTCTATTTAAAGTCAATTGGGGCCGTCTTAGATGATTTTAGTAGGTATAAACTATAAACACTTTAATCGCCTGTAACTCAAGAACCAATGATGTCTACTTAGTCGTGATAGTTTTCCTTTCAAATTCGTTATATGTTCTTTCATTTCAGATGTTTAGTATTTGTAGTTTTGGCTGTAGTGGGGGGGGGGGGGGGGGGGGCACACTTGACTCTAACAAAATTAGCGCTTTAAAGCATAATATTTCATAAACGGGTATCTTAATCTCGTAATATTTTTAAAAGACCTATCCAACGACACCCCACACTATAGGGTAGACGAGAAAAAATAGTACATCTCCACGTTACGTGTAGGGAAGGTACACTAAAAAAAAAAGTTTTGGCGTGACTAATATGCGTATTTATGCCTAATTACAGTATTCTAGTACTAACAGTTTCTGCGACGGATGGACGGAAGGACGGACGGACGGATATGGCAAAACTATACGGAACCCTAAAAACCGGACAAGAACCATGGTCAGTGTAGGGTTCCGAAGCCGATAAGTACTACAAACACAAGAAAAAAATCTTTTCAAAGTTATCATAGGGGATTACGTAACAATATTCGCCTGTCTCTCAAGAATTATTCAAGTCCACTTAGTTGTGATAGATTTAAATTTAAATTCGTTATTGCGCTTTTATTCAAGATATTTTTCGGTTTTTTGTATTTTGTTGTTTGACTGTAGGGAGGGGGGATACTTGACACTAACAAAAATTAGCGCTTTAAAGCTTAATATTTCATTAACGGATCAATTAATCGCAAAATTGTTTAACAAACCCTCAATATTTTTGATAGACCTATCCATGAGGTACACGATAAAATATAGGTTTATTCATGCAAAATTACAGCTGTCTAGTACTAAGAGTCTCTGAGCTAGGCTGCGGACGGACGGACAGACATGGCGAAACTAAAAGAGTTAACTACAGAACCCAAAAAAATGAAATTGCGTGAGAGGTGGGTCGAGCTCCATGTCGTATAAAACTGCCTAATTGAGAATGTCTGCACTAAAATGTGTTTTAAGTACGAGACAATCACACCCCTGAATAGGGGTCCCTATCGGCTCGCGTAATTATTTTTGCTCATCATGTTAACGTTTCGATTAGCCTAGTTGATAGTGACTTTGTCTACGAAGCTGGCAATCTCAAGTTCTATTACCTAACCAATTAATATAGTAGGTACGTACCTGTTTTTTATAACGAATAGAAAAAATGCTATTTCAAGCGACGCGAAGACTCGTTTACGAATTTTCGGTGAAACTTCTGAACGATACAACAATTTCCACGCAGTTCGTCACGATCTTCAGTAAGTTTTAGAATAAGAACAGAATATTTAATTCAATGCGTGGGCATGGGCACAGAATTCCATCATTAGCTGTGATAAAAGATAGATTAATTTTCTTTTGGAATCTTATAGCTTTCTAATATTCTTGTTAAAATGTAATAGCACTGCACGAGTCCAATTACAAGGAAAAAAACAATCTTGTTTATAATCTAAGAAACGGAAGCTTAAAAGAAGTTCACGATTCCGTGAAACTTTAAATGAGCTCGCTCGGTGATTGTCCGTGAAAGTATTTTTCATTCGGAATAAAGATGCTGTCATCTTTATTGCAAATTTTATAAATAACTTACTCTCGCAAAACTTGTTAAAAGGTTCGCATTGTTTTTAACTATAATTAAAACATGAGCAGAAAATCCGGAATATTACACGAAGTCCTAAAAGTCTCACGCAATCCCAGTTAGTCTCAGAATCACGTAAATTTATACTAAAAGTCTTAAGTCTGCCTACTTCTAACGTGCGTTTCTGTTTAATAGCTTCTCCTTTTACGAAATTAAATTAAATGTTTTAATTCAATAATCATTAATATAACGAAATTGAATGCTACTTTTGGTATTCTTTCTAATTTTGTTAAGAGATACAGTGATCGAAATTTTCATTTTTGAGACTAGCTTTTGTTGCCTTCTGTACCTTTCCTGCTTATGATAACCAACCTAATGAGTCCAAACTCGATGGGTCTACGTTAAGTTTAGCGGAGATTCTGTCGCCACCTTCCGACACCAGCATCAGAATTTCAGCAGAATTTCAGCTCAATCGGAATCCGGGAAGTGGGTCCAATTTAACTTGCAAGATTTCATTACAGACACCGAGACAGGTGAAACTAAATAAAAGCTTGTAATTAATTAAGCCATAAACGGAATTAGTTCGTCTGTATTAATTACATCCTTACTTATTCAAAGATTATATTTTGTATTGCGTCTTGTTCAATAGGTGTTTACATACACAGCCCTTATATTTGTTCTCACTCGCTTATAGGTTTTTTTTGTAGACATACTTTTTGTTTTTTCGTTGGTGCTTAGTTGGTTTCTAAATAACATAATATTCACGAGGCACGTGGAAGCAAAGTGGTAACGTTTTATATTAATTTTAGAATCGATTTTAAAGTCTTTATTATTTAAGTTTCGAAAAAGCTTTCGTCAGCTTAAATAAAATACAGGTTTCTTGGTTACCAGTGTTGTTTCAATTCCCATCCCTAATCCGCATACCGCATCATTTTCACGATTCCTCTGTTAATGACGGACGCGTCAACGTCACGGGAGAGTGATAGATGGCGCCACTTTGATCTGGTGAATAACGAAGTACCAGATAATAATCGATTATTACAAATGAGCATTAATAATGAAAAGTATGGAATATTGTAAAACAGCCATTTACTTTTAAGGAAAGTTTAGTTTTACTCTGGTTATTTTTTATTTAATTTGTACTTAAGTCATAGAGCGTACTAATACTTATATCCTTTAGTTCATCTTATTTGCTAAGTTTAACTAAAAATACTCCCGAAATCATGTAAATTACCGAACGATTTGGCCTTGCAGCCCATTACGACGACAAGGGAAAATGGAAACGGCCTATTTAATAAGTTGTTAAAACTTTTTCATTCCAATTTTGCTAAAAAATTATAATAAGGTACAGTCAGCGTCAGAGAAAAGGACCCCCCCTGGTAATGACATCAATTTGTTTAAGTTTTTTGTAATGAAATGTAAATGGCATGTTGGTCCAATGGTCTAGACTACTGCCTACGAATGCAATGGTCACGGGTTCAAACCCAGGCCCTTGGTGGGATTTATTCTTTTTTTTATTTCGTTAATCATTTGTCTAGATTTTATTATTAAAGAAATCAAACGTTAAAGTAGGTATGAGATTATGTAAGAAAACAAAGGCATGTTGCGAAAAAAATGTTAATTTATTTCTCGAATTTGTTTTCTGTGTTAAATTAGGTTTATTTACTTAGGATATTAACTGAACTAAATTTATTATGAAAACACAAATTAGCGGTTTAGAATGTTTAACATTAGACAACGGTTCGTTTATAGATATTTCTAGAAACAACTACCTACACGTCTTTCTTTTTTTAAATCAGTGAACATATTTTTTTACATTCTGAACGATTTTAACAAAGAAAAGCCTGGTTAAAAATCAAATGTTGTCATTAGTGCCTGTGAATCTCAGAGGAAGAACCAACATGCTAAACTATAATATTATGCTTCGCAGCTTCATTCTTTGCGATTTAAGGTTTACATGGTGTAGTAGCGCCCCCACGCATCAGCCTTGCACGGATTTTTAAAGTGTTTTATACTGGTAACACTAAAAAACTCCCGCCATACTATCCCTAGATCCCTACCCCTTGCCAAGCTGCCCGCCATTTTTGAGTCATTCAACGTTTTCCGTGCTCAAGCCTTCGCACGTCTCCCAAAACACTTTGCAACATGGGGAATAAACGCAAAAATACCAGTAAGGACGAAGAAATTCGGAAGAAAATACGCAGATTAGAGTCCAAATTCTTAAAAAAGTCGCGACGCCGTATAAGAGTTTTGGAATCATCATCATCATCTGATAATGAAGGTAAGCTGTAAAAAATGTAATGCGTACAGCTAAAATTGGGCTGCTACTGTTACAAATTCACAATTTGCGATGCGAGCTTCCGTTATGGGTCGTCTCTGTCGCATGAAAATTATAATTAACTTCAAGTTTGTAATGCGAGAAACTATGTTGGGTTATCTCTGTTACATATAAGTTAGCTCTTAAGCTAAAGATTTGCATAAGCTCTTTAGCTATTTGCATTAGTTTTTTCCACGTACCGCAATATTTGCATAAAAAATAAGTTTTATTTTCTACAGACAATGCGGCTATCGATTGCACAAACGATAACGCACCGGGCGTGCCTCATTTTGACCAACCAAATCGGCATTCGAGGTACCAAGAATCTCCGCGTGAAGCTGTGTCACTATCAGTGGCATCAGTACTGCCAGAGCAGGAACGTTTTCGCTCAGCTTCACCTCAGCCTGGCCCCTCGTCTGCGTCAGACCCACCTTTAACTCATACTGATACTGCCTTGCCTGAAGACATAGAACTTGACGAAGAGATTCTTAACCTCCTGGGCGATGCTCCAAGATTGAATGCTGCCTTGGGGAAAAGCATTCACAAAGACATTGCCAGTAGATGGCAGGAGATATTGACAAAAGGCCTTCAAAAGGACGTAAAAGATAAATTATTTCAGGAATATCTTGTACCAAGCAATTGTGAGCTGTTAAGCGCTCCTATACTAAATCCTGAAGCTAAAGCGGCGTTACCTGATGTCCTTATAAGAAGGGACGCATCTTTGATGCAACGGCAAAAACAAATAGGTCACGCCGTATCGGCACTCGGCCAGGCTACCGAGCTAATTATTAAATATGTTCCTTCTCCACAGAACATTTTGAGACCAATAAGCGATGCTTCTCGTATTTTATGCGACAGTCATTTCACTGAGACTAAAACGAGAAGAAATTTTGTAATATCAGCCATAAATACAGACTTGAAGGACACGCTGATCAACACTGAACGAGATAGTTTCCTGTTTGGGGATAACGTAACTGATAAGCTGAGAGTTGCGCAAAATATTCAGAAGTCGGGTAATACATTGAAAAACACCCCCAAACCAGCATTCAATCAATTTAATAAACATAATTTTGCATTCAAAAGCAGGAATCAAAGAGGTAATTTAAACTTCAAGGCCCTGCATCAACGATCTTCAACTGCGAACCACAACAAACCGGATGCAGGGAGGCAACGTCCAGCGCAGCCACGATATCGCCAGAACTTCCAGTATCGGGCAACGGATCGTCCACGCTCTCCTCCCCGGAGATCGTACAAGCGATGAGCCGAGAGGTAAAGTACGCTGGCCGTTTACAACACTACACCCAAAACTGGGCACAAATCACCAGTGATCCTGTGATTCTAGAATGGACACAGGGCTATAAAATACCCTTTTTGTCACCTCCAATAAGACATGATAATCCCTTAATTTATTCTAAGTTTGATCAAGATTGCGTTGATTTT
This sequence comes from Acleris holmiana, assembly GCA_949316455.1. Taxonomy (NCBI): domain Eukaryota; kingdom Metazoa; phylum Arthropoda; class Insecta; order Lepidoptera; family Tortricidae; genus Acleris; species Acleris holmiana. The sequence continues at coordinate 16,239,163 of OX438766.1, forward strand.
AATAAGTCAATCAAAAAATTACTACAAATAAATGCTATTTCTATATGTGACCACCATCCGAATGAATTCTTATCTAGTGTGTTCCTGGTTCCTAAGCCATATGGTGAAAAAAGATTGATCCTTAATTTAAAATCTCTAAATAAATTTGTTAAAACTTTCCATTTTAAAATGGAAGATTACAGGACTGCATCAAAATTAATCACTCGAGATTGCTATATGTCATCCATTGATTTGAAAGATGCCTATTTCTTAATTCCTATTTACGAGCCACATAGAAAGTATCTCCGCTTTATATTTAATAACATTTTATATCAGTTTAATTGCTTGCCATTTGGTCTATGTACCGCACCTTATGTTTTCACAAAAATGTTAAAACCGGTATTTGAATTTCTGAGATTAAACAATTTTATATCGTGTTCTTATCTAGATGATACTTTTTGTGTGGGAAAAACATATGACGAATGCAATAGAAATGTTATTTTTACAAAGAACACATTCGAAAACTTAGGTTTATTAATAAACTATAATAAAAGTAGTTTAATTCCAAGAAAACAATGCCTATTTTTAGGTTTTGTTTTTGATTCCGAACAGATGACATTAAAACTGCCTGATATAAAAAGACATAAAATTAAAAACCTTTTAATGTCATTCCTTAAGGTAACCAAGTGCAAATTACGCGAATTTGCGAGACTATTAGGCCTTTTAGTATCTTCATGCCCAGCTATACAGTTTTCCTGGTTATATACAAAGTTATTCGAGCGCCACAAGTATATCTGTTTACTTAAAAACCCTAGTTATAACAGGGTTATATCCATTCCTAAAGAATTAAAAACTGATTTGCAATGGTGGGTAGAACACATCGACTATGCTCATAACCCTTTTCGATTCAATAATTTTAAAATGGAAATATTTTCTGACTCCTCTCTTTCTGGGTGGGGCGCTTATTACAATGGTAATAGAACACATGGATACTGGAAAGATGATGAAAAACACCTTCACATCAATGAACTAGAGCTAAAAGCTGCTTTCTTTGCATTAAAAGTTTTTGCATATGATATGTACGATTGCGAATTATTGTTAAGAATCGATAACATTACTGCAATATCGTGCATTAATAAAATGGGTAGCATTCAATTCGAACACTTGAATTTAGTAACAAAGAACTATGGCAGTGGTGTGAGCGGCGTAAAATAATAGTTTTTGCTTCATACATCAATTCAAAGGACAATCGTGAAGCTGATTTACTATCACGAAAAAGGTTCTTGGATACTGAGTGGGAACTAGCCGATTACGCTTTCGACAAAATAAAACTAATATTTGGTCATCCGGAAATCGATTTATTTGCCAGTAGAAGTAATACAAAATGTCCAATTTATGTAACTTGGAAAACTGATCCGGATGCTTGGACAGTAGACGCCTTTACATTCTCGTGGAAAAAATTAAAATTTTACGCCTTTCCTCCATTTGCATTAGTTTTAAAGGTTATGCAAAAAATTATTAACGACAAAGCCGAAGGCATCGTTGTGGTCCCAAATTGGCCTACTCAGCCATGGTTCCCTTTGTTTACCCAGTTGATTGTTTCTGAAACCATACATTTTAGTCCTAGTACTCATCTATTAAAATCTCCTTTCAGATCAACACACAATTTACACAAGAGCTTGACACTAATTGCCGCGAAATTGTCAGGAAAACACTATTAAATAAAGGTTTATCTCCAAGGTCAGTCGAGATAATGTTATCATCACTATGCGATAATACTTATAAACAGTATAACGGTTGTATAAAATCTTGGATAGAATATTGTAAACATCATAAGTATGATTATGATCAGGGAAAAACATCAGTACAAATAATTATAAATTTTTTGACTGAGATATTTGATAAAGGTGCCAAATATGGTACATTGAATAACTATAAGTCTGCTCTGTCACTGTTATTAGGGCAAACGCTCGATGACGAGAGAATTAAGCGTTTTATGAAGGGAGTTTATAGATTAAGACCCATTGCACCAAAATACAACTTAACATGGGATCCTAATATTGTTTTAAACTATTTAGCTCAAAAGTGGCCAAATGAAGACCTTAATCTAGAAATTCTCTCCAAGAAAACACTCACTTTGTTGGCTTTAGTTACAGCACACCGCGTACAGACCTTTTCTCTTATCAAATTAAACAATGTTGATATGCAAAATACCAGTGAAATCATAATTAAAATACCAGACTTCATCAAAACATCCAGGCCTAACTGTTTTCAGCCTGTTCTAAGACTCCCCTTTTTTAATGAACGTCCAGAGATCTGTCCAGCCCGTTGTATACAAACATATTTAAATAAAACTAACTCACTTCGTAATTCAAATAATGAATATCTATTTATTAGTTATAGAAAGCCACATAATAAAATTTCACCACAGCGTTTAAGTCACTGGATCAAAGATACTCTTCACAACAGTGGTATCAACACGACGATATTCACAGCACATAGCACTCGCCACGCGGCCACATCTACAGCCAACAAGCTGGGTGTTAATCTTGATACTATTCGCAAAACTGCTGGTTGGAGCGAATCCTCTAGTGTGTTTGCGAAATACTACAATAAAGAGATTGTAAATGATTCTAATCAGTTTGCTAGAGTAATCCTTTCATCTGCAAATAACCTGTAAAAAAAAAAAAAAAAAAAACACTAAGATTTAATGCAATAAATTATAAGATTAATAAAATTGTATTCATTGTCAACCATAAAACTTACCTGCTAGTATTATTGTTGCTCACTATTTTACCCTCACACAAGGTTGTACCTTTCTTGTGTCGTTTACTAAATTATTTCCCAATTTTTTGCTCTAAACATCTACACCATGTAAACCTTAAATCGCAAAGAATGAAGCTGCGAAGCATAATTAATGATCAAACGAACTTACCAAGTGAAGTTCGATCACAATTATGCGAGCAGCTTCATTCGACGCGATTTATAACAACCCACCCTCAAGAATTTAATAAAACATCCACATTGTAGCCCTACCCTATTATAAAAATTGTGAAATAAGTAGGTAATATCCTTTAAACAAAATGACTCAAAAATGGCGGGCAGCTTGGCAAGGGGTAGGGATCTAGGGATAGTATGGCGGGAATTTTTTAGTGTTACCAGTATAAAACACTTTAAAAATCCGTGCAAGGCTGATGCGTGGGGGCGCTACTACACCATGTAAACCTTAAATCGCGTCGAATGAAGCTGCTCGCATAATTGTGATCGAACTTCACTTGGTAAGTTCGTTTAATCATTAAGTATAGCAATATACATCTTTCTCTTTTATCACATTTTCTTTCTGATAACAGTGATGATAACCCTTTAACACTTCAATAGAAAAAAATGTGAGGTCAGATGGTTTATCGTTAACACAAGACTACTTGTAAACAAGAGTAACTGGATTGATAATAATAAAGGATGTTTATTTTTGATTAACTACGTGATAATCCCACAAATATTTGAAATTGTTAACATATTGCTTCGTAAGTATTTCACCAATCAATCTGCCGAGTATACCTATTAATAACGGAGAGGATGGCCGTCACTATCTATCACTTCTTGAAGTCGACTTTTCATGCTCGAAACCATACTGGAACATGCATCACTATTTCGCATTAGTTCCCAAGTTTTGTTTACCTCACTATCCAAATTTTTTTTGTTTTTTATATCACTGGAGTCCCAGTTCAAAACCATCTGTCCCCACAAATTTTCTATTGGATTTAGGTCCGGACTTTTAGCCGGCCACTCAAACACCGTTATGTCTTCTTGGACCTTTAGCCAGTCTTGAACGATTCGGGACCGATGCACTGAAGAATTATCCTGAACCAGATAAATTTGGCCTTCAGGATATGCGACACGCACTGACGGCAGCATTACGTCCTTCAACACTTCAAGGTATCGCTCACTGTTCATGCGGCCTCCTATTTCCACTAGCTCGCCTGGGCCCATTGAAGACATCCATCCCCAGTAACCTAAAAACAGTCAACCGTTTAAAATATGTTGTAATAAAGATGTAATCCACATTAATTGTCAACAATATATACCTAATATAATTTCAATAAAAATATTATTTACCTAGTGTTAACCGCCCGCTTGTTCTCAAGTCTAATACATTTTTAGGGTTAAACCTCTGCCCACATCTTCTCCATAAAATTTTTCGGCCATCCTTATCTGACTTGAAGCACTTTTCGTCCGTAAATATCACAATTTCGTTTTCCCAGTCGAAATTTAAATAACGAGTGGCAAAGTTTACTCGGTTGGTGCGGTGATTGTCACTAAGCTGAATTTTTTTGGCCGGTATATAATTATGGATATTCGCAGCGTGTAGATGTCGTCGAACAGTGCTAAGCGACACTCCAAAAGTTTCAGCACTTGAACGCGTAGTTTTGAACGGTGCCACTGAGTGAGCTTCCACAATATTAAGGTGTAGCTCCGATTCATCAGTGTAAGCACTAGGGCGAGGGCCTTGGCGTTCACATTTCACATCACCCGTGGCTTGATACCTTTTTATCCATCTTTTAACAGTTTTTTTCTGTAATGAAAATGATAATATAATAGGAATACGTAAATCCAACTTGTAAGTATCTATACGTAATACTGCAACATGATTGCAACAATAAATATGTATGATAATAAGTAAATAACGTAAATCTTACCGTTATGCCCATATCTCGTGCTATTTTCTTTATGCTTTGTTCCTGTTCCCAGAGAACAATAATTTTAGCCTTTAAAAAAGTTGTTAATCTAACCATAATATCGGTTAATCGAAGCAACTGTTTGAAAACTTAATAAATCAGATAATATTACGACGAGGATTTTACACTCAATCAGTTCGGAACGAAATATAAAGAAACTGTAAGGTTATTATAAAGTTACCCTCAGTCACAGTTTAGTAAACAAGGCGAAGAAGTAAATTATTCTAAATTCAACCTTAAGTCGCAGTTTATGCAGCAGCTACTTTTCTGAAGTAAAACTAGGGTAGTGCAACAATCGGCAAGAAGCACAGTATATTCAACCAAACGAGAAATCTATACGTAATTCAACCTTATAGTTAATTGAGGAGTGGAACATGGTGGAAGTTGAAATTTGAACCATAACGTTTATAACATAAGATCGTTTTTAAAATTGTTCGATATATGGAGTAATGCAATTAAAATTTTCGCCGAGTTTGACAACTGAGTCGATGGCCTAGTGGTAAAGGCATGTAAAAGCAATCGGCTAGCGGCTAGTGGAGCGGGTTCGTATCCTCAACAGCATGTATAAGAAAAATGTCTTTTTGTAAGTTATTCTTGGTATTCGGTTCGACCAAATGCCAAATAGTAAAATAAAGAAATTATGATATTCGAGTGGTATCGGTGGATGCTCGGGCAAGAGGTGTGGGTGCGGGGCGGGGGAAGCTAGCCGCTCATGGCGAACGTCGCGTGACGTTCGCCGTCGTGTGATAATCTTTAACAACTTGGGGGGGTCCTTTTCTCTGACGCTGACTGTACCAGTAATGGATATAATGGACAAGGACCAATGATGGACACTTGATTGTCATTTTAAAGTAAATAAAGGTTTTTCAATAATTTTGCAAAAAATAACAATTTAAAACCGTGGGTACATTATGTTTATGAATACAATTCGGTAAAAAAATCAAATCACGGAACAGTACAATTTAATTAGAGGTATACAACAGGCAGTCCTACCGCTTCATAGCGATATTTTCCAGACAACCTTGACACAAAGAAAAAGAATGGACACAAATATATCGCAGGCTCGCGGTGTAAAATAATTCCTTAAGAACTCAAACAATAAACTAAACTACAAGAGTCAATTAAAGTAATTCTATTAAACACTTACTAAATTTACAATATTCAGGTAAATAAGGTAAATAATTTAATAAATACACACCATGATCTTTGACTTAAGTGTTAATTATTGATACATGTCGGTTTAAAGTGTTTAACACTGGTACCATCTCCTTGTTTTTACACAAAACAAACATTTGAAGGAGAAAAATGTTGTAACTGTCGTATTTTTAGGGTTCCGTAGCCAAATGGCAAAAAACGGAACCCTTATAGATTCGTCATGTCTGTCCGTCTGTCCGTCCGTATGTCACAGCCACTTTATTCCGTAACTATAAGAGCTATACTGTGGAAACTTGGGAAGTAGATGTATTCGGTGAACCGCATTAAGATTTTCATACAAAAATAGAAAAAAAACAATAAATTTTTGGGGTTCCCCATACTTAGAACTGAAACTCAAAAATTTTTTTTTCATCAAACTCATACGTGTGGGGTATCTATGGATAGGTATTCAAAAATGATATTGAGGTTTCTATTATAATTTTTTTCTAAACTGAATAGTTTGCGCGAGAGACGCTTCCAAAGTGGAAAAATGTGTGTCCCCCCCCCCGTAACTTCTAAAATAAGGGAATGATAAATGTAAAAATAATATATGATGTACATTACCATGCAAACTTCCACCGAAAATTGGTTTGAACGAGATCTAATAATTAGTTTTTTTTTAATACGTTATAAATCGTAAACCGCATTTTACCTTTCATTCAATCAACTCAAATATAATAAAGAATAAAGAAAAACATTTATTTAGATGTATAGTTGTACGGAACCCTACGTGCGCGAGTCCGACTCGCACTTGGCCGGTTTTTTTTTTAATATACGGGGCTGGTTTTCGCACGATATGTGCCTATTTTGTCTGTGGTTATATCTGTCGGTAATAAAACGTTCCAAGCAAGAAATAGCCCTTTGGATACAAGATGGCAATAGAAATACAGAAATATAAGCATATTTATAACGGATGCCAGTATCCCAACTGGCGACACTGTAGTAAATCAGAGATCTTAAATGTCCGGACTGGTATTTAGTCAATTAGGCCGCTTTTGTAATTCTCTGATATATTTTTTTATTTATTATATTTGGTTGACATTTAAGGATACGATAGATATCGAGATACGTCTGAGTGATTCTCACGAGTTGTGATTTTTGTATTGATAAGTCTATGATTGGGACGAAATAGTATGTAACGATCACTAGGTAAGAAAAAAACATTTGTGAAACGGAATACCTAGTTATCTATTTATCTTTATATACAGGATGCCATCCCATTCTATTTATTTAAGCTTTTTGTGATTGTCACTCAAAATATTGCTATCTGGAACGTACTTACCTACTTGCATAAAAAATATGTCTATCGAAAATGCAAAATGTTTCAATTACTTCTGTAATGTTTCTTAATTAATCTGCGTTAAATAACAAGATCATACCTAGATCCTTACATTAAAATATGTAAACGCGATAGAACTATAAGTCTTAATAAAGATAGAGCATGCGGGGAACTGCCGGGCGACACTTAAAGGATCGAGTAACAAGTACGGGTCATAAATTTCGGTAGTTTCGATTGGCGCCGCGTCTGCTCACTACATATTCAAGGTTAAAAACAGGCTCAACATAAGATTAATTAAATAGGGAGGTGTAGAGACACTAATGTCTGTTATTTAAGAAAATAACTTTGCTACGTCGAGTTCCCGTTTAAAAACAAGCAACGATATTTTTTTTCGTTTCGCAATTAACTAGCTGTTGCTGGCGACTTCGTCAGAGTTTAATTCGTTCATTCGAAAAGCCTCATGTCCTTCATCGGGTCCATACCAAATTTAATCAGTTCAACGGTGAAAGCTTAGCAAACAAACGGTTACTTTTGCTTTATGATATTAAGTATAGAGTATAGATTTTAAATTTGATTCACTAACTGTAAAGTATCATTTCCCATTTCCTTTGACGCCAACACAGCAACGGATCGGCGTGATTTTTACATACATATAAATAGTTGGAGACCGGGCGAGTGAAATGCAAAATTATGAGAGTGACAAACTAGGGAGGGAGGGCGATTTTTGTCAATCGAGCTTTCGAAAGTTCCATTCAAAAGTGAGCAAAAGAGTGGTTCACCCCATTCGTTTTCAATTCTATCATTAGAAAATTGTTTTGACATCTGACAAAGAAACAAACTACAAAAGTTTTATGTTTAATCAAACTTCAAATATCTTTCATAGACAAATAACCTAGGCGGACTAAACGTTTAATTTATTAGTTTTCATAGTAAAAGATTTTGGTAAACAGTGTTAAAAACACCAAAAGTTCACATAAATAATAATACTATAGCCATAATTACAGCTTCTAAATAGGTTGTATGTTTATTTAAAAGATGATTAAAAAACCGGTAATCATCGACTTTCTGCATATTGATATAATTAATCACGTGAATATATTAAGTCAATTACTAGTTTTCGAGTGAGGGCTTTCAAAAATACGGGATAACTGCTTTATACGAAAATAATCGTGACAATTTTCGTGTGCAAATATTTTCTATCACTCGACTGATATCGAGCACTTGAAAGTGAAAACCGGGCAAGAGCATGTCGGACCATGCTCAGTGTAGGGTTCCGAAGCCGTTAAGTAATAATTCATAAACGGATCCCTTGATCGAAAAGCTGTTTTCACAAATCCACAATATTTTTGAAAGCCCTATCCAACGACAGTCCACACTATGGGGTAGACGAGAAAAAAAAATACATCCCCACGTTACGTGTAGGGGAGGTACCGTAAAATATTTTTTTAAATTTTTTATTGTACTTCTTTGTCTTCGTGACTAATATGTATATTCATGCCAAAATACAGCTTTCTAGTACTAAGGGTCTCTGCGCTAGGCTGTGGACGGACGGACGGACATGGCGAAACTATAAGGGTTCCTAGTTTGACTACGGAACCCTGAAAATAGCCCCCCTGCTAACCTAATCGTAAATTCTGATATAAGTTGAATTTATTATTATCAGATACTTGGTCTAACTAATCTTTGAAGTGCATTGAGTTTATTTTAGCGCGAATGTTTCATTAAACAAATATGTTTAATGGTCTCTCAGCGTGAAATGACGCCTTAATTAAAAGGCAATTTATAACAAAATGTCGGCACGTTTCTCCCTTTTGTTTGTGAAATCTGCGTGTGACGGGAACATTCGGTTCGAGGGTTAGATGAATTTATTAGAGTTAATACGAGCTAATAATGGGTCCTTACTTTATTAAACAATTTATGCCACAAAATAAGGTGTGTGTTGGATCTGAATTCCAAATTGAGTCTCCATATTGGCATCAAGGTATTCGTTCTCAATGTTTTGAATTACTAAATAAATAAATATCACGGGACAATGTCACACAGATTGACCTAGTCCCAAACTAAGCTCTAGGCTTGTACTATGGGTACTAGACAACGATAAACATACTGAAATAGATAAATACATACTTAAATACATAGAAAACATCCAAGACTCAGGAACAAATACTCGTGCTCATCACACAAATATCTGCCCTTACCGAGATTAGAACCCGGGACTGCTGGCTTCGGAGGCAGGGCAACTAGGCCAATTGTTAGTTAACACTAGCGACTCGCCAGCGGCTTCGCCCGCTGCAATATTTTTTTTTGCACTTAGGGGTATAAAAATAGATGTTGGCCGTTTCTAAGACTTACCCGATATACACACAAAATTTTATTAAAATCGGTCCAGCCGTTTCAGAGGAGTTCAATAACGTACACCGTGACACGAGAATTTTATATATTAGAATTAACATAAATCGCAATCAAGTCCTCTAGAGCGTTTCATTTTTCCAGTTCATAATAGACTAGTAGTGCCATTTGTCAATTCACTGCCGTTTTTATTTGCCAATTGTTTTTACTTACGGTAACGCAATTACTATAAGAAGTCATAGCCAGAATGCCATATATCACCTAAGCATGACTAGAATGTACTTAAATACTGTAATTTGATTAGAGATTCGCAGGTCGTCGTCAGTAGCGATGGCGCCGTGATTTGAACGACTTACCAAAGCTTCCTCCGTAATGATAAACTATGTGAAAATAAGTAATTTGAAAGAGAGGTATGACTTAGTTGCTAGAGGTAAATACCCAGCTCACTCCCACTAAGAACCTTTGATTCGCGATGACAATTAGCACATTTAATCAAATAAAGAAATATCGTAAAATAGAAATACATTCAAATTTCAAACCTGACTTCTGTTAGTAGAGTTTTATTTAAAACTGAATTTGGTTTTGAGTTAATTCTTTGTTTGATTAAACATACGATTATTTATTGTCTTGAGATACAGCTTGTGGCCCACTGCACATTGACATGACAAATTGGCTGTGGAAAAGAATATTCAGACATTAGTTTTAAGTTTCAGCGATGTTAGAGTGGGTTTAAGCGGAAGAATACCAGGGGGTGATTCTCTCAACACAGCGCTGCGTCGACCTTAAAGGTGAAGTTTTATCTAGCAAGTTTAAGAAGTCCCGTCGGGGCGTACCTAACACATTTTAGCGCGTTCCTTCTCAATTAGGCAGCAAGCAGTTGAGTCGAGTTCAGTGTCGTATAAAGCTGCCTAATTGAGATGGCACGCGCTAAAATGTGTTTTGTAGGCTCTGACGGGAATTCTTAAAGTTGCCAGATAAAACTTCACCTTTAAGATCTACGCAGCAATCTCATTGCCATTAAAAAACTTATTACCTATAAGTTTTTTAATGGCAATGAGATTGCCACTGAGCACAGGCTATCCGGGCCTAACATCCTGCAATGGGACAAAATTTTGACATAGGCTTGGGACTTTAATCGGTCTATTCTATACTTACTCCAAAGTAAGAATAAAGTGTTAAGGTATAAAATAAGTGTGTTTTGTGTGACTTGAGTCCTTTTATTGCTAAGCAACTTAAACCCCGGGTAGCGGTAATTTTAATAATTTCATGATAATAGCAACTTTTTATTTGACACTATTAGTTTCCGTTTGACGTATTTGACGCTAGTTCCCGTTTGACGTATTTGACACTAGTTTCCGGTAGGTACGGCGTGATGCCCACAGAACTATATCGAGATAGAAGGAAAGAGTGTATGTACCTCGCGTGCCGAAAAGAGGTTATAAGGACTGCATTGCTCGGCGCGATGCTCAGTCCGCTCTCGACCGCTTTCCGTGTGTGACGTTCGAATTTAAAAACAAAATGCCCTGTTGCTCGATAACGAACTGTTTAAACACCACCAAAAAAGTAGGAGCTGTGAATCAAGATATTTCTTTTCATAGGTAAGTACTCTTTTCCCTAAAATATCCGTTATTATTTAAAAAACAATTTATTTTGTTGCATAGTATTAATTTCATATAAACAGTAACGGGCGAGTCCGTGTCTTCTGCTACTTTTCCATTGCGGCTTTAATTTGACGCGCCATACTTGGTATGCATTGAAAACCAGCAAAGAAAATAAACCAATCCAAACTGTCGAGCACTTGTCGAGACGCGTTCAAGGTTGATTTCTCATTTTTCTGTCAAAAGTAAGATATAGTGTTGTACCCGGCGATTTTCAATGCCGATTTCTTAGTCGATTAAAATCAATTTGGAAAACAGAAAAAATGATAATTATTTTTACAAGCGTTTATTTTACTTGCAATGTATGTATATGCGTATGTAAGTATGTAGGTATGTATGTATGGGTCAAATCTTGCAAATTAAATTTGACCCACTTCCCGTTAACGGAATGGGCTGAAATTTGGACCATATATGTAAACTCAATGACAATGCAATATTATGGTATCTAAGACCTGATCTGATGATGGAGTCGGAAGGTGGCGACAGGATCTCCGCTATTCTTAACGTAGACCCACCGTGTTAGGACTCAATAGTTTTGTCTCGATAAGCAGATAAAGATTTTGCAAAAAAAAGTACAGTCGGCAACAAAAACTTGTCCTAAAAATGAAATCTATGAAATGTTATAACTACCTACTTAGTTTCGATGTAACGATGGTTAAGACAGAATACTTACTCCATATTTATTTATTTATTAGACACACCAACAAAGTACACAGCTATTATTATTTTATTTTATATTACATGAAATACGCGCTAAAACGAATAGATATTCTTTTAAAATATACATATTCATTATGAACTTACCTACTCGGTACACGGTAAAATGGCGAGCGGGCGCGTCGTAAGACCAGCGCGTGCGTCCTCTTCCGTCGAAGTCTGTTGGCTCGCTGACGCTCTTCCGTTGCGACTTGCGATCGATGACACCACAGATTAGAAACGATTTTGTGTATGTTGTACACATCACTAAAAGACTCGCGTGACGTCAAAGTGCCTACGCAAAATGTTACACGCTCGGTTCTCATATAAATCGACGAACTCTTTCCTTCTATCTCGATATAGTTCTGTGGTGATGCCCCACTACTGGGCCTCTATTCAACTGCGTTATAACGATATTGTTTTTGACCTGTTTCCGTATTGTCAACGTTTTGATAACTCTTATGTCATTTACAATAATGGCGACTGTGACATAAACGATTCTTAAACGTGTCAAACACGATATCGTTTTAACGCACCTGAATAGAGGCCCTGATGTGATGGTAAGTGAGATCTGAGACATATAGACCTGGGTCTCATTGCATTATCAAGTCTGCAAATACGTTACCTATGTACCATGATGACAAAGATAAGCCTCAATTTCACCAACAGCTGTAACAGACAATAATTTGATTATTTGATAGCTGTCAAAATGTTACCAACAGTTTCATTGGATCTTAATTATAATGTCAAACTGTTTGGTGTGACTCTACATTTGCGTACCTAGCTTACGTCATGATGTTGTTGTTTAAAACCATCTGTTGTAATTTTAAGAATTTTAATGCGAGGCTTTAATTTCAACATTCAAATTTAAGCATACGACGGAAAGAGAGTGCTACATGTGAATTGAAATGCACGTGATCGAGAAATCTTCGCAGATCAGTACCCTTACCATAAGTTGCAATTAGCGTACTCGCCAGCGAGTTGAATGCTCTGTCCCTCACAGTATTGTTATAGAGTGGGAGGGACAGAGCACTCAACTCGCTTGCGAGTACGGTAAAGGCAACTCATGGTAAGGGCTCGGTTTTCTCGGAAAAATAGGAACAATATATCGTTACGTGTATTCGAAATCGTAGTGTTCAACAAATAACGCGGAGTCATCTCGGAGCCACGTATAGCTTGTTGATTTAATTTACAAGATTTGTAAAACAAAATTTTAACTAGGCCTTGTCAGTTGACTTTTATTAAATTCAAAAAAAATGTGATGGAGCTACAAATTACTGACTTTCGTTTTTTCTTTATTTGTGCTGTATTCCGTGTGGTTGCCGGATTAGAATAGTGCCACTCCATGTCTACCCGTGGATGTCGTAAGAGGCGACTAAGGGAATAAAGGCTTGTAGTATTATTAGGCGATGGGCTTGCACCCTGTTACTAATACACTGATAAACATTCTTAGCCTGATTGTGCAAAATATGGTTACAGAATTATCAACAAGTCTTTTTTGGAGTTGTTGGAAGTTCTGTAGCTCTGCCTACCCCACTATGGGATTGAAGGCGTGACGTTATGGATGTTATGAATGAATGTGCTGTAAGACCTTCCTTTATGCCAAATTTCAGGATTCTAGGTCTATAGAAAATACCCTATAAATTTTGATTCCCTTGAGAGTGTCGATATGTACGTTTTTTGCGGTATTAACGGCCGTTTCTTTTTTTCACGTTAACTTAGAGGTTTGTTTTTTTCTCAACATCAAGGGACTGTAGACTTAAGTATATGGTTTTTAATTCCAACTCGATACCTCCACGTGTTCCCGAGATACAGGGTCTTGACAGACAGACGGATGGGCGGACGGTCAACAAAGTGATCCTATAAGGCTTCCGTTTTTTCCGTTTGAGGTACTGAACCCTTAAAAAGTGTATTAAATAGTATTTCACAGCGTCCGAATCCGAACACTCAGGGTATTGAATTGGTATCGTAAAATCGCAGAAGCAACGCTTACCTATATATAAACTGGTAGCCGTAAATAAACGCCAGGTAAAGCTATAACTACTGCGAGAACGTTGCCCCTTCGTACGATTTCTGAGTTTCAAAACTGGAACAAAAGTGAACATTTTCGGTAGTCGAAACGTGAAGTATAATACCCATTGAATTGAATTGACGTCACGGAAATATGATGGTCGGATAAGGATGGTCGACTCTGTGGTGCTAGACAAGTTGCATTCGACAATCGTTAGCGTTTATGTTTCTACTTGGGAAAACCAACGTGCCATCGTTTTGTTCTTAACTCGGCCGCCATTACTGTCAAGTAAATAAGGGCAACACAACGTGTTTATTATGATAATAACGTCGACAATGCGATAACTTGTCAGAGGCAATATGGTTTTACCCAGTAAAATAGAGCCTCTGATATAAATACGCAGTTACCTCGAGTTAATAAATGATAATCACGTTTTCAATTGTCATCATTCATTGTGTATACCTGTGTAACCATATTGCGTATGAAATAAACACGAAAACGTCAATCATAATAGATTCCCAGAAAAAGGTATAATTTATGGTTTCGGCGCAATTCAATAATGCTCGTTCCCATTTCAATTATAATGGGGCTTCGAAGAACAAAGCATTATTAAGCCGGCATTATTATTGGTCACGGGAGAGGGCTGCGCAATTGTCGATCAGGGCACGTTTTGAATTGTTTTTCGCGACAATGTAACGGTTTTTCCGTCTAGTTACGGTACGGGTATTTCAAAAATCATCGTTGGCGTCAGTCTTGATACTGATTACGACATGTATGTACGTACTAGATGTTAAAAGTATACCTACTCTAGTCCCCTTATTTATAAACGTGGAATAACCGTGGGGAACGCAATGCTTTGTGCTGAATTGTTCCTGATTCGTCATATTCCACATTGGTCATCTTCCAAACTCGTCATATTCCAGATTCGTCATCTTTCAAACTCGTCATACCATGTACAGCCTGCACAAATTTATTATAGAAAACCTCTGTGGTAAATGTTATGATTATTCCATTACTTCCCAATTCTTTTGGACTTCACTTTAAGTAAATTATTGCCTAATAGCCGTAGTACAAAGTATAACTACTAAGTATAATCTAAGTAATACGTTTATTATTCCTGTAAGCACGTGTTCGCGATTTAATTTGACTGTACAATAACGAGTTTGGAAGATGACGAATCTGGAATATGACGAGTTTGGAAGATGACCAATTTGGAACATGACGAGTCAGTCATTCGACAATCGTTAGCGATAATGTATGGAATTGACGTAAGCCACCGAGATAGTAAATAATAATAAAAAAAAAACCTAATAAGCCTAATTGAATATGCATGCCCTGACATGAGTATGAGAACACTCTGACGGGACAACTTAAACTAGCAGGATAATATTAGCTGCATCGAGTTGAAAAGGGTAACTCATCACTGCATAGAATTTCACTTCATCGAATGTATCATCTCATCAAATTTCATTTCATCGAACGCTATTTTCTGCTGAAACCATAATGTTTTCAGGGTACCTTAAACATTAATTACGTAGGTAAGGTTAGGTTAGATGTTTAAGGTACCCTGAAAACATCGTGGTTTCAGCAGAAAATAGCGTTCGATGAAATTAATTTCGATGAAGTGATACAGTCGATGAAATGATAGACACCCGTTGAGAAGTGATTAGCTTGAGAATTCACATCCCTGAGGTTAGGTGGTGTATAAATCTCAAACGTAGGTCTTCGCATCGCCCTTGCCAAAAAAAAATATGTTGGCATTTCCTCTCTGCAGAAACATGTGTATTGGCACGAAACCAAGGGACTACTGGAAGTGCATCCGCACAAGCGTGTACAGGGTGCTGTGAAAGTGTTTACATCAGTCAACTAATACTTATACGGGTTTTCACAAATGCCGTTTCTCTAACTACCAACAGCCAATCACAACCACCAACTGGGTTTTCAATAGTGGCATATAATGAACATTTATTAAATGTTATCCTTACTATAATATTATAAATGTGAAAGCGTGGATGTTTGTTACGCTTTCACGCAAAAACGACATGACGAATGATCATGAAACTTTGTACACATATTCTGGGAGGTACTAGAAGTAACTTAGGATACTTTTTATTACAAAAATGTTTTTTAAAAAATTAAAAAAAAAATGCAGCGGGCGAAGCCGCTGGCGGGTCGCTAGTCCTTAATAAAAAGAAAAACTTAAAAAAAGACAATGTTGTTTTATAAGTCGGCTCATAAATTGACGATTAGTTAGTTGCATATTAACTTGACGCATTTATCTCTCGGAGGAGCACAGATAAAAATAACGGAATACATATTTTATTCTATAATATGAATAGCAGCATCTTGATAATGTAAATGTATTGCTCTTCTTCGATTTCTTTACAAACAGTGAAACCGTAAGAAAACCTAGAAAGAAAATATCTTCTCTCAGGACTATGTAGTGAAAAATTCTTCGAGTTTTACTGCCCTCGGTCCTCTGTAGCAAATAGATGTCATCTCGAAAGCTCTTAAATAAAGTAAACTGACACGGCGCTCCAACGTTGGACTGACTGAATGCAGATGAAATATCGCACAGCGCTCTCGTCTGCACAAGATATACAAGTACGAAATGTATCAATTATTGTGTGTAAGAAAATATTGTTGAAAATATTTTTACTTATTTTCTTTTAAACGAATATACCTAATAGCTGCGACTGCAAATAAATGACACGGATCCGGTTTTGCGAATCACACGGTTTCAATTTCTTATACCTTAAACTTCTAAATAATATTCTAGCGCATGAAAATAACTACAAAAGGTCCTAAAAGATTTATTTAACATTAAGGATTTAAAAAGTTCAATGATTTTTATTGAACATAACAACATGCATATTTGAACAATTAACATCGTAAGCAGCTGCATTAGTATAAACTGTGTCGCAGCTGTTTACGCCCACCTCAAGTAATCAAGTAATACGTACTAAGTACGAGTATGATAAGTAATAAGTATTACGCGGACAATATAAACGAATATTATCCATATTTTCCATGTAGTTTAGTATGGAGATACTTATCGTAAACCCCAAAGACATACTTTTACCTGCGATAAACGTTTTTTATGCGGACGGACTCGCGGGCAACAGCTAGTTATCTAAAAAAACTATAAACGCATACGTATTAAGAAATCTCCAAACAACAGTTAACATTGAAAGAAAACAGCAAAGCTCGTGGAGTTTCACAATAGCATAGACTGCTCGTTTAAATGCCAAGTGCTATAATTGGGGTCACTTTTATATAAGAACCAAGGACCCTGGCACTGAACGTGTAATGAAACTTTATTGGCCACTCATACAAGTTGGAAACGCTACAAGGGGTCGAGACAATGTTCAAATGAGCGACGTGACGTCATTAAGTGAGAGAAACTATAGTTGTAGATATTTTCCTTCCACAGAAGTATAATAAAACTGTTACTACCTAAGGTGTACCAAAAGCAGATTTAAAAACAAATTTTATCCAAAGCAAGCTTTGACAATCAGCAGTTCAGTCCAGCAGCGGAACTAAGAAGTTTTGTACTCAATTTCAGAATTCCATCTCTTTACTTAATAACTGTCTCGAGTATGACAGTGCCAATCCCGTGTTCAAATAACTTAGTTTCTCTGCAGCAGAAATTTGAGGGTCATAGGGTTAGTTAATGCCAGTTCTCATAATTTAATTATTTTTATTGTAAGAGTTTAAGACCAATCTAACACTTGCTTCGCATTTACAAATCCGATACATAAGCCCTACAGGTGATACCTACCAACATACCCGCAAAAAATATCTATATTTTTGGAATCAGCAGCATCAACCAAATCATCCTAAGTTCAAGCAAAGTTACGTGAAATTTCAGCACCAATATTCCTGATATACCCGATTGCTTTAAGTTATACCGAGTATCTAAATTTACGATGACCTTTATGGCGTTTCCGTGCCGCCACTTTACCAAAACAAGGACTTATTGTTATTCATGGTATGCAAAGCGCTATTGCGATCCTGACCCTCGCTGAGGCTCCGATACTTCAGCTTAATTAACTAACCAGATGGTTGGAAGTAATTAAAGAAAATTATGGTTTTAAGAAACGCTTCGATTTACGGGAAGTTAGTTTCAATTATGTATTGATTGTATTTTTTTAAGCTTGAAAAGATTCCTTACGAATACTTACCTATTTGTATTAAACTTTAAAATAAGCTCTAAATGACACTAGGATAAAAAATAAGTTTAAAAACTAAAACCCGACTGTAAAAAAGAATGAAACAAGTTTAGACCGTTGTTTTGTTTTAAACTACAAACGAGTATTTACCAAAATGTGGTATTCGCCATCTGATAAAGAATTTCAACACATTGGCAGCAGTCATCACCTCTGAGTGGAACTCCATCCATTATGATCGTCATCCTGTCGAAGGCCAAACTTTGCACATTGCTATAGTAATTTCTAGCCTTCGTCAACAAACAATAGCTTGCTAGTAGACAGGATGACGATCATAATGGATGGAGTTCCACTCAGAGGTGATGACTGCTGCCAATGTGTTGAATTTTCCTAAATTTGGACTCTACGTGATCATACGAACACTAGGAGAGGTTCTATTCTTTATCAGATATCTAAGTACTAGAAACCTGTAAATTGGCAAGAATATGCATCTCACGCTAACAAAGTGGTATACCAAATGTTAAAAGTAACAATTTTTCGATTAAGTAATCCGTTTATAAAATATTAAGCTTTGAAGCGCTAATTTTTGTTACACTCAGCCCCCCCCCCCCCCTCCTACAGCCAAGACTACAAAAACGGATTAAAAAAATTAAATGAAAAAACATATAACGAACTTTAAAGGAAAACTATCACGACAAAGTAGACATCATTGGTTCTAAAGATACAGGCGATTAAAGTGTTTATACCTACTAAAATCATCTAAGACGGCACCAATTTACTTTAAATTTTATGTTTGTAGTACTTAACGGCTTTCGGAATCCTACACTAAGCATGGTTCGACATGCTCTTCTTGCCCGGTTTTCTTCTTTCCCGGACAACAAATTAGATGATAGACCAAAATCAAATAGTTGTCAGGTAAGGTATGTATGTATGTAAAGAATAGAGAAAGTGTAGTATGTACTCGTACAATTGTTGCACGACAAGAACAATGTACCTTTTTAGAGGGACACGACGGGCCTTTCCACGTTTGAATAATTCGATTTGTGTGCAAATTTCTGGG
This sequence comes from Acleris holmiana, assembly GCA_949316455.1. NCBI lineage: Eukaryota > Metazoa > Arthropoda > Insecta > Lepidoptera > Tortricidae > Acleris > Acleris holmiana. The sequence goes on from OX438766.1 coordinate 16,258,294, forward strand.
ATAACTTTCATTCTAACTATTGGAAATCGAACAAGCCGAGTAAGGATACTAAGTACAATACTGGCTTTATGTTATCCTTGGGAACTATTCAAGCTTTTATTGATAGCTTGACAGACCGTCATGCATTCGCATATTAGTATGGATTCCGATTAATTAAATAAATAAATATCAGAGGACAATCTCACACAAATTGACGTAGTCCCAAACTAAGCTCTAGGGTTGTACTCGTATTATGGGGTACTAGACAACGATAAGAAATACATACTTAAATAGACCAATATATTACTTAATATTCTTTGAAAAATTGCCGGTGAAGTCTTTAGTCCAAAAGGTAAACAGGTCCATTGGAAATGTCCTTGTGTTACAAATCCCGTTTTTTTTCTGTCCTCTATTCTTAAAGGAATGGACCAAAATGCTGAATTAATGTCCAGAGTGGAAAAATATTTACAATTCCTGGTCTTCACCATTAGGTCTTCGATTAACGGAAATGGTTGAGCTTGAGGTACTACTATTTTATTCAAATCTCTGAAGTCTATACATAGTCTAGATTTTCTATTTTCCTCTTTTTTAAATGCCAAAGTTACAGGTGCAGCGAATGGACTGTACGATTCTTCTATTAGGTTATAATCCAGTAATTTTGATATTTGTTCTTCTATCTCCTTTTTATCTTCTACAGTGCATCTGTATGGCCTTTTACAGCAATATTTGTCCACTATTAAATCTATCCTTGCTTCATAACCATTCACAGTGCCAACATCATATTTATTTTTTGCAAATATTGATTTATATTTGTTAATCAGTATATTTATTTTTGGTTTTTGATCCTTATTCAAATGATTAATTTTTATATCAAAATCTTCTTCTTTAACATGTTCATTAAAATTTATTTTGTACCCCTCTGTAGTGTTATTGTTGTGTTCCATACTATTTAAGTCAGCATTTGTTTTATCTGTAGAACAATTTTTTTCCGCTTTTTTTTCTGTACTTTTATTATTTAAGCACTGTTTCTGGGTTATTTGTAAATCTTCATTTTGAATTAGTTTGAAAGTTTTTATCATATCTAAACCAATCAAAAAGTCATATCTGAAGTTATTTTCATCAATGATGTACACATCAACTGTTTTTTCCAAATCAAAGATTTTTATTTTCAAATTCTTCAAACCACTAGTCTTTTTAACACCATTAATTGTTACTAAATCTGCTTCATTCAAAATGTTTCCTTTTCCCTTAAGTTTTAATGACTTGGAATTAATAAGAGAAACATTTGAACCCGAGTCATAAACTCCATATATTTCTAATTTATCATTCAGCTGTAGTTTGACATGTATTAATGGTGTTACTGTTCGTTTTTTGATCGTTTTCATTTAACTCTGCCTCAATCACTGAATTATTTACATGTCTAATGTAATTTTTCTTCTTATCATCTTCTTTCGTTCTAAACCAACCTGTGGTTTCTGGGTGATAACGAGCTCCTTTATTTAATTTTTCACAAATTTTACATGGGGTTCGTTCTTCATTTTTAATGTTATCATAGATCTTTTGAGTTCCATATTTTCTCTTCGCCAAAAATACTTTTTTATTTGTCATGTGTTCATACTTGCTGACCTCATTAAATAATTCCACTGAATCTTTTAATGCTACTCTATCAATCTTATTAAGTATGAATTCTGGTAAACCTGCTGCGATGAGATCCACCAAGGTACCTGTATCAATTGTTCTTCTCATATCCAATAGCAGTTTTTCTTTTTTTATAGTATAATCCAATAATGAATCAACTTTATATTTGAATAAAAGAGCATATGTGACTGCGTTCCATCCCTTGTTTGCAAATGATTCACAGAATTTGTTTTTCCACGCCAACCATTCAGAGTTCAAAGTCAATTTTATAATCATGGAACTATACCAATCTACACAACTTTTATCCATAAATAACCTAAGTATTTCTATTTTCTTCTCATCTGTTGTCACTTCAAAATGAGTACATTCTTTTTCAAAAATATCAATCCAGAGGTTTGGATTAGTATTTCTTTTTCAAAAATATCAATCCAGAGGTTTGGATTAGTATTTTTGCTTGTAAATTTTTCAATCACAAACTTCTCTGCGATGCGTTTTGAGCTCTGCTGTCTAATTTAATGAGTATTTTGCACTAATTGTTCCAATATCTTCCCCAATGTACCTGTTTCTTGATGTGCAGCGGCCAACTTTTCATGGTTCAATTCCTCCAAAAATTGATCTTTGAATTGGGTTATCCCATAATTTTGTAATGTATAGTGATTCAAAAACCATTTCGAGAAAAAGGGTTGTAGAACCATTCCCTGTTATCAGATTATTTTACAAAATTAGTATTAAATAGTTATTTCTAATTTATCATTTGACATTATTTGACCTGTAATTTAGTGACGTCACGATCTTCATTGCTAAGTTGTGTCTAATCTGTGATCAACCATAGTACTGCATATAATATGAGTCCGGAATGCAGTAATAAATAAATGATTTTTGCCTTATTTATTTCTGTTTTATTTTAACGTTTATTAAAATTAAGACAATTTTTAACTGTATATAAACATGACAAGGTCAGATCTTTAAAAAAATGAAATGATTAAAATACAAGTCCGTTTTGGAACCTCCGCCCGAAGGCTAGTCTGTGGGTGAAATTGTCAAACTCAACAAACTAAAAATAAAATTTCGGTTTGTTTGGTGTGCAACATATAACTACTCGTTTTCTGATTTTCTGCATTTTAACAACATTGCTTCAAATTCTACGGAATCTGACGATCCTACTACACATATTGACCATCGCCAGATCTTGGATAGGTACCGATATTCTTGCCTATAATGACGACCAACGCTGTACATTTTTTAAACTTTGTAAGGGCTGATTCCACTAACCTACCCAAAGTGGATATTGAAATACTTGGGAGACTGCTCCAATCACAACGTAGCTGAAATACGTGGAGCTAAAGCTCTAATGTAAGTATGATTTAGGTATAAGAACATAACGTTCACAATACCATTAATACTTTTGTTTACCTATATTGACATGACTTGACATTGACATTTTACGTGATCTGACAGAAACGCGTACTCTCAAACGAATTCAATAGTTTTAAAGCATTTCTCAAACAAACCAGCTTGTAGTGACGTCATAAAAACATTTTCTTTAAAAATTAAAATAAATTAATATATTGATTTAAATGCAAAAACCTTGAAATTAGTGTCTTCAATTAGTCTATTTTATCGAAAAAAAAATTAAAAATTAGTGGTATTTTTTTTTGGGATAACCCAATTGCAAATTACCATCCTCATCCACATATGTTTTTCTCAGCTCATCTGTCATGGTAATCCAAATTCTTCTTGTTTGGTACCTTTTCTTTAAACTATTTTTCACTTTACTATAGGTAGTTGTTTTCACTAACTCTGTATAGTGGTGAGTTGATTGTAGTTCCTCTGGTATTGCATACACCATATTATCACTTGTGGCTATTGAGGTTATGGAATAGATGTTACGATTTTACCTGATGAATTAAAGCAAGGAAAAACACAAATAAACTGGATCAAAGACAGAAAAACAGCGCTAAAGAATACAATAAAATCATATAACTACAACAAAACACGATTCGACAAATATCGAAAAGATTGTGATTTTAATGTAGGAGACATGGTGTACGTGGAAAATGGAAATAAGCTTAACAGAAAAAAATTAGATGAATTGAAAATTGGACCATTCAAGATTGTTGAAAAAATTTCAAACTCAATATACAGAGTTGATACGGGTCACAAAAAAATAGAATCAAACCTTTTCCACATCACAAAACTTATTCCAGTTCCTACAATAGAAGAAACAGAAGAAGATACTAAAAATAAAAAATACACTTAGGAATTTTTAATTTTTTTAATGTCTTCCTTTATGGGGGGAGATGTAAAGGAAATGTGATCCTTTAGTTTAAATATTGCCGCGCAAGACACTGTCACTTAAGTCGTGCGCTGCGCTGTCAGTAAAGCAGTGACAAGATAGGTTAGAAAAACCATAATAATCGCGTCATGCTAAAATAATTGTGTGAGATACCAAATTGAACAAACACTTAAATAAAAGTGATTGAATCGACATACCTGTTAAAGAATAAACTTTAAATGTCGTTTCTTTGTTTACAGGTAGGAGTTTGAGTGAATAAGTAATGTTATATGTGTAGTTACTAGTTCGTAAGTAATATAACCTAACTGATAAATAAATCTTTGTTTACAGAGCAACTCATAGTTTATTTCATATGTCGATTCTAATGAAGAAGAACAGACAACCTTATATATATATAGAAAACATCCAAGACTCGGGAACAAATATTCGCGCTCATCACACAAATATCTGCCCTTACCGGGATTTGAACCCAGGACCGCTGGCTTCGTGTCGTCAAATTTAGACTATAGTCACAAAAACATATTATTCAAAAAAGCCTTTTTTGAGTCGTGGAGTAATACATACAACTGTTATCTAAGGATTTGATCGAAATGGTGTTTGATAAGTCAAAGGCTCGCTCTTCTCGGTAAAATACCATATTGCTTTTGAAATGTTATCATATTGTGTTTAAATCTGCCGCCACTACCGTAACTTATATGTTATATGCCTAAAGCAATTGATTTTACCAAGTGCAATAGATCCGTGACCTCATCGAAGGAAGTGTCTTCTTTTTGAATTGTTTATTTACATTTATTTCACGACACACAAAGTATGTAAAAATGGAGTTAATGCCTTATGGTATTCTCTACCAGTCAACCAATGGGCCAACAAGGTAGTAAGGTAGTTTTATGTATGTATATCGAAATCATGACACATTATTAACAGCTGTACCTGTCAGTAAATGCTTGTTCTCAACTTCTCATAACGTTAACAATATGATAAACAAATAACTACTTCATGACTGAGATTTAATTAACAATAAAGTAGTGGAAATGGCTAAAATAAAGTGAAATAATAGAGGCCCTATTAATAAGGAGCACTTAACCAAACCTAAACCCACCCACCCACTTATTTCTCATTGGTTACTTGGTCGACTGGTAGAGAATGCCATTGCTGCCATGCTGGCATTAGGTCCGTCATTTGTACAGTCGAGGTCATAAATATGTATACACTTTAGTACCTTGTCAATTTAATCGCTATGACAATTTCATATGGCAGTTTAAACATGACGTTAAATAGACAAGGTACTAAAGTGTATACATATGTATGACCTTGACTGTACTTGTTTTTGTGAAATAAAGATTAAATAACAAACCAATACCAACAAGTCTTTTTAGAGTTGCTGGTAATTCTGTAGCTCTGCCTACCCCACTCTGGGAATGAAGGCGTGATCGTATGTATGTATGTAAGATTAAATAAATAATTAAATAATAAATAAACCACGTCTCTAATTTCGCTTTGTTTTTACCCCTATTACGTATTGTTTACGATTGGCCGCCTTTACCATCAAATGATTAAAAAAAAAAAAAAAATCTAAAATCTAAAATCTAAAATCTGAAATCTATTAGAGCGTCCCAAAACCTTCTCCTGTCAGTTCCTTTTTCTTCCTCTAAATTTTACACAAATTCTTTTACCATCAAGGCGATAAGGTTATGGAATGCTTTGCCTGTGGAGGTACGACGTGCTAAGTCTGTTGCCATTTTTAAAAGCAAGCTAAAGGATCATTTTCTGTCACTTCCGTAGTTTTTCTATTATCTCCCTTACTTTTTTTCTTTGTTATATCTCATGCTTCGTCTGTTGTCATTGTTTGGCTGTTTTTGGAGGATGTATGTATGTATATATTATATAGATGTATAATTATATGTATTTAGTATGTATTTATTCAATTATTTATTTTATGTATTTATATTTAGTATATTTATAAATAGTTCTAATTTCAAAATTGAAATAATTTAATTGTTTCGTGTAGTTATTTAGTTTGAGTTCTAAACGAATTAGTTTACACCCCCTGCCATGAATATGTGTCCTCAGTTATTTCTCTTACAAGGTTGTCTGGAAGAGATCGCTATTTAGCGGTAAGACCGCCTGTTGTATACCTATGATTTAAATGTACTGTTCCATGTTCTGTTTTTATTTTTTATTTTTGGTGTTCAATAAAGAGTATTTGTATTGTATTGTATTGTATGATTAGCCATAGTAACGTTTACAATACGATAGCAATAGGGGTTAAGGCAGTAAGGAATAGAAGCACTGGACCGTAGTTTCCACTTATCAATTCTGGCACACGTTCGTAAAGGCTGTCAATACATCCTCGTAACAATGGACGTCGGCTATATTGGACGTCGGCCATATTGGATGTCAAGTGTGAAATGTTTCCCCATCCCGGACATTAACTCATTTTCAGGCTCTTTTCATAACCGTTTCCTCCGTCAGAGAAGGGTTTACATGACGTACCCAACTTAAGATGTACGCTAACTAGCATTTCTATTCAAACTGGTAGATCACGTGACTTTTCGTATCACGTGATTTACCAGCGACGCTTCTGGTTCGATGGTGCAGTAGTTTAAGTTGCCGATTGACGAAGATTCAAATCCTGCTGGGGAAAAACTTGTTTTGACATTAATTGTATGTATGTATGTATGTTAACGCTTTATTGTACAAACAAAAGAGATAACAATTATATAATAAACTGAAAAATAGCAAGGATGTACACAAGCGAACTTATCCCTTTAAGGGAGCTTGGTAGTTTCGACAGTACTCCCAGGCGAAAGCGACGCTTGCGCGGGGTGGCGGAGGTGAGAAGCGACTCCCGCCCCGCTCTCACCACAGGTGAGACCCTAAAATCGACTTCTACGCAGTTTTTACTTACATGCCGCGCATTAAACCCCGATTCACATTGCCATTAATATTCATAGATTTATAGATATAATTAGATGTACAATAAACTCATATACCTTAAAGATAAATAAATATAAGTACATAATAAACAGAAAAACTTTTAGGAACAAGTGTCGCTTGTTTTTGTGACCTGAATCATGAAACTTGCATTAATCTAATAATGTATTTGTTTATATGTATAAATATTTTATCTGTGGTCTATAATTCATAGTACAGTCAAAGGCATTAATATTTCTTCAGCTTTGGCGTCTAATATATTATTATGTATACACGGACCTTATTATAGATGGTTTAAAGGCGTATAGATATATTTGGCGCGATTTTTACATATATTAATGCCCTTGACTGTACCTACTAATATTCTAACTAGAGCAACCTAAATCACCGAAGAAATCGATACCATAGTAAAAATAGAACATTAGGTTAGTTTCCTCGCATTTACGAGTTTCTGTTACCTATTGCTGCTCGGGCGTTAGGGTTGTGTCAATGTGCGTCGCTCGACACTTAATACACACGCAACCTAACGGAGTGATTGTGCATCCCCGACTAAGCCGGCTTGGTGCGTGCTGTTTAGTTTGCTTGTGGTGGCTCATGGCACGTACGGTCCAGGCACGCACACATGCAATATACCTTTCTTTGAAGACGAACTACTATTTATACTGTACTGAGTCATATATATGTTTACACTTTAGTACTTTGCCACTTTAATCTCTGTGTCTTTTTTATATTTAGCAGATGGTAGACGTTACATAGACAAGATACAAAAGTGTAACCATACTTATGACTTCGACTGTACAACTGCCACAATCGCAATCTCTCCATTACTAACCTAATACAATAGATTCACAACGAACTATCTAACTAGAGAACATTAAGCGCGTCTATCCATTTTTATAATATATATATATATCAATTGTTTAAAGAACATTAACCGCCTTGAACATTAAAATTATTTATTTTATTTCATACTTCTTAGTGGTCATAATATACTGTTATGTAGTTCCACATCTCAATTAATAAGAAACAAGGAACGCCGCGGGAAAGTCATAGTCATATATTTAAACCGTTTGAATGTGCCATCGTAGTCGCTCAATTATCTTAATCGAGATATCTATCGTCTCCCTTGAAGTAGGTACCGTTGAGGAGTTCCAGTGGCCATTAGTGGTCTTCATTATCAGTTCCACTTCACCAAATTATACTTTTTGAATGCAAATGCTGAACTTGTTACTGAAAATTCTAAAATCGCTACATGTATTTCTGTATTTGAGGAGTTCCCTCGATTTTGCCAGTATCGCATCTTTAGATCCTGACATGTTGACAATGAGACTTGACGAATCATCATGAAACTTTGTACACATATTCTGGGAGGTACTAGAAGTAACATAGGATACTTTTTATTAAAAAATAAAATAAAAGTCGCTGGCGGGTCGCTAGTACTACATAAAAAAATGCCCATTGAGAACTCCACCTTTTTTGAAGTCGCGGTTTCAAACCCTTATGCTTTTGACATGTTATCCTATTGTTTTTTACTCGTGTGCCATTATTGTCAAGACAAGATAATGTCAAAAGCAATACTGTTTAAGCTCAGTGTTTCATCTGATGACTTTTTAAAAGCGCAAAACAAACAAAAGAAACATTTTATCACTTGCTTTATATAAACAAATAACTCATCCAGAAAGAAAAAGTCTTCCCTAAGGATATAAGACCGTCACTAAACAATAAACAATAATAGACTACTCAGTAATCCCCCATAGCAGGTAGAGGGAATAAAAACCACAGTCTGCAGCCAAACCCTTATACACTCTATTAATCTGATCCGTTTGCGTGACCATACAAAATAAATACCATGGATGCAATAAAACGAACATGAATATGAGTATTTCAAATCTTTGTCATTTATCACTGAAACTTTACACATATTTTGGTGAAGCGGAATATACCTATATGAAGTTTAGATACTATACTTTTTACCTTAGGGCGTTTACAACAACACCGAGCCTCGTCAAACTAGGTAAACCATATTGCTTATGACGTGATAGTTTTTAACCCAGCCGCCATTAATGTCAAGTAAATAAGAGCTATCAAAACGTCGACAATACCATAACACGTCAAGTAATATTGCTTTACCATATTGAATAAAGGCCAAGTTAAGTTTTGAATTCTGGTAAAAATAGCTCAAAAACTTCGTTTCTAAATTACAGTCCGTTTTCTTTCGTTTGTATGCCATTATTTTAAGACGTTACGGGTAATGCTAAACAACCACGCCTTTACAGTTATAAACCGCCCCTTAGGGCTCTTTTCTCACGTCCTGAAAGGGCGACGTTATGAACGCAATTGTACACCGCACTTTAGGAGGACCATTTATCCCCACCACTACCCGTTAATCTGACGTTTATTCTTGTAGGTTATAGAAAAGTGAATTAAAAATTCCACAGTACCATAAATTATTATGCAACTGAATTTTAAATAGTAATTAACAGATGTGAAGAATGTGTTTTTTTTTCAGTCGAAGCATTATTGTATCATTGTTAAAGTTTTGATAGTTTTGCCATTGCAGACAATAGAAAATGTCACTGTACGAGTAAAGTGATAAATTATAGCAAAATTCCAATGATAATATCTAACCTGACTGGCAGAAATTTTCAATTTATTATCATTATAAAACAAGCATAAAACTATTAAGTTCATAACAATATTGAATTACGAAGATTATGATTATGTACGTTTGCAAAACTTTAGTGTTTATTTTTAGTTTGAGCCCTCCATCGTACTCTATCCATCACACAACATGATGTGATGAACAAGTACCAAGTGCGAGTACATATCTCGGTACGTATTGGAAGAAAGTTGAGTTGCATCGATACGACATGAAAATGCACTTTACGTGTCATTTACACAGAACCGTTATCGTATCGTCACTAACTAAATAACCTCTTACTGCAAATTACCCTCACACAACGCATTATAAAATAGTAGTTTTGCTATGCAGCGATCACGTTGGTTATAAATGGTGTAAAGTGTACATAGTTTATTAATGGCTGTCAGCGGTGTCGATAACTTTTTAGAAAAATTGGTTGCAGACAGAGATATTTTTTGAATTCAGCAAAAAATCCTGGTTGGTGGGAGTTTTTGTAAAGAATTAGTAACATCTCTGGTAAAAGAAAAGGGTCATACACACTCTTAAAAACAAAAGTTGTCTCTCCTGTGGTCAATAGTTAAAAGCTTGTGTGCATATAAGTTATGTTTTTATTTGATAGATCTAAAGCAGTCCTGACGGCATTTTTGCGGGAATGGGCTTAGCCAGAAAATTAGAAAAACGTTAACTTTCGGTGTGTCCACAGGAAAAACGGTAACCTAAATCTGTGTATGACAGAAATAAATGTAAAATAAAAAACCGCCTTCAAAATGCAAGAAATAACTTCTTTTATAGTTATAGGCACCTACCTAATAGTTAGTCCAACTGAAATCGGCTTTTTTGGTGAAAACATTGTGGTCGCCGACTTCATTTCGACAAACCTATTAGGTAGGTGCCTATAATTTTAAAAGAAGCGTGCGTTTTTGAAGGCAGTTTATTGTTTTTTTAAACATTTATTTTATTTTAAACTTTTTAGTGATCATAAATACGCTGTTCCGTAGTCCCACTTATTAGTTGATATGAAACTTTAAGTTTTATGCGCGCCGCAAGCAACGCCGCCGGAGTCATAGTCATATTTTGATAAGTAAATATTCTTCGTTGTAGTCGCTCAACTATCTTAATCGAGATATCTGATCGCCACCCTTGAAATAGGTACCGTTGAGGAGTCCCGATGGCAATGTGTAGTCTTCATCATCAGTTCCACTTCCCTGAATGATACTTTCTGAATGCAAATGCTAGACTTCTTACTAAAAATACTAAAATCGCTGTATGTTTGCCTACAATATTTGAGGAGTTCCCTCAATGGCCCCCTCATCAGATTCAGATTTGGTGACAATGGGACCACCTCGGAAGTATACTTCTAAAAAACAAAATCGGTCTACAGTTGACGACGGAGTAATCGGTAAACATACATAAAAAAAAAACACAATGGAACGTATAACCTCCTCCTTTTTTTGAAGTCGGTTAAAAATCAAGCTTTAGCCAAAATGATAGTTTTCGAGTTCAATATTTCCTAAACGGTGTCCCAAATCTAAAAATTGATAATTAGATACATGATGATTTTATAAGAGCTATCCAATCCTTTGCTTTACATGTATAGGTATCTATGTAAAAAACTTTTTCAAATTTGATTTTACATCTTTCGCGGAGTAATGTAATTGTAAACTATGCAAATTTACAGCTTTGTAGTACCAAGATTCTCTGAGTTAAACTGCAGATAGACAGACAGACGGACAAAACTCTAAAAAGGAAGAGAGGAGAGAAGATTACAATCGAGTGACGAAGCTTCGTTAAACACGTTGGGAGTATTGTACATTGACTACGAGTACAATCAAGGACTTTAATTGTTATGCCACTATGGAACCCTGTCACAACGACAGCGTCAAACCACATGAAAGAAAGGTTAAATAAGGATTAACGCTGTCATTATGACAGGGCTCATCAATTAAAGTCCTTGACTGTACATAAATTACACCTAGTCCCCTTACTGCGTCCGATTAGCTAGGGTAAATTTATAATATTAGTTACGGCTATTTGAAATACTGAAATTAGCTACAAAAAGTACTTTTCAATAGTTTTTTTTCATAATAATTATGAATGTGAGTGTAATAAAAAAGTGTTCGTCCCTCATGAAAAAAAATAAAGCGCTCCATGATATTTTGTTCTGCATCTAATAAGCGAACAATATAGCGTAACAGGCTGAAAGGTCTTACTTGACACTTAGTTATTCATTTGTTTCAATGTTCTCCCTGCCGAGGCCGGGTACTGCGTGACAGGACTCCTTTATCATGGGGCTTTTATACTTGTAGCTTTATGCTTGTAGCTTTGGTAGTGCGGTATACTGTAATATACCCTTATTTTATCATTTATCGCATGTATTTACAATCTATACGAGTATCCATTCTAATATTATAAAGAGGTCGAATTGTGTTTGTTGGTATGTTAGCGGTGATCACTCAAAGTACTGGGGGGTTGTTATGACCTAGCTATGCAGTTCTGTTCGCTCAGAGAAAAGGACAGATTTTTATAACTGCCATAGCTCTGTCCTTTACGCTCCCCGTAAAATGGACTACAAAGCTAGGTCATAATAACAACCCTGAACCGACTTTAATTTATGGGAATTTATAGAGCTACATTATCCGTGACTGTGCTATTAACGACACCCCACACTAGACGAGAAAAAAATTATACATCCCCACGTTACGTACACTAAATAGGAGATACACTTTTTCTTTTTTTTTATGTTTTTTGTACCACTTTGTTGGCGTGATTAATATGTATATTCATGCCAAATTACAGCTTTCTAAGTACTAATAGTCTCTGAGCTAGACTGTGGACGGACGGACGGATATGACGAAACTATAAGGGTACGAAACTATAGTTTGACTACAGAACCGTAAAAACAACGCATTTTGTTTGACTTGTATTTACTTATTTATTGAGATTATACACTAACTTATGGAGGGATGGAAGAGACGAGGTAGGCCAAGTAAAAGGTGGATGGACTTTGTGAGAGACGAATGAAGAGGAAGGAAGTAAGTGGCGAGATGACGAGTGGCAGGGAGGTATGGAAGAAAAAGACATGCTGCGCCGACCCCAAGTAAATGGGATAAGGGCAAGAAAATGATGATGATACACTAACTTATCCTTACAAATTAATATTGTTAATGCTAGTGTGTTGGTTAGCTCGTTCCGTCTTCACCGTTTAGCTCTAGCACAGATACAGTTTATTGCCCAGAGATGGATGTAGGATACTTTTTATCCGGCAAAATTGAAAAATTGGATAGTGCCCGAGGGAGTAAACGGGATCTAAACAGACGGAGTCGCAGGCAAAAGTTAGTATCGAGTAATATACATCATAGCTGCGACGCAATTTGGCCTCTGTATTAAACGGACCAACTCAAACATGTCGTCCACATAGAAGTTTAACCAGATTTGCCTCAACTGAACTGTTATTTAGTTTGACTTTGCAAAGTTCATCCAGTGTTCGTAAATGAGGAGGATCCATACATGTTTATCAATATATATTTTAAAGCGAACAAGATTGTTTATAACATGTTCTATAAATCGAAAAAAAATAACAAAACGTAGAAAGCCGAGTATGTAAATACATAGAGAAACACTTGAAATGACCTCAAGAGGGAGTATATGTTGTCTGTTTTTGATTAAAAACATCGTAATAAAATCGAATGGCAGCGGGCTCGCAAACTGCCAATAAGAGATATGCGAAAACACGAACGTTTTGAGCAGGTCACCATTTTACTATCTTACACATTATAAACTTAATTACAATATTTACCATAAGAAAATCTGACTTATTTATGAATGAATGGTTGTAATTCCGTGGCTTTCATGGCGTAAAAACATGAATAATGTATTTTTCTATTTTTGAACCGTAACATTCTGTTCAGGACTGCTTCGAAATCTTGTTAAGTGCTGGTACATTACTTACTTTATAAACTTAGATATAATCACCACAGTACACTCAATCATTTTGTTTTTTAATTGTGTGGCTAACGTTATGTAATTATACTAGAATATCGCTCTTTGTTGTGGTAAATTTTGTTTAAAGGGTATTTTCAAACGAGTTTTCTATACAGCGATAAAAGTTTCAATTAAGTCACTATTTAATTATACTCTTTTCCTTGTAAATTTGTGTGGTGATGGACGAACTTCTTTTCTATTTATACTCGTACTACGGTCGTGAGTAGAATTAGAGCTTAACCTCATCATTATCGATGTACACAAATCAAGCAATATAGCGCTTTTACTGAAAGAATAGTGTTGCAAATTGAAAATTTCAATTACGAGTACGGCGTAACTCCCCTAAGGTCGTCCGTTGGAAGTTAAATTATATTCTTAAGTCAAGTGTCGAGAACGCCTTTGTAAAACTTGTACCACAACCATGTAATGATCGCCAGCGCCTTTATTGGACATTGCCGAAACAATACTTTGTAAAATAATATCTATCACAAGCAATCTGTAAGTTCAATCTTCAATCCCCAAGCCTATTTGTTATGCCAATGAAATGGATATAGTCTATGTCCCCAACCGCGCGGCGTGCCAACTGCCAGCCCGCATTATAATAAAACTGAACACAGCGGTTACGAGAATCCTTTCGGAATTCTGAATATTATAGTAATACCATCGACGATGGCAATATGCAGTCAAGAATGTTTAATATTGCTTCTTTATGTATATTTTTTGCTTGATTGATGGTCGTCTAAGTAATTGCGCTTTAATGTAATTCCCGAAATAGATTAATTCCGAAAAATTACTATTAATTACAAAATCGGGCAACAAACTTAGGAATGTCCCAGGGGAAATAATTAGATGGAAAAGATTAATCTTGCTAAAGCGAAAAATCTGGCTTGTTTCGTAGTAATTTGTATTTGTATAAATAACTCCATTTAGGTTATTACTCAAAAGTATCTTACAAAGATAGATTTGATATTTAACCATATTTAGGACGTTTAGACAAGTCCGGACTTCAATACAATACAGTACAATACGAAATACTCTTTAATGAACACCAAAAAAAAACAGAACAGGCGCTACCGCTAAATAATTCGTTATTTATCTTAGTTGTACATTTCGTGATTTTTGGTTTAGACTGTTAATTTTTTTGATTATCGAAAATACTTCAATGAAATGATAAATAAATAAATAGCTGAAGACAATATCACAGAAATAACCCTAGTTCCAAACTAAGCTCTAGCCTTGTCTGTGGGTACTAAAAGTGCTAAACAACGTGTTAATAGAAAATAAACACGTTTTCATTTATTTGTAACGCTTGAGTACAACCAGCGTTTTGTTATATAAAGTGTTTATTTATTGGTTTGTCTGTCAGCAACCTTTGACTCTGAAGCTTGTGGTCCTGGGTTCAAATCCCGGTAAGGGCAGATATTTGAGTGATGAGCGCGAATATTTGTTCCTGAGTCTTGGATGTTTTTATATGTATTTATGTATATATTTCTCTATGTCAGTATTTTTATTGTTGCCTAGTACACATAGTACAAGCCTACAGCTTAGTTTGGGACTAGGTCAATTTGTGTGAGATGGTCCCCCCTATTTTTTTAACCTTATAACCATAGAATAAGCATGTCTTGTTTATGGATAGAAACAGCTCTCAAGACATTGCTTTAACGTTACCAGTGAACGGATTAACTATCATCCCTGCATCATGGGATGCGTGCAAATTTTGTAATTTTCTTTAGCGAAGTTATACAGATTATATCGATGTGATAATGAGGTCAGTGTTCATATTTCAACGCCCCGGGAGCCTCTAAACGACGCTTCAAACCCGCCGCCGGACGGACTTGGGGAAGGTCAAAAGGTCACAGTATCATCATACACCGAGTGCAGCAGTAAACCGGTGAAATTACTAGCTTAGAGGCATTCCATCTTAGTCCTCAGGGTTGGCAACGCATTTGCGGCCTTGCAGGGCGTCACATGAATACCTCTCTGTAAACCCATCTTTAATATTTGTAATGTGACATGCAATAAACCATTTGAATTTGAATTTGAATTTAGGATTATAGTCTTGAGAATTCAAATGTCTATGGGTCTCAGATTCCACTTACCATCAGGTGGCCTGAGTGCTCGTGTGCCTTCTCCTTAACATAAAAAAAGAAGTGTTAAAACCTCCGTGACTGGTTTTTTTCGTGCATCACCTTATTTGGCACATAGAGTCCTGCTTCACCACAGAAGGCTTTATTATGGCTGCTCTTCCAACTTCAAGCAGTACAAAGTCCTGCTTTATATAAGGTTTTTGTACATATTTGGGAAGCTACGCGAATTTCTTGACTCTTATTTTTCTTGCTTCTTTACACCATTTTGTTCAGATTTTCTCCTAAGTTAGCAGTAGAAGCACGTAGGATAAGTAGCTTTGCATCAGAGCTTTATCTAAAGTAATTGGCGTTGCGAACATAACCCCAAAGCATTAATGGTATAAGGATTACTGTTACAGAATGTCAGAGAATCTCTGAACGTGTCAAGTGTTCTTTTGAATGTAAAGATAAGGGTTTTATTTCAATGGTAAAAACTTATTTGAGTTCACACGCGATAAATTTCGTCTTTAATAAAATTATTTATCATCATGATTTAAATGAGAAGATTACTTAGTAAAAATTTGTTCAACTCTCTTAAATATCAAAGTTTATCATCATTAAATATTCAAGTTTTATCGCTCAAAGTTTGGAAGATGTAGTGGCAGCACCCCATTTCAAGTAATTTTTTTTAATGAATCGTATTCCGGCGTAGTCTTTAAACATAATTATATTCAAATAGTTTCTCCGACTGAGAAAAAGTAATTCTACAATCGTTCTAAAATGTAATTACACCTGTAAAATTAATATACATTATTTTGAACTGGGGGGTTATCATGACATAACAATGCAGTTTTGTTTACGCTCAGAGAAAAGGACAGAGCTATGACAGCTATATAGCTCTGTCCTTTTCTCTGAGCGTAAACAAAACTGCATTGTTATGTCATGATAACTCCCCTGACCTTACCTTTGCTACACTTTGCAATAGGTGCCGTATGTACCGACGTATGGACTTGAGCGGAGATAAAACGTACGTAGATCTCGGTTTCAGCAAGTTTAGCACAAAGGCTTTACTTGGCGATTTTTGACTTTTAAGTGCTCAAATATATTTTAGCCCGTGTGGTTGCCGGGTTAGAATAGTGCCACTCCATGTCTTCCCGTGGATGTCCTAAGAGGCGACTATGGGAATAAGGGCTTGTAGTACTGTTAGGCGATGGGCTTGCAACCTGTCACTAATACACTAGTAAACTTCTTGGCCTGATTGTGCAAAATGTGGTTACAGAATTATCACCAAGTCTTTTTAGAGTTGTTAGTATTTCTGTAGTTCTGCCTACCCTACTCTGGGAATGAAGGCGTGATGTTATGTATGTATGTAAGTGCTCAAATGTGATAGAAAATGTGTGTTTTTAGGGTTCCGTAGTCAAATTAGGAACCCTTACAGTTTCGCCATGTCCGTCCGCAGCTTAGCGCAGAGACTCTTAGCAGTAGAAAGCTGTAATTTGGAATGAATATGTTTATTAGTCACGCCAATAAAGTGTTACCAAGAAAAGTAAAAAAATAATAATCTTAGTGTACCTACCTCCCCTACACGTAACGTGGGGATGTATTTTATTTTCTCGTCTACTCTATAGTGTGGGGTATTGTTGGAGAGGTCTTTGAAAAATATTACTTACATGATTGTCAAAACAATTTCGATTAAGTAATCTGTTTATGAAATATTAAGCTTTAAAGCGTTAATTTTTGTTAGACTCAAGTGTGCCCCCCCCCCCCCCCCTACAGCCAAAACTACAAATACTATCTAAAAAAAAACTTAAATGAAAGAGCATATAACGAATTTGAAAGGAAAATTTTCACGACTAAGTAGACATCATTGGTTCTTGAGATACAGGCGATTGAAGTGTTTATACCTACTAAAATCATCTAAGGCGGCACCAAAATAGAAAATTAATTATTACTTGTTGATTTTTATGTGTGTAGTTCTTAACGGCTGCGGAACCCTACACTGAGCATGGTCCGACATGCTCTTGCCCGGTTTTTTAAATAATGATTGTAATAAAAATAAACATACGATATTAGAAATAGTTATTATGGCGATAATAATATTATTTATGTGAACCTTCAGTGTTTTTAATACTGTTTATCAGAAACTTTCATTATTTAAATTATGTCCATGATAGGAAAATTTGATTGAAAATTGAACATCTGGGGTTTGTGTTTTTTGTGAGATGTCAAAACAGTTTTCGTTTTTAAATTTTCGCATTCCAAAAATACGGTTTAACCGGTTTTGCTCACTTTCGAGTGAAACTTTCGAGGGCTCGAAAGACAAAAATCGCCCTGCTGGAACTCCAATATTCACGCGATAATCGTCTGCTTTACTACAATGTGCACTATTTACCCTATTCCCAGTGTATCACGATATGATTAATGTATAATGAATGAATAATTAAGTCTATGATATTTAAATTTCATAATATTAATAAGAAAGTTTTCAAGAACACTGATATTAAGATTTTTTCTTTGCTGTGTTGAGGCAATGTTTTGGTGTTATTAATATTTCTGTTGTTGACGACTGCGCTCAGTATTAGTTAATGACGATTAAGTGGTTCCTTAGCGATGATTTCCACACACAAGTCTAAAAACCGGGCAAGAGCATGTCGGACCATGCTCAGTGTAGGGTTCCGAAGCCGTTAAGTACTACAAACATAAAAATCAACAAGTAATAAATGATTTTCTATTTAAAATCAATTGGTGCCGCCTTATATGATTTTAGTAGGTATAAAAACACTTTAATCGCCTGTATCTCAAGAACCAATGATGTCTACTTAGTCGTGATAGTTTTCCTTTAAAATTCACAAACCCGTAATAGTTTTGAAACACCTATCCAACGACATCCAACACTATAGGGTAGACGAGAAAAAAAATACATCCCCACGTTGCGTGTAGGGAAGGTACACTAAATTTTTTTTTTTACATTTTATTGTACCACTTTGATGGCGTGACTAGTATGCATATTCATGCCAAATTACAGCTTTCTAGTACTAAGAGTCTCTGCGCTAGGCTGCAGACGGACGGACAGACGGACATGGCGAAACTATAAGGGTTCCTAGTTTGACTACGGAACCCTAAAAAGGAATGAATTGATTGTCTCTTAAATGTCTCGTATGCGGTCGTAAGACAATACACACAACTGCCATATTTCTAGCCAAAACTAGGCCACAATAGCGATCAATACTTTTTTAATAAACACCTCGGCTCCAATAAAACTTGGTCTGATGGTCACAGGCCGAAGTTTTTGCGGGAACAGGCGGCGCTGCTTATTGCCCGAGAAGTTTCTCATGTCACATTGGATTCCATTTGTGAGAACAAAGAGTTCGGACAGACAGCGTGATCGATGGTGGCAATGGATCGGTTATTTTATTATACAAGATGAATTCTAATGGGTTTAACCTTTTGTACATATTTTTCATACTTTTTTGTATGTAGAGACAGTACATAGTAGGTAGTATCCATTTTAGCATCAATGCCATAATCCAAAAAATGATAAACACAATTTGCATTATAAATGGTACCTAATGTACCTAAATAGTCACAATATCAGTTAGTTGATATTTATGTACTTGTACCTACTATAATTAATGAAATCATTTGTTCAGTACATTGGCCATATGGCCAAGATGCCTTTGCTAACTAGCGTTTCTATTCGTTTGGTTTTGAAACCAATCGCGTCACTGATAGATCACGTGACTTTTCGTATGTCGCGATCTACCAGTGACGCAATTGGTTTAAAAACAAAACGAATAGAAACGCTAGTTAGCGACGCATCTTGGTTAGGGCCTCTGTTCGTATACCGTACAGCGCTTCGGACAAGACCATCTTTGCAGAGAAGAAGCGCTGTTATAAACTCTAGCGGAAGGTTATTTTTGGAACCATAAAATACAAATTAGACTTAAAAGTAAGTAACATCACAAGGTAATAAAGTAATAAAAATTATGCACAATGCTATTATGAAAATAAACGAAACTGACAGTATCTACATTTAGTATTAAAATGACGGAGAAACCGTGTAACAAACACACAAAAAAAAACATACAGTCGAATTGAGAACCTACTTATTTTCTTTTAAAGTTGGTTAAAAATAATTGATCTATACATATACCAATAATGATTAGGATAACAACACGATGAGGTCTCTATGTCAAGAACGTAAACTTAGGTATTAATGATTATTTTTGGAAATGTTAACTATAACCATCATTGTGTGTTTTCATGTACGAGTATGTTGTTGGTTGGCTCGAAAGTGTGTTTTTTTAGTTAATGAGTCATTAAATATTTTTAGGCCGAAAAGTTGACATCTTTTACTGTGATAATAAAGTAGTAATTTACGACGTCGATGCCGCCGAAAGCTAGTGAATTAATAGTACATTTTGATACAAGTGCGGAAAGTATGTCATTTTACACGAGTCCCGAAGTATCTTGGCCCGAGCTGCAAGCGAGGGACAAGACTCGGGACGAGTTAAAATGACAGTTCCGCACGTGTATCAAACGACGTTTTTTAATACATTTGCGAAAAAATATCAATGAAACAAAATAAGTCAGTGAATAAAACTATTACAAGAGACAAATTTACTTTTAATTGACACAGACTTAATGAAATGGCAACGGTTGTGAACATTCAGCCAAATAAAAAAAAAAGTCACAGTAATTTAACTACCTGTATTTAAAAATCAAAAAGTACAATTTTCTATTAACCAGCGGTGGCTTCACATTACGCCGTACTGGGCTGGGCCCGGTATCAGCATGGTGTAATGTGAATTCACCTTAATACGCAACTATTCGTAATACTAATTCAGATTCAGCCATCTTGATGAGAGCTGTTTTTTTTTAAGAGAGATACATTTTATGTGTGTGTGTGTGTGTGTGTGTGTGTATGTATGTATTGAATTTTAATACTTTAAATTATATTAGGTACCTATAGTCTCAATGCTAAATGACGTAATCAAAAAGTGGTTGAACATTGCAAACTCTTTGGTTGGATGCACGGCTTGGAAGTTGAAACAAAATTATATTAAAAAACAATGGAAAACTTTAACGCACTAGTGCGTAATATCCAACTTTCCGCACGATATACAGCTACGAAAAGTACCACTTTTTGAGCAACTGTGTTAAAAATATTTTTTTGTTCCTCATGCTATTTTCATATTTAATTTAGAATCGCGTTAATATCTTTATTAAATTACCATTATACATGAAAGAAACAATATTATGTATACTTTTAGATAACTCATTATTATTATGGATTTTTAGGGTTCCGTACCCAAAGGGTGCAAACGGGACCCTTTAGTAATGCTTCAGTGTAGCCGCTATAACAACAAATAGGTACTAACAATAAACTTAAAAGTTAAAGGGGTCCCTTAGGTATACAAGAAACGTGTTCGGAATAAGATCAAAATGCGTATTTGGAATATCCCGCATATGAGTATTTAGTGGTGGTGGGACCCTGTGAAGGGCCGCCCGGAACCCTACCACCATCCTATCCATTAACCACCCGCATAGCAACAGTGTTCGTATTGTTGTGTTCCAGTGTGGGAATAAGACAAGCGGTGAAATGACTAGCATAGAGACATTCCATTTTAGTCCTCAGGGTTGGCAACGCATTTGAGGTCTTAGGATTGAAGTCTTGAGAGTTCAAATGTCTATGGGTCTCAGATTCCACTTACCATCAGGTGGCCTGAGTGCTCGTGTGCCTTCTCCTTTAACAGAAAAAAAATCCAAGTTGGATACGTAAACTCGGGTTATTTTAGCCCTAGAGGGTAACATTGCCCACCCCAAAAACCATCTTTAATATTTAATTATTTTGTTAAATGATACATCAGGACTAAGCTACTTATATGGTTCTAAAAATATTTAACCAATTGAAGATGATTACCACTAAAATACTTATAGTTTTAAAGCTAAAGGCTAAAGTAACCCGAGTTTACGTACACTAAAGAACCGCGATATCAATCTTATGCCGCATCAAAGCTACCTCTGATATCTTAACATCCGTGACAGCCTATCCAACGCTGGTGAAACCACAAACATCGGATAATTGTTTCCTACCTAATACCGGTCGATGAAAGCGAATGGCGTAACCGAATTTCCGTAGGTATTGTTTATGAGGTTTCAGTTTTCGGTCACTCTAAAATTGATGAAGGATAACGTGTTTGCACGAACACGTGTACTTTGTAGACGCTTATGCTAAATTGTGTGGCTTTGTCCACTTTAAACTAGTTTGTAATTGCCCTCACAATGTGTCTAATTTAGGTAAAAAGTATGACGATACTCGTATCAGCAAAAGGACGGCATTTTTTTTTTAGTATTCGTCATTTACTTAAAAGTAATGGCGGCCGAGTAAAAAACCATAGAATAAGAACTAAAGCCATAGAAGGAGTGATAAAATAAAGGGCAACATACAGATTAAGACTGAGTATATCCAGTCTTAATAGGAAAAACCATAGAATAAAAACTAAAGGCATAGAAGGAGTGATAAAATAAAGGGCAACATACAGATTAAGACTATGTATATCCACAGTTTTAATAGGATTCATTGTGCTAAAAAGAGACAGTTTTACAACCTAAAATTATTACGATCGTTCACTGTTGCTTTGCACACTGTTGCATATATAATCTAAGACCATGGTGACCAGTTTACACGAGTTGACAACACCTTGGTGTCTACGGCTAGTTTTAGCAAGAACTATACTACTTTTTTTAACTTATTGAACATTCATATTGAAGTTGTCGAGTCAGGTATAGATCTGTCGCTTTCGTTTTAAGATTTCTTCTATGCCTTAAGTTTTTATTCTAAATAAAAACAATGCCATATCATGTCAAGGTTGGGTTTTACCTAATAGAGAGAAGCCCATCTTCATTAACTTTGTTAACCTTTTTATGTAACTCTACAAGATCTTTACTTTATTATAATTTCAGTTCTGAAGAATAAAGACAATTTCCTTATGAGGTCTGGCTTACAACAATGGTATTCATTTTCCACGTCTTCCCGTGGATGTCGTAAGAGGCGACTAAGGGAATAAAGGCTTGCAGTACTGTTAGGCGATGAGCTTGCAACCTGTCACTAAAGCACTGGTTACAGAATTATCAACAAGTTTTTCAACTATGGGAATGAAGGCGTGACATTATGTATGTATGTATTAATTTTCCTTGGGGTAGTATCCCCTTAAAAGCAAGATCCTACGTAAACATCGCGTGAGATCATTCGAAGTTATAATATGCTGCAGCACGAAGCTTATCCACACCATAACGAGATTGAGTCCCCTGGGCAGTCACTCGTCTCATCCATGACAAATTTGCGAATGCGCATTTTTTATTCAAAATAGAATTACGGAAATTGAAATTAAGTAGCGAAACTGGAGCGCTATATTTGAATTGAAATGCATTTTTGCCATGAATGTTACGCTTTTCTTTGGCCTTAAATATAAGAACTACTAGGTACACAAAATGGAAAATCAAGACCTGTTTGAAAAGATTTAAAGTTTTGATCAGCACGAGTATTTGTTCCTGAGTCTTGGATGTTTTCTATGTATTTAAGTATTTGTTTCTCTATCTAAGTATGTTTATCGTTGTCTAGATAGTACTCATAGTACAAGCCTAGAGCTTAGTTTGGGGCTAGGTCAATTTGTGTGACATTGTGTGAGTTTGTGTGAATTTGTGGTATTTATTTTATTTATTTATTTTTTCAATGAAGATAAGTAGTATTCCTGAGTGCGAACGAAAAGGAACGAAAATCCATATTTTGAGAAAACAAGTAAATGCACAAAGTCTCTATGCTCTTCGGTAAAACTAAATTGATTTGACATGTTATCGTTGTGTTTTTTGACTCATTCTTACTGTCGAGTAAATAAGAGCTATCTACGATAACATTTCAAAAGCAATATGGTTTTACCCAGTAGAATGGAGTGCCTAATACCAAGACTTCATAACTTTTGTAAGGCTATGTCACGTTTTAACAACATGTTTGTCTTATTTTTGCGATGTTAAATCCAAAAAAGAAACAGTAAATCCCTGAATATTACTTACAGCTCTACAGAATATTATATTTAGTATTATTATCACTTCATCAAATAACGGTAATTCGTTTATTATACCCATATCAAACCTCTTTCAAAAAACATCCTTGCTAGCTAAAAATTAACAACTTACGTGCTTCTAGAAAATTTGCGTGCAATTATACCTCATAATATTATATACTTACATAAAAATATTTATAAAAAACCTTCCGTGACAATTTATGTAACTGATGACGAAAACCCCATCAATATTAGTTGCGCGGTTTAGGAGGAGTTAGTGGATGTACATACAGACAGACACGGGATGCGACTAACGTAGAGATATTAAATGCAAAACAACAAATGCATATATGCATATATAATATGCGAGAGTTAATGTTTGTTTGGTGGAGCGCTATCACAGCTGTGGGGCTAGACAAGTTGGATTCGATGATTGTTCTCGTTTGTTTCGATAGACAAATGTATGGAATACGTAGGCCACCGCGATAGTCACGTGGTACTATCTCGGTGGCTTACGTCAATTCTATACATTTTTCAATCGAAACATAATTGATAACGATTGTCGAATGCAACTTGTCTAGCCCCACTGGACTGACTTTAGTGAAATTTGATATGGAAATTGAACTCCGAGGACTTCTGATCCGGACAAAATTAAAAAGTTACCAAGAGAATAGCTGAAACAAATTTTATGACTCGAAATATTCCCAGTACAAATTAGCAGAGACAGACAGATATTAAGAGAAACTGTGGGCGGTCTTTAGTTCGCATTTCCTCCTAATCATATTTATCACTTAGATCTCTAGAGTTGTTCGCTATTAAATTGTTAATCTGGCGTAGAAATTACCTACTTATCAAAAAAATACTATTTATATGCGTACGTTTGTTATGTTTTCAACAGGTAGGTACTTATTATTTTATCCAATCCTATCAACGAACGTTTCAATACGCAGAATTTTCTTTCATCGAAATCTTTTCTTTCTCGCCCCATGAGGTAATTTTTTTTCGTAGTCACAAATTTGGTCATAAGTCTAACCTAATCTAACATACATAATTATATTTAACACAAAACACGTCTAAGGCAATATCGTCTTAACCCAGTAGTCCCAGGGTCTATTCTATTGGGTAATTTTGCCATTGATATCTTATCGTACCGTTAAAATCAATACGATACGAGTATCATGTCAAAGGCAATATGGTTTTACTCAGTAGAATAGAGGCCCAAGTCAGATGCTGTTTTTTTTTTAAACTCGAGGCTTTGGTTTAGGTATTTCTGAAGAAAAGTAAAAAACATGTTTGCAGAATAAAAATAAACGAAGACATCTGTTCAAGCGAAGAAAATAATTTAATTTGCATACGAAGTGTCGGGTGTGCAACGACTAAACTGAATTGGTTCCATATTTCGAACAGCTGTACCTACTAGCTTTTTTCCTGAAAATATGTTAAGGAAAAAAGCCAATTTACGATGCATTTTATGAAAATTTGCTTGGGCTCTATTATAAATGTTTTATTGTATTGTAAATAATAACCAAGAAGCTTATATGTGACACTGGAGATTGCACGACGAAGAACGTTTTGAAGCGAAGAAAAGTGACCGTGAATGACATCGCTTATGTTTTTGGTCCCTTTCATTAGCGTGATCTTGAGTTATTGAGAAAGGGACAAAAACAGAGGCAACGTCACTCAAAGACAGCTTTAAAATATAAGATTCTTGATAATATCCAATGATAATATTAACTAAATAGAGTTATATTTTTTCGGTAAGAAGTTGTAGACTGTAATCCTTTTTAAGATAATATACACATAACTATGTCAATTTATCACCAAGCGGTCAACAGTTTTCGTCATCAATCGCCATATAAATATTTGTACCTACCTAACTAATGGTTAAGTGATAAGCGGTAAAAAATATTGACCGGTTGGGGAAAAATTGACAAATGCGAATATACGCCCGAAATTATTATTTTTAGGTAAAGCCTGACAAGTTTCTATTTGGCCCTATTTCAATACAAATAGGTAGACAATGTTATTGAGGAATGTTTGGTTTAAAACGGTTTTGAATTCGAAAAAGAATATTATACAGAAATTGTAGAAAGTTTTAGACGGTTTCATCTGTTTTGTTTATTTTTTATCTCAACAACGCACAAGTGGGGTAGGAAGAGCTACAGAAATACCAACAACTAACTCTAAAAATACTTTTTTTATAATTCTGTTACCACATTTTGTTCAATCAGGCAATGAAGTTTCCTATAATTTATTATAGTGTATTAGTGACAGGTTATGTAATGACAGAATTTTGTGAAATTATCCTTATTATGATAATATTGATAATACTACCTGCTGCTATGTATTAACATTGGCCACAGATTTACAGGTGAGCAAAGAGGCAAAACCATGTCATTTAATTTAATTTTAAATCTTACGCAAAAGTACTTGGCTATTGTTTATTATGCCGCAGGAAAATGTTTTCCTTGACCAAACCCGCCATTGATTCAAGATTTTTAAATTAGGAAATACTTTTATCACGTGTAATTAAAACAATCTAATAGCCAAGATAAGCCAACGGAACGCTCGCAGGGTTGTTTGTCCTACAAACATCCCTAGTTAGCACTGCAGGTCTTAGCTGTCCTTATCCCTCTAATTAAAGTTGCGCAAGTGCGACCAGGACAGGAAAGAGGTAGGGTAGTGTAAAGGTGGATTGGTGTAGTGGACAAGAAGCAATAAAGCCTCCCCGTCACGCCTGGATAGGATCTTATCTAGCAGAGTAGCGTCGCGAGGTTTTTGCGACGTGAGTTGAAACTTTACTCGCCTGGAAGCTTCAGAATGGCAAAGGCTTCTGGCATGGCGCTTCATATAACGGATAGTTCTTTACAAATATGCTCGGAAAGAACCGTTTTCCGATTGAAACACAATGACGGAAAGTGGCTCATTTTACTCCTAGGAGTAAAAAAACCATGTGAGAACACTTTCTATCCATGACCATATTAAATTTAAAAATAATGTTGCCTGTAAAATCAAATCGACCATGAAAAAAACCCATACACCCAATTTTATAAAAGGTGGCGGCGCTGGGGCGGCGGTGCGGTGCGGCGGCGGGCGGCGAGTTATTGTGAATTCTCAATACTGTCTTGTAGATTTCAAAACGAGATTCTCTCTCAATTCGTCGTTTGTTTTTACAAATACTTTTAATTATGCATTTGTATCAAATCCTTGCATTTACTGAGAAAAGCATAATATATTAAGCCTCGGCGGAAATGGGATTGCCTGACTCGTATTTTAGCAGGCCTTGCTATTGCTCGGCCTGCTCGTCGTATTGCCACCTCGTCAGGCAATCTCTTACTTTCCGCGCCTAGGCAATAATGTTCTATTAAATACATATAGTCAAAGGAAGAAAAAAAAAAGGCCCTAGCCAAGATGCGTTGAGTAACTAGCGTTTCTATTCAGATTTTTTTTTAAACCAATCGTCATACGAAAAGTCACGTGATCTACCAGTGACGCTATTGGTTTAAAAACCAAACGAATAGAAACGCTAGTTAGCGTACGCATCTTAGCTAGGGCCTCAGTAGTACCTATCGGATGCCGGAGTGCGCAATTTTATAGAGGACTATTCAATTGTCAAATCGACAACAAAACAATCAATGATAACTTCTTTATGATATTTTTTTTATGATCTGGGTATATTTTTTTATTTATTTATTAGTCTTTAATAGTAAATATTTCTCGAAAACTTTGAACATGTTAGTTTTTGTATACAAGTGTATAAAAAAAAACTCGAAGAAAATATCAAGAACGAATAATTTAGTTACCCAGGGTTATTCAAAACGTCTCATTAAAATTTGACATTTGCTACATTCAAAATACCTACTGTGTCAAATTTTAACGAGACATCACATTTTAACGTGAGGTTTTGAATATAGGAACCCAGGGTAAGCAATAATAAAATTACTATAAATTATTAAAATATGTATGTGGTAGGTATTCCAAATTAGCTACCGTAACTCATGTCCGTAAATTCTTAAACTTCTTTTATATTCTCATAATTTATTTTAATCTATTAAAAATGTTCTTGCCGCAAAGTAAATATAAAAAGTAGTCATTTCAAACATCAAACAATACTCGAAGCCCCTTTATATTTTCTTTGAAGTAAACACAACGAGTGACCTCAAACAGCACGTTTGAGGTTAAAAACGTTACGTGAAATAAATGTCGGGCAGCAAAAATGTCCACCACGACCCGCGCAATGTACTAAATACAGTTAGTTAGTGACGCACGCAAGAGTATTGTTGCGAAGATCCCGCGCCGCAGACGCCGAGACATTTCTTATCCTGTGACCTCGACGTTGCAATTATTCCCGGGATTTTTACGAATGCCTTGACGCCATTTCAAGGTCACGCAGGACTTTTACTCCGCACTTTACGTCTCCTCCTTTATAAATCATAGTAACTTTTATTCTCACTTAATAGCAAGTTTTATGGTAGGTACCTAGTTTTGTGAGTGCGTTGTCGACATAAACAGTGTTATGTTTTCAGGAAAAGGTACAAATAAAGTAAATTGTGATTTTTCGTGAGTAAAGCGCGACATTATCGCAATCATTGAAAAAATAAATTTCAAACTAGGCTGAGCCTGTATTTTGGGACCCACTAGGGATTAATACTTTTGTTAATTATACTATAATAATTTAATTTAATAATTTACTAAAAAAATTAGGCAGGCAAACAACAAGCAATTGTTCTGTAATCAGACTTAAAATTCATATATGAAGCGTAAATTACTCCGCTTCAACGGAGACAGGCATGGTCGAGTGGTGGGTCGCGCAGCGCAGGGGTCTAGTGTCCCTAGGCACCTGGGTTCGAGACCACTACTGCTCGGCTGTGTTTTGTATTTTCAGTTTTTTTTTATTGCCTTAACTACCGTAGACCACAGAGCTAACTGTAATGCTGCCAGTATCTGCAGTAGAATTGATTCGGTGATTTTATCTTTTCAAATTATTGGCTTAGTAAAGGTAACTCTTGCTTTAATTGAATTTATTTGGATTTTTAATGTTTTGTACGTAAAAAATACTACCTATATTACTCTTTTTTGTGTTGTAAACATATTACATTACATTTCGATACATTTCGATGAGAAATAAGATGACCTTTCAAACTAAAGCTGATATCCAAACTCAAACTCCCTTATTCAAAACCCAAAACTTGCGAAGGGTTGTATTATTTAGTTTCATTTCCCTCTCTGAGAAACTCGTGTAATTTGGTCACGGTAAGTCAGTTCATTATTAGTTTATTAGGTGAGTCTTATGACATTGTGGTTTTATACTGCGACAGTTAGCAGGGTTCTTCAGTGGTAAAACAATTAAGTGACGTAGTAGATAAAATCTGTTCGTTTTTAATGGTCTATCTCATAGAAGATAGTGAGTGATTATGACAATTAAGCAAAGCGGTAATCTGGTTTATGACTAGGTAAGGGCGTTTTTATATTTGATATCATATGCGTGAGAATTTTAGTCACCCGTGACTTTAAAAATATAAATGTGGTTCTTTGTTAGTATGTTTGTTCCGTTTTCACGGTTAAACGACTTAAGAGATATCCATGAAAATTTACACGTATAAAGTATGTTAGTCTTTTACATGGTGGCAGACATAAGATAAGTTCTAGGCTCTTCAGGTTATGACATAGCCCAAAATAATAATCTCAAAAAAATACTAAAGATATCGTAAAGAGTACGGATTTGTGCCTTAACATACGAAGGGTTAAAGTCATAGGTACAAACAGCATGACAGTTAATTGACCACTTATTGTAAGGTGACAAGATTCACAAATGGTCAGTTAACTATGTTGCTGATGGTACCAACTTCTTTAACCTTTTCGCCGCTATTGACTTGATAAAAAAGTCGTCCTCACACACCAATGACAGCTGCAAACCACAGCTAATTTCAACCTTACGTCACAAATACTCGGGTCTATTTGTCACTATTTCTGTGACAACTATAAGCGTCGATGGCGTGGTAGGCACGACAGTACACGACACCTTTAGGTGTTCTTGGCGTTCAAAGGGTTAATAAACTCTTATTTCACGGGAAGCCTCGAGGAAAAGCTAGATATTAATAAGAAAATGTTCGATTTTGTTATACAATACTTTACATGTAGGTATAATGCCCCTAAATCGACGGTACGAGAAGTTTCAAGTACTTCCTGAACTAGAGTGTGGCCTTCCCGACTTTGAGCTTATATCACACAGGCTTACAGAGAAAAGTTTACTGTCCGTTATTCATCACGGGATTCACACACAACTAAAAAGTTATGTCATCGTTGACGTTCATATTGTTTATACCTTTATCCATTTTAGTCAAGTAATTGCAGCATATTGCTGTACACCGTCCAATTTTAAGTTTACATTTGAACTATTTAGTGCTTTATTCTATCGACAGTTGAAATCAGAGTTCTAATTCACTGGTGCGCTTATAGCAATAAATTATAGGTGCTATGGTGATGGTTCGATTACTGTAAAGTAAATTATGTAGGCATTGAAACTTCGCAAAGTAAGAGTTCATCAACGGCAGTAGTTTGTTATGTAGGTACCTAACGAAGAGGGGTTCTTGTTACATTAACACAACACATATTTTAGGCGATAATGTCTATGCGATAACGTGCACTGATTTCAACTTTTCAAAAAGGTTAATATTTATGAAACTGGTTAGACACGTAATTATTATTAACAAATAATAAAATATAAAACCTCCAAACATTTAAAAAATAATTATCAAAAATCCCAAACCAGAACCTTGCGTTTTGCGTTACGAAACGGGAGTCTATTTAAAAGGCGTCTATTGCGAGGTTTCACCACTCGACCATGCTTTCCGTCTCTATGACGGTCCATCACATTAAAACAAAACCTGGGAAATCGAGTGAAACTACAAACTGGAAAGTTTCTAAATTGTTAATCGAGCTTATATAGTCAGTAAAAATTACAAGAACTAAGTTTTTCCTGCTAATTGTTACGTTAAAAGTTTAACTGCTCAAGCTTTAAAGGCGAATTTCAAACTTATTTCTAAAGGAGATCCAATCTTCACCGTGAATAAATAAGATTTCAAATGCGATAGACATTTTTTTATAGTTGCGGTTTTTTCCTGATAGGACAAATTACCGGGAAAAGTGCTAGCATAAATAACTTCATTCTCGGTGCCAATTAATTAATTTACTTAGCGCTATCGCTGTCCTTGGAAATATACTGTAGTACCTAACTAGTAATTCCATTAGTTTATTGCGGATGGACATTTGGGTCCCGTAAGGGTTGAGTAGAATATTATTTTGTAACCATGATACAATAACAATCACGCCAATATTCTTACGATAAGTATATTAAGTTTGATCATATTTTCTTGAGACTATTAAAAGTGAAAACACGATTAGAAACAATATACTCTATAGTTTTATTTTTCATGCATTTGTTGTTCCGCTTGCCGCTCCGCACGACGCTGCGCTGTGACGTCACATTTTAATCAAAATAGGTACACACTGTGTAGGTACATCGATTTCGACCTTGCACTTGAACTTTTATGCATTACTGTTTTTATCACGCGACGGGAATACTATTTATATTAATTACAAATACATTTTACCCTTGTATTATGGTCACGTTTATCGAGGTGGATTAATGCGGATAAAGCATCCTTCACTCTCGCACGTAGCTATACACTTATCAGAAAGTGGCAGATATTTTATCCACATCTACAGCTATTATTGATATTAATAATATAACCTCTTCCAGTGTGCGTATTATATATTAATATAATACGCACACTGGAAGAGGTTATATTATTCTATACCTACTAGAGGGCGCCTGCGACCTCGTACGCGTTTCCCGCTACTCTACCTATTTTAACCACTTAGGGTATGAATTAAAAAAAAACCCTTCTTAGTGTATCCTTAGGATATCCAAGGAATATTCGCTCCAAATTTCAAGTTCCTACGTCCAGCGGTTTCGGCTGTGCGTTGATTGATTAGCCAGCTAGTCAGTTTCTTATTTTTATAGACAGATTGACTGACTAAGGATCGGTAACGGCACAGAATATAATAGCGACCCGCCCTCGCTTCGCTCCGGATTAAAGTATTATACATATAAACCTTCCTCTACATTCACTCTATCTATTAAAAAAACCGCATCAAAATCCGTTGCGTAGTTTTAAAGATTTAAGCATACATAGGGATATAGGGACAGAAAAAGCAACTTTGTTTTATAATAATATACGTTAGTGATAAGTAGCGGCGGTCTGAAAATACTGGCAAAGCAAAGGATGGAACTATTTGTAACGATACCGACCCCACAACAGTCAAGAGTGAGTCGCATAACATAAATAAATATATAAATAAATATAAATAAATAAATATCTACTTATAAAATAATTGGCCAGCGTGATCATCTAGTTATATAAAGGTAGGACCCCAAGTTGAACCCGTGTGTAACCAGTTCGTTTAAGGAATACTCAAAGTGTGTTGGAAAGGGTTTAGGAAACATTAACTCTAATTTACTAATTCAGAGGCTACTACTGTATATTACCTACCTAATTTGATATATTCCATTATAATCTAATACCTAACTTTACTTAGATAATATTTGATTCAACAATTCATCTTACAATCTTTCTTAGTACCCTACCGTGTGAATCCAACCATAATAAACCATGCCCTATGTTCGACCTAAGATAAACATATTAATGTGTCAGCAAAGTTACTAACTTAACCCATCTAATTAATTTATTCAAGTTTGAATAGGAAATGTTGTTCGAATGTCCTAGTATTATAATAAATCTTTCACATACAGTAAAGCTCAATTTTGTATGAACTTCCTACAGTTTAATAATCTTAATAACTATAGTCCTAAGCTTTAAATTCAATTAATCTTTCATAATTTCGTATCTGAAGTGAGATAGATTGTGAAACTGCTAGTTCTTTTAATGTAGATGTAAGTTTTCTTGATTAATGGAACAGAAGGAGATAACTAATTCCCTATGGGTCCCTTTTGTAAATAAATACAAAGAGAAGGGCAGGCCCCTCCTAGCCATTACACTTAGGCATCATCCGCCTGCCCCTGTGCGGCTCGACAACCTGACGGGGCACCGCTCCACCCAAAGCAAGAGTTGCTGTCCCACTTACAAGGTTAGTAGTGTCTGTGTAGGTTAGTCAGGTCTCCCCAAGAGAGATCCTACCCCAAGGGCCGCGTTGAACTGAACCGGGATGGTGATATAATGTCGCTACTATTAAATCTAGTGAGTCTCCCCTAAAGCCATCTAAATTCGAGAGCATAATCAAAGGACCTAGTTTTTGCTGGTACATAATGGATGCCACCTCAGCCTCGTTTCCACAGCTTTGAAGTAAGGGCCTCATCTCCACAGCCTATACTTGGGAGGGCGCCTCCAAAAGAATCCAGGTCCACTAGGCAAAGATT
The DNA here is from genome assembly GCA_949316455.1 of Acleris holmiana. Classification (NCBI taxonomy): domain Eukaryota; kingdom Metazoa; phylum Arthropoda; class Insecta; order Lepidoptera; family Tortricidae; genus Acleris; species Acleris holmiana. Next base: position 16,291,331 of record OX438766.1, read on the forward strand.
CCTACCTGATCTAGCGCCCTTTAGAAGAGACTTTTGTAATACCCACGTTCACCAAGAGACAACCTAGCCCAATACGGATCAACTATGAATTGTCGACCCTGCAAGCAGCAGCCGCCCATTCCATAGCCAAGAGCCGATAAATTGCCGCTAAATTATCACCCGTGTAACGGGCGAATCATTTGTCCAATTCTTATATTACATTACATTAGTTTGTAATTGACAACCAAATGTTGACTAAAATGATAATTGAACAATAACTCGATATCAAACTATGCGACTTATTAACACTGCATTCACGGCATTCTTCAATTTATACCACCAGCCCGGAGTCATTTTAAAGGTAAAACTCGAAATTTTGTTTCATTGAATTCGTGACAACCAATTAAGTATTGTAAATATTTTCAATGACTCAATATTTCGATATAACAAATCCAAAAACGTAAGAATTTCTTTATCTATGGTTTTAATCTATAAATACCATAGTTCGGAATTTAACGTTATAAACAAAAATAAAAACTTCCAACTGAAATGTTAACCTGTAATAAGATGATTGAACTTCACTCACTATCTCACCTGGACTCAAATTATATAATCATTCTGATACCAAATTTCATCCTCTCCTTGCTACCTTAGCAATGGATCGAATCCAAATATACTGTAACATAATCCCTATAAACCGTTTTTATGAAATAATAATTGTTATAACTTCCATTTACACATACCAACTTTTACAGACAGACGAACGAACAAAATCACATGTCATGGCTCTTTGCCTAAGATTAATAGGAACTGGCTTAGTAAAACTAAACTTGTTCATAAAGTCGGCGTATCATAATCCATAAAACCCCTTTTATAAAATAATAATTTGTTTATAACTCCCGTTTACATATACCAACGTTTATAGACAGACGAACGAACAAAAATCACATGGCTCTTTGTTTAAAATAAACAGAAACAAGCTTAGTCAAACTAAGCTTGATCATAATGTCGGAATTACGCCAGCTGCAGATCTAGTATACACGATCTAATCGTAGCTCCAAAACCGCATGTACAAATTCATCATCCTACTACTTATTATTATTATATATATTTTAGCCAATCCATTGACATAACTATCGTTAAGCAGTAGTAATTAAAGCATTCATCAACATCTGTCGTACTTATTAATTTATATCATAAATTAACCTTGATTCCTAAATCATATTTATCGATATTGGGAATGCCAACAAATATGAACGAACTACCTCTCATTCTCCCTAAAGTCTAAATGCCTCCTTTCAAAATTTCATATAAGTATATTTTATCGATTCGTGTCTTATCTACCTATAGTGTAACGGGAGCAATATTTAAGGTGTTAGTTCCCTCCAAATTGTATCCAACATACTACATACATATTGATCATGAATTATTTATATAATTCCTGACACATTTTTCACAAGGCGATTTAACTAGTATTGGTTTCATATAAAACCTCCAAATTTTGAACGGTACAACAACCAAACATACATACGCGATTTCATACGACAGAGTAATAACTCCAGAGTTCCCTTCTACATACTCGTACATATAATTCTACATACTGATACATACATGCCTAATTCTAGCCTGTCTATCGATTTTTACTTCACGAACCATGCGATTTATTTTAACGTACGACATTCACGGTTTCCTAAAGCCGGATGCACAACGACTTTAGTCAGCGATTACGTTCGCTTCGTAATTGCATCCTAGGTATTCACACAATTTATTTCCTAATTCCTTCCAAACTCTACAAGTAGTTATTACATAACATAAAACCAAGCCTCGAACCTGATTCATAATTAATCCCTTGGATTGTAAGCTATTAAGAGATATAAATTAATCTCAATATCACTATTCAAATTCTGAACTCAGTATCATTATTTCCTGTAGTTACTTATAAATATAAACATGATTTAACCTCAAAATCTTTGATAACGATCCGAACCGATTTAAAGTAAACTTCATAATTACTATTCTATAAAACCTAAATTAGGTATAACAAACTTATCATAATTTTCATTTACTTAATCTTACATACAAAATCATCATAATCATAGATAAATATCCAACATCTAACATTCGCAGCCTCCTAAAGTTGGATTCACAATGAATATTTGCCAACGATAATGTAAATTCTAAAATCGCAACTATAAAATCTAGCCTCGCTAACCTTATCCTAAATTCGAACTCAAAGCTTTATTTCTTTAATTATTAGACCTACTAAATTCTTATAATTATAATATAAACATTAATCTTTGGTCTAGATTTGAACTGACTCAAATGTATTTCTCTAAATATCTTTACGCAAGAGATGCAAAATTAATCGTATCCAATACTCTAAGTCTTTTGTCAAGTATCGAACTGACATTATGTATAGTTCCCTAAACTTCTGAACGTATGCAGTGCCAAATAACTAAATAACTATATAATTTATTCCTACTTATATAAATTGGCTAAAAGCCTAGTCCTTAAACCTGTACATTACAATAGTCTGTGAAGGTACAATAGACGCGCCACAGAATAAGTTCTTGTACTTAATCTGTGAGACGCGCAACTAATCACAGACTACTAAGGGATTCTATGATCAAATAAAGCACTAGTCTATTTTGGGTTTTTTGTTTAGACTTCTCGTAAACTATTGAACAAATAGTTTTTAATAAAATTTCGGTAATTATCCTTCTATTTACTTCCTACCTGCTTATCTTCGATCAAGTTATTACTACCTAAATCTATTCTAATTTTAGATCTCGGGAAATAAAGAGTTCCGCTTGGCTGAATTAAAAAATACCCCTTTGCCTTATCCCCACTGTTCACCTTAAAACCCTCAAATAACCTGTAGACTCTTAACTTATGTAATCTATACATTTAATAAAATCCACTTAATAATCTTATACTTCGTTAACGAATATCTTGTAATTGGATGGTACACTCAGCGCTATTCACCCGGACACAAATCAAGCAAAGCAAGTTCCCTACTCTAATTCACGCCTGGATTTCACATAAAAGATTAAGTGAAACATCAGTACAGGTTAGTAAATACACTCGTTAAGCATTTCTACTTCGCCCTACAATAAGTAAATACCCTATGCCTATTTGTTCACTTTGGACATTTCAACAACCTACCAAACTAAAACCTTTATACATAGTGTTATTAATGGACTAGATATTTTTAATCGACTGTCGAAAAATAGCTTCTTTCATATGAATATAATATCTAGGCACTTATGTTTTGATAAAACCTTCTTCTGAAAGTATGTTAATACCTATTACTTCGTGGTTAATTTTAAGAATCATAACCTCCCAAATTTATTTCAGTAATCCATTTATACGTTTTGAATCAAACAAGCACCGAATCACAGTATCGCTGAATACATAATAATAATTGTACCCTTCGTTCGACCTTGTGGTCTCCTGATATACAACTATTACTAATGTCAAATGTAAGTATATAAAAACCCCTATTTGCTATAATAACTACTTAATATTTAACTGTAAATTGGAACCCCTTGTTATTAATAATCTTACAAACCGAATGCAGAATCTCAGGCTTAACTCTTTTCCGTGAAAGTTAACTACAACCCTTTCCTGTTGGTTTTGTTTTAGTACTCAAAAGCCCATAAATATCATTGTTTCAATTAAAGGTATCTGAGATGGTACTTAATGTTATTTCTTTGGGAAAACTAGAGCTAGGTATTACCTATAGCTTTTATGAGTAAATAATGTACTATCTATGATAACATCTACTAGTTAAATATGTAAACGGTCCCGTTATTAAAACAATTGTTATGGTAGGCATATATAACTAGAAACCTTCTCCTAAAATGACTTGAAAATAATTTAACCAATTTGTTTCAGGACTCTGCTTGTTTATTGAAAATGTAGGAGCATCTGTGGAATTAAATCTTACTACATGGTACCTAACTCTGAATGCATTTTGAAAATATATGAACAGCTGCTGAATGAAGTTCTACAACAATGTATTGGTTCCTGAATAAAATACCAGAATATTACCATAGATGTTGGTATTCCTATATTTTTACTCTTTTCAGGTATCCCAGATTTATTAATTATACTTCCTAATCCCCTTTCATAAATAATTCTTGTAGTAAAGGTTATATGTTAAAAAGGATAAAGGTGACACACAAGGAAGTTCTCAAACATTTTCTGCCCTACTTAGATTGATCCTAGTGGAGAAGTCTCAGCTGAGTTTACCTCCAGTCTCTTTGTACCAATTAATTACTGACCATTTTTGCCTCTCGGCTGATACTTCAATAACTGAATTTAAGTCTGAACATATTGTTTCTATTAAACTATTTTGTCGCACTAAAATGATATTCCTAACTAAGGCAGAAATTGCTAATATGAGATTAATATATCACAGTTTAAATTTCAAAAACCACTTACCTTACCGTGGAGCTATTAAAAGGGTATATGTACAACATAAGTATTTTTACAACATTGAGATTATGAGGTTAATATTTTAGATATTCCAGCTTGTATCAATAAATATAACAAGTTAGATCAAAATTAATTAAAGCTTACTGCAATTCTTATTCGATGATTGGAAGGTCTAATTTCTATACTTTAATCTTGCTTTTTTTTGTAACATTAAATAATAATTGGATAGAATTAAATATTTTGTTAATTGTAATGAAATGTACATATTCCCCTTTTGCACAAAACAACAATAAAATATAGGTCAATAAAAGACAAATCACAGTATATTTATTACACAAAATAACATCAAAATTCAAGTAAATTGATAGGATATGTGCACGAATTTTAATTATTACTTTATAGTAACATAATACGGTTTACTTCTTTGATACTTCATCCTGGAGTTATTAATTCAAAATTTAATCATGATTACACTGCAAATAGTCACAATGCTTTCATGTTTGTTGGAAGGTCAAATGCCTGTACATAATCATTAAGGAACGATAGCAAATAGCTAATTGTATTGTTAGATGTAATTGATTCGTGCACATTCCCCTTTTAACACAACACAAAAAATAAAACACATCAAAAGGAACCCCTCCCTAACTCCCTAGCCCTACATTCCGAGAGACTACAAACAGTATAGCTGCATGCCCTAACTGCCTGCCCGAGTTCCTAAAGAAGCCCTATCAGCCTACATTATAAAAGGATACTCTGCTACCCGAAATCCAGACTCAGATTCCGGACTGCTATAAAAATAGCAGCACTAAAGGGGTCTTGGTTCAGCAGAGGCATACTCACCCAATAGGTCCTGATTCCCCATCCAAGCACTCAGAACTTTAAATTAAATATTAGCGAAGCTCTTCCGTCCTCTCCGTCCCGCGTCGTGCTAATCAATCCTTTTTCTCCCCTCCCAGCCGTTTTATACTCGAACCATTCCCCCCACCGACCCTAACATTCAGCGACCAGAAAACCTAGACCCGTATCAATAACGGAAAAGGGTCCCCGTAACGATTCCCCATAGTCCCAATAACGAGTTAAAACGTAAAAACGTCCCAACAACGTCTCCTTAGTTCTCTTTATCCTGGTCGCTCTTGCTTCCAACAGATTACGTAAGTTTAGTATGGACAAGCGCAATTATAATCTGAATATTTAGTACCTATGTATCCGAGCCAGATAATTTGTCCTTCCTTAATTCCGTGTCCAATTACATAAAAGGTTGTTAAACCCTACTTCTTCTTATATTTGCTAAATAACATAAACAACTTTTTCTGAGATTAGGTACTTATTGTTATATAGCGACCCGGCAATCAACCAAACAAATATAACATATGTTCTAATGGAATCGAGATTAAATAGGTAAGAAAAGAAGGAAGAGGAACTTTTATTTTGCAACCTGTGTTCATTAATTATCTATTTTAGGTATTCTTGATTATGTTCTGCGTACTGATTACTGTTTAACTGTTTCTATGGATCTGAGCTAACAAGAAGATACCACGGATATTTTTATACGCTCCTACGATTATTTAATCATTCATCTTTCCTTTTTTTCAATCTTTAATATTGTTATAAATTATTTCAAGCTTTATAAAAGTAAACGATAAATGTATAAACCGATTTTGTCAAGGCATATCCATAATAACATTCTATACCCGCATAATCCCGCTCTTTCTAACTACCTTCTTTTATTTTCTTACAAGCAAACAACATCATCGTACCCTATCGCTCTGATTCCCGTAACAAATTAGTATGACAGTTCAAACATAACGTTAAAGCGACAAAGCACCAACGTGTCTATTCTTATCGCCGCCTCGCCAGTTAATTGGTTTAGGCTTTATAACTACCCTACTTTATTTCGCTAAATATAGCCGCAACGCAACAGTACCCCGTCGCCCCAACGCTTCTAACAAATTAATATAGTAGCTCAAACATAACGTTAAAGCGACAAAGTACCAAAGTGGTTTTTCATATCACCATTTCGCCATTTATATGTTTTAAGCTTTATAACTTATATATTTGAATACGTCGACATATTGTACTAATATTTAAGTACACATCTGACCTATTCTATTGTTTAAAAACCCAGTATTATCTCTCGTAACCATATTTATACCTTTATATGATCAGACAAGTCCTAATAATAAGTAGTAGACGATATATAATTTATGATTATGTAAGCAAAAAAAATTATACCCTATATATATCTATATATTTATACATATGCTGGCTGACTTGGGGTCAGTACATCACCCCCCTTTGGCCTTAATAATTTTCGGATTTCGTAGAAGACGCACAATTAATAAGACCAAATCTACTTATAGGATCCTACATAAACGCAAAATTCAAACCATGTATAAATATGTATACCTCCCCATTCCTACCTACCTATTCTTTAACTTAAAATCCTCTTATTATTATTTTTTTTCACTTATAAGGTCTCTTATCGTTCTGTCGAACCAAGTAGTAAATAGTTGAGTCAGTTAAAATCAGTTTTTTTATATTTCCTTTTAATCTTCTTCTAAGTAAATTAACAATAACACCAAAATTACACATTTAAATCAATAAAATATATATCAAACACTGCGTTCAAAGTCCTCCACCCCACCTTCTCCCCTATTTACAATCTATAATTCACCATACACTGGCGGTATGGTTGTAGGCACCACACGAATTGATTCGGCAATTCCATCCATGAAAGTATATAACTCAGACGGCCCAGAATCTTCGGCAACGTAGGTCTTTGTGACCTTAAAGGTGTCGTCACCCTTTATTACTCAATATAGTTAGATACTACAGATTGAGCATCTAAATTATGCCGACTTCTATTTTACCTACTCAGACTGTTATTGCTACTAATTTGGCACCTTACTTTCCCTATCATCCATCCAACAAATCTTCTACTACAACCCTACATACACACTTATGTAATTCATACATATTTGTATATTTTCAATATCACAAGTAAATCCCACTTCAACCCAAAAAAACATTATGTCCAACACACATACCTATACACATCCAAGCAGCTATACTTATTCAGTCAATTATTCCCGCGCATTCGCATTCAACTCTAAAATATAATTTACTATGCTTTACCGAAATTTATAGGCTTAAAGATTGGATAAAACTTATTTTTTTTTTCCTTTTCTATTCAACCTACCTGACTATCCTAATGCTTAATACTAATTTATTAATTCTCTCCCACAACTATAGTGACCTATTGTACTAAAGTAATTAAGACATGAGTTTATATAAGCGTCCACTCTTTGTTCAACCAAATAAAGATCATTCTTGGCAATTAAAACGGGGAAATAAATTGTTATTGTTTAATAAAGATCAACATTGAAAGATTTACCTATTTCATTTTCCCAACTTCCATAATAGTATTTCAATATCTGGTTATTAAAATAATGAAACAAGTAAGATATTTTGAATAAGTTAAGTACCCCATAATGGTCTTAGAATAAATATATGTATTCTTTTGAAATATGTGATAAAAAAAATGTTTAGCATCCCAACCTAATTTAACCTAACCTTCTGTTTATCGTACTAAATTTTAACCTCCCTAATTTCATAGTTAAACCTATATTATAATAAGTTGTATTTTGTACATGTAACCATAACATAGAATCAATATAAAGATAGGATAGATATAAGTCAACATATTATGTTTACATCTGATAAGGTAGACTTAAGCAAACCTAATGTGCTTAATTTTTCGTATTTTACTTATAATAATCAAGAGTAACTGAATTCCACCTAAATTCGATATATCATTTGTTCATAAGTACCGACCTTTATTTTAATTTTAACTACCTATACTTTGCGAACTTTCCGAGCAAATGTTCACCCCCCGAAATACGTAATATTTTAATTTCTAAAACACCTATGAAGCGCTAATCCGTTTACAATAATTAAACTAACACCTTATACTACTTTAACCAACAATAGGTTAGACTAGGGTTCAAGTTCACCCCCCTAACCATACAATTAACTAAATCCTTAAACCCGCTATAACCTATCAATTTTTTTACAAGAACTGCTAACTGACCTCATCCGTGCAACCTCGTCTACCACGGATCTCGAGGGAATCGCGTAGCCTATGAACTTCGACGGAACCCAAGCTAAACTCCCAAATTTCAATATATTCCAACGAAACCGGCACAGCCGCTTTCCCGCAAAACACATCAACCAAACTAACAACCAGGGCCCACTCTCGCACTTATAATACTAGTATAGAAACAAGGATTTTAACCTAAACCTACTTAAAACTCCCTTAAAGTTAATTCATAAGTGAACTCACCCCCCAGATTAGTTAACTATTTTAATTCCTAAACCCCACCTAGAAAATCTCTAATTCTACAACGTTTCTGAAGTTGTACTAGCCTTTTCTTTTCCGTTTAATCCCTAACTATGGTTTCAAGTTTTATAAATAATCTAACCCTGTAAATCGTCTGTGGGAGTCTAATAATTACTCTTTATAATAGTCGACTACTAACGCCATCTAACCCCACACGGAAGATCTAAGGCCAGAAAGTCACTTATTTAAGTAATTAGTTCTAAGTCGCACAATGGAAGTCACTTTAACGGTAAAGTGATTTCCTACATCGCGCTGATAGGATTTTCCCAAATTAAAAGACCTTCCCGCTGCAGTGACATGTAAACATTGGTCTTCTTAATCTAAACCAGACTTTGCCAACCCTTTATCAGTCGCACTCGAAAGTTTTTACTATCCTTAATACCTATACGATAATACCAAACATTATTTAACCTAATAAATCCTACTGAATAACCGCAAATAAATTAAATTAAAATAAGTGTGTGTGATATTTTATTTCAAACCTGACAGAAGTAGCAAATATAGAATAAATGACCTCTCCAACACACCTTTTTCGACCCACTCCATTTCACGAACATCAAATGTAGGCTAGGACCGAGCTTCATAAGATTTCCTTACGGATCTCCATAAAACCCAGCCAAAGCCTATTAAAATTTAGCCATAGTGACCCAGAATCTAATCCTGGTCACTCACAGTACCAAATTCCATCAAAATTTAGCCGTAGTAACCCCGAATCTAATCCTGGTCACGGCACCAAATGTAACGATACCGACCCCACAACAGTCAAGAGTGAGTCGCATAACATAAATAAATATATAAATAAATATAAATAAATAAATATCTACTTATAAAATAATTGGCCAGCGTGATCATCTAGTTATATAAAGGTAGGACCCCAAGTTGAACCCGTGTGTAACCAGTTCGTTTAAGGAATACTCAAAGTGTGTTGGAAAGGGTTTAGGAAACATTAACTCTAATTTACTAATTCAGAGGCTACTACTGTATATTACCTACCTAATTTGATATATTCCATTATAATCTAATACCTAACTTTACTTAGATAATATTTGATTCAACAATTCATCTTACAATCTTTCTTAGTACCCTACCGTGTGAATCCAACCATAATAAACCATGCCCTATGTTCGACCTAAGATAAACATATTAATGTGTCAGCAAAGTTACTAACTTAACCCATCTAATTAATTTATTCAAGTTTGAATAGGAAATGTTGTTCGAATGTCCTAGTATTATAATAAATCTTTCACATACAGTAAAGCTCAATTTTGTATGAACTTCCTACAGTTTAATAATCTTAATAACTATAGTCCTAAGCTTTAAATTCAATTAATCTTTCATAATTTCGTATCTGAAGTGAGATAGATTGTGAAACTGCTAGTTCTTTTAATGTAGATGTAAGTTTTCTTGATTAATGGAACAGAAGGAGATAACTAATTCCCTATGGGTCCCTTTTGTAAATAAATACAAAGAGAAGGGCAGGCCCCTCCTAGCCATTACACTTAGGCATCATCCGCCTGCCCCTGTGCGGCTCGACAACCTGACGGGGCACCGCTCCACCCAAAGCAAGAGTTGCTGTCCCACTTACAAGGTTAGTAGTGTCTGTGTAGGTTAGTCAGGTCTCCCCAAGAGAGATCCTACCCCAAGGGCCGCGTTGAACTGAACCGGGATGGTGATATAATGTCGCTACTATTAAATCTAGTGAGTCTCCCCTAAAGCCATCTAAATTCGAGAGCATAATCAAAGGACCTAGTTTTTGCTGGTACATAATGGATGCCACCTCAGCCTCGTTTCCACAGCTTTGAAGTAAGGGCCTCATCTCCACAGCCTATACTTGGGAGGGCGCCTCCAAAAGAATCCAGGTCCACTAGGCAAAGATTCCTACCTGATCTAGCGCCCTTTAGAAGAGACTTTTGTAATACCCACGTTCACCAAGAGACAACCTAGCCCAATACGGATCAACTATGAATTGTCGACCCTGCAAGCAGCAGCCGCCCATTCCATAGCCAAGAGCCGATAAATTGCCGCTAAATTATCACCCGTGTAACGGGCGAATCATTTGTCCAATTCTTATATTACATTACATTAGTTTGTAATTGACAACCAAATGTTGACTAAAATGATAATTGAACAATAACTCGATATCAAACTATGCGACTTATTAACACTGCATTCACGGCATTCTTCAATTTATACCACCAGCCCGGAGTCATTTTAAAGGTAAAACTCGAAATTTTGTTTCATTGAATTCGTGACAACCAATTAAGTATTGTAAATATTTTCAATGACTCAATATTTCGATATAACAAATCCAAAAACGTAAGAATTTCTTTATCTATGGTTTTAATCTATAAATACCATAGTTCGGAATTTAACGTTATAAACAAAAATAAAAACTTCCAACTGAAATGTTAACCTGTAATAAGATGATTGAACTTCACTCACTATCTCACCTGGACTCAAATTATATAATCATTCTGATACCAAATTTCATCCTCTCCTTGCTACCTTAGCAATGGATCGAATCCAAATATACTGTAACATAATCCCTATAAACCGTTTTTATGAAATAATAATTGTTATAACTTCCATTTACACATACCAACTTTTACAGACAGACGAACGAACAAAATCACATGTCATGGCTCTTTGCCTAAGATTAATAGGAACTGGCTTAGTAAAACTAAACTTGTTCATAAAGTCGGCGTATCATAATCCATAAAACCCCTTTTATAAAATAATAATTTGTTTATAACTCCCGTTTACATATACCAACGTTTATAGACAGACGAACGAACAAAAATCACATGGCTCTTTGTTTAAAATAAACAGAAACAAGCTTAGTCAAACTAAGCTTGATCATAATGTCGGAATTACGCCAGCTGCAGATCTAGTATACACGATCTAATCGTAGCTCCAAAACCGCATGTACAAATTCATCATCCTACTACTTATTATTATTATATATATTTTAGCCAATCCATTGACATAACTATCGTTAAGCAGTAGTAATTAAAGCATTCATCAACATCTGTCGTACTTATTAATTTATATCATAAATTAACCTTGATTCCTAAATCATATTTATCGATATTGGGAATGCCAACAAATATGAACGAACTACCTCTCATTCTCCCTAAAGTCTAAATGCCTCCTTTCAAAATTTCATATAAGTATATTTTATCGATTCGTGTCTTATCTACCTATAGTGTAACGGGAGCAATATTTAAGGTGTTAGTTCCCTCCAAATTGTATCCAACATACTACATACATATTGATCATGAATTATTTATATAATTCCTGACACATTTTTCACAAGGCGATTTAACTAGTATTGGTTTCATATAAAACCTCCAAATTTTGAACGGTACAACAACCAAACATACATACGCGATTTCATACGACAGAGTAATAACTCCAGAGTTCCCTTCTACATACTCGTACATATAATTCTACATACTGATACATACATGCCTAATTCTAGCCTGTCTATCGATTTTTACTTCACGAACCATGCGATTTATTTTAACGTACGACATTCACGGTTTCCTAAAGCCGGATGCACAACGACTTTAGTCAGCGATTACGTTCGCTTCGTAATTGCATCCTAGGTATTCACACAATTTATTTCCTAATTCCTTCCAAACTCTACAAGTAGTTATTACATAACATAAAACCAAGCCTCGAACCTGATTCATAATTAATCCCTTGGATTGTAAGCTATTAAGAGATATAAATTAATCTCAATATCACTATTCAAATTCTGAACTCAGTATCATTATTTCCTGTAGTTACTTATAAATATAAACATGATTTAACCTCAAAATCTTTGATAACGATCCGAACCGATTTAAAGTAAACTTCATAATTACTATTCTATAAAACCTAAATTAGGTATAACAAACTTATCATAATTTTCATTTACTTAATCTTACATACAAAATCATCATAATCATAGATAAATATCCAACATCTAACATTCGCAGCCTCCTAAAGTTGGATTCACAATGAATATTTGCCAACGATAATGTAAATTCTAAAATCGCAACTATAAAATCTAGCCTCGCTAACCTTATCCTAAATTCGAACTCAAAGCTTTATTTCTTTAATTATTAGACCTACTAAATTCTTATAATTATAATATAAACATTAATCTTTGGTCTAGATTTGAACTGACTCAAATGTATTTCTCTAAATATCTTTACGCAAGAGATGCAAAATTAATCGTATCCAATACTCTAAGTCTTTTGTCAAGTATCGAACTGACATTATGTATAGTTCCCTAAACTTCTGAACGTATGCAGTGCCAAATAACTAAATAACTATATAATTTATTCCTACTTATATAAATTGGCTAAAAGCCTAGTCCTTAAACCTGTACATTACAATAGTCTGTGAAGGTACAATAGACGCGCCACAGAATAAGTTCTTGTACTTAATCTGTGAGACGCGCAACTAATCACAGACTACTAAGGGATTCTATGATCAAATAAAGCACTAGTCTATTTTGGGTTTTTTGTTTAGACTTCTCGTAAACTATTGAACAAATAGTTTTTAATAAAATTTCGGTAATTATCCTTCTATTTACTTCCTACCTGCTTATCTTCGATCAAGTTATTACTACCTAAATCTATTCTAATTTTAGATCTCGGGAAATAAAGAGTTCCGCTTGGCTGAATTAAAAAATACCCCTTTGCCTTATCCCCACTGTTCACCTTAAAACCCTCAAATAACCTGTAGACTCTTAACTTATGTAATCTATACATTTAATAAAATCCACTTAATAATCTTATACTTCGTTAACGAATATCTTGTAATTGGATGGTACACTCAGCGCTATTCACCCGGACACAAATCAAGCAAAGCAAGTTCCCTACTCTAATTCACGCCTGGATTTCACATAAAAGATTAAGTGAAACATCAGTACAGGTTAGTAAATACACTCGTTAAGCATTTCTACTTCGCCCTACAATAAGTAAATACCCTATGCCTATTTGTTCACTTTGGACATTTCAACAACCTACCAAACTAAAACCTTTATACATAGTGTTATTAATGGACTAGATATTTTTAATCGACTGTCGAAAAATAGCTTCTTTCATATGAATATAATATCTAGGCACTTATGTTTTGATAAAACCTTCTTCTGAAAGTATGTTAATACCTATTACTTCGTGGTTAATTTTAAGAATCATAACCTCCCAAATTTATTTCAGTAATCCATTTATACGTTTTGAATCAAACAAGCACCGAATCACAGTATCGCTGAATACATAATAATAATTGTACCCTTCGTTCGACCTTGTGGTCTCCTGATATACAACTATTACTAATGTCAAATGTAAGTATATAAAAACCCCTATTTGCTATAATAACTACTTAATATTTAACTGTAAATTGGAACCCCTTGTTATTAATAATCTTACAAACCGAATGCAGAATCTCAGGCTTAACTCTTTTCCGTGAAAGTTAACTACAACCCTTTCCTGTTGGTTTTGTTTTAGTACTCAAAAGCCCATAAATATCATTGTTTCAATTAAAGGTATCTGAGATGGTACTTAATGTTATTTCTTTGGGAAAACTAGAGCTAGGTATTACCTATAGCTTTTATGAGTAAATAATGTACTATCTATGATAACATCTACTAGTTAAATATGTAAACGGTCCCGTTATTAAAACAATTGTTATGGTAGGCATATATAACTAGAAACCTTCTCCTAAAATGACTTGAAAATAATTTAACCAATTTGTTTCAGGACTCTGCTTGTTTATTGAAAATGTAGGAGCATCTGTGGAATTAAATCTTACTACATGGTACCTAACTCTGAATGCATTTTGAAAATATATGAACAGCTGCTGAATGAAGTTCTACAACAATGTATTGGTTCCTGAATAAAATACCAGAATATTACCATAGATGTTGGTATTCCTATATTTTTACTCTTTTCAGGTATCCCAGATTTATTAATTATACTTCCTAATCCCCTTTCATAAATAATTCTTGTAGTAAAGGTTATATGTTAAAAAGGATAAAGGTGACACACAAGGAAGTTCTCAAACATTTTCTGCCCTACTTAGATTGATCCTAGTGGAGAAGTCTCAGCTGAGTTTACCTCCAGTCTCTTTGTACCAATTAATTACTGACCATTTTTGCCTCTCGGCTGATACTTCAATAACTGAATTTAAGTCTGAACATATTGTTTCTATTAAACTATTTTGTCGCACTAAAATGATATTCCTAACTAAGGCAGAAATTGCTAATATGAGATTAATATATCACAGTTTAAATTTCAAAAACCACTTACCTTACCGTGGAGCTATTAAAAGGGTATATGTACAACATAAGTATTTTTACAACATTGAGATTATGAGGTTAATATTTTAGATATTCCAGCTTGTATCAATAAATATAACAAGTTAGATCAAAATTAATTAAAGCTTACTGCAATTCTTATTCGATGATTGGAAGGTCTAATTTCTATACTTTAATCTTGCTTTTTTTTGTAACATTAAATAATAATTGGATAGAATTAAATATTTTGTTAATTGTAATGAAATGTACATATTCCCCTTTTGCACAAAACAACAATAAAATATAGGTCAATAAAAGACAAATCACAGTATATTTATTACACAAAATAACATCAAAATTCAAGTAAATTGATAGGATATGTGCACGAATTTTAATTATTACTTTATAGTAACATAATACGGTTTACTTCTTTGATACTTCATCCTGGAGTTATTAATTCAAAATTTAATCATGATTACACTGCAAATAGTCACAATGCTTTCATGTTTGTTGGAAGGTCAAATGCCTGTACATAATCATTAAGGAACGATAGCAAATAGCTAATTGTATTGTTAGATGTAATTGATTCGTGCACATTCCCCTTTTAACACAACACAAAAAATAAAACACATCAAAAGGAACCCCTCCCTAACTCCCTAGCCCTACATTCCGAGAGACTACAAACAGTATAGCTGCATGCCCTAACTGCCTGCCCGAGTTCCTAAAGAAGCCCTATCAGCCTACATTATAAAAGGATACTCTGCTACCCGAAATCCAGACTCAGATTCCGGACTGCTATAAAAATAGCAGCACTAAAGGGGTCTTGGTTCAGCAGAGGCATACTCACCCAATAGGTCCTGATTCCCCATCCAAGCACTCAGAACTTTAAATTAAATATTAGCGAAGCTCTTCCGTCCTCTCCGTCCCGCGTCGTGCTAATCAATCCTTTTTCTCCCCTCCCAGCCGTTTTATACTCGAACCATTCCCCCCACCGACCCTAACATTCAGCGACCAGAAAACCTAGACCCGTATCAATAACGGAAAAGGGTCCCCGTAACGATTCCCCATAGTCCCAATAACGAGTTAAAACGTAAAAACGTCCCAACAACGTCTCCTTAGTTCTCTTTATCCTGGTCGCTCTTGCTTCCAACAGATTACGTAAGTTTAGTATGGACAAGCGCAATTATAATCTGAATATTTAGTACCTATGTATCCGAGCCAGATAATTTGTCCTTCCTTAATTCCGTGTCCAATTACATAAAAGGTTGTTAAACCCTACTTCTTCTTATATTTGCTAAATAACATAAACAACTTTTTCTGAGATTAGGTACTTATTGTTATATAGCGACCCGGCAATCAACCAAACAAATATAACATATGTTCTAATGGAATCGAGATTAAATAGGTAAGAAAAGAAGGAAGAGGAACTTTTATTTTGCAACCTGTGTTCATTAATTATCTATTTTAGGTATTCTTGATTATGTTCTGCGTACTGATTACTGTTTAACTGTTTCTATGGACCTGAGCTAACAAGAAGATACCACGGATATTTTTATACGCTCCTACGATTATTTAATCATTCATCTTTCCTTTTTTTCAATCTTTAATATTGTTATAAATTATTTCAAGCTTTATAAAAGTAAACGATAAATGTATAAACCGATTTTGTCAAGGCATATCCATAATAACATTCTATACCCGCATAATCCCGCTCTTTCTAACTACCTTCTTTTATTTTCTTACAAGCAAACAACATCATCGTACCCTATCGCTCTGATTCCCGTAACAAATTAGTATGACAGTTCAAACATAACGTTAAAGCGACAAAGCACCAACGTGTCTATTCTTATCGCCGCCTCGCCAGTTAATTGGTTTAGGCTTTATAACTACCCTACTTTATTTCGCTAAATATAGCCGCAACGCAACAGTACCCCGTCGCCCCAACGCTTCTAACAAATTAATATAGTAGCTCAAACATAACGTTAAAGCGACAAAGTACCAAAGTGGTTTTTCATATCACCATTTCGCCATTTATATGTTTTAAGCTTTATAACTTATATATTTGAATACGTCGACATATTGTACTAATATTTAAGTACACATCTGACCTATTCTATTGTTTAAAAACCCAGTATTATCTCTCGTAACCATATTTATACCTTTATATGATCAGACAAGTCCTAATAATAAGTAGTAGACGATATATAATTTATGATTATGTAAGCAAAAAAAATTATACCCTATATATATCTATATATTTATACATATGCTGGCTGACTTGGGGTCAGTACATATTGTAATGTTGTGTAGAAAAGAAACTGATCGGATTAATTATCCATCACAATGTTAAATGGATAGGCTCAGATATTGATTTATTCTGTTTGTTTGCTTTCCTGTTATTTGAACTAGTGTTCATATAAGTACGACCGATCGACAAAAGTGCCGCTAACCGCTAAAGCTTAATGAATCACTTTTCCCAGAACGATACGCGCGATTAAATGAGTTTTAGATAAGTGCTCATATAGTAAGTATATTAGGGTCGGCTTTCTTTATTAAAATTAATACTTTGGCTTCATTAAATACAATAAAAATGATTATAATTCACTTAAAAAAAATACAGTCTGTCGTTGTTTGTTACGCCTTCACGGTTAAACCGCGTATCTAACCGATTTTGATGAAATTGAGCTACGGAGATAACTGAGGTCCCGGGGAAGGACAAACACTACTTTTCATCCCGGAAAATTTGTCAGTTCCCGACGGGATAGGCTACTAACGATTTCTACGCGGGCAACAGCTAGTCGAGAAATACATAGAAAGTAAACTACTTTGATTTAGGGCCACCTGTAGGCAATAGGACAGCTTCGTTTAGTTGTGACAAAATGTTTGGAACTATCAGTGTTATCTAGTTTTGTGCAAGCAGCTCTTCTTAGGTTGGTAAACGTTTTGATATTACCTACATACCTACTTACCTTAACTTGAGACAGCATCTAGTAAATTTCTCTTGTGAATTAGTAATCATTGTAAACATTATCCGTATCCGTATTCGTATTTTATTCAAAATCATAACTCGCACCTTTGGAATTACAGTTTTAATTCAAAACCTTACTGGATATCCGAAAAAATGAGAATTAGGTCACTACAATTTACAAAGTTCTTTCGGGTCATCGCATCTCTGTAAATCCTTCAAAGCCCATATTCCAATCAGTTTTTCTTGTTATCATACGAAGTACGTTATAGTTTTTATTTTATTCCAGCAGCGATCGCGCAATCAGCGGGGTTTGTTTGTATTCCACTGAGTGCAATTCTCGTTTCCAAACACGCAGATCCGAAATAAAAAGTTAGATAAGTTTGTGGATTTCATACACTTATACTACTTTTTTATTTTGAACTGTAGTATTGAACGAGCGTCTTTCATTATGGTAACGTTAACCTTTTCATGTACAAGTCTGGTTTTTTTTAATTACGCGCTTTTGCTTGTAATTCGCAAGGGGAAGCCATATTTCAACTAAATGCGTTTTTCTTAGATAATATTTAAACAAAATGTAATTATTTTTGCGTCAACGCAAAAATTCGTGACCAGATTCTTTAATGTTTAATAACTTTAAACAATGGAGCAGATTTAGTACAAAATTCAGCCGCGGGCTATTAAGCCCAAATTAAAGCCAACTTTTTTAGGGTTCCGTAGTTAGACTAGAAACCCTTATCCGCAGCTTAGCTCAGGGACTCTTCATACTAGAAAGCTGTAATTAGGCATGAATCATATCATATTAGTCACGTCACGCCAACAAAGTGGTAAAAAAATCTTGTTTTTTTAATGTAAGTACGTACCTGTCCTACACGGAACGTGGGGATGTACTTTTTAGGGTTCCGTAGTCAGTTTCACCATGTCCGTCCGTCCGTCCGCAGCCTAGCGCAGAGACTCTTAGTACTAGAAAGCTGTAATTTGGCATGAATATGCATATTAGTCACGCCAACAAAGTGGTACAATAAAATGTAAATTATTTATTTTTTTATGGTAGGTTCCTCCCCTACACGTAACGTGGGGAAGTTTTTTTTTTCTCGTCTACCCTACAGTGTGGGGTGTCTTATCGGCTTCGGAACCCTACACTGAGCATGGTCCGACATGCTCTTGCCTGGTTTTTTTTACAAGTCTTCCCCATAAGTACTTATCTTTAGTTCTTGAGATACAGGCGATTAAAGTATTTATACCTACTAAAATCATCTAAAGCGGAACCAAATTACCTACTCATACATTAAAAAGAAAATTAGTTATTACTTGTGTATACTGAGCATGGTCCGACATGCTCTTGCCCAGTTTTACTTTTAGGGGTTTTTTTTTTTTTTTTTTTTTTAATTTATTTAGAACACATACAGTCATATACGAATGCGATATAGAAGTACTTTGTACTAAACAATATAAGTATCAAAAAGACCTGGAGGTTCATTAATGAATACACATAATAAAAATGCGCATGTTTAAATTTACAATAGAAGTGAAATGAAGTGAAGAAACACTAAAGATGACAATATAAGATACTGGTGAACAAAAAATATATTAGGATACTAACACAACTTACATTTTAATAACCTTTTAAGGCTAGTAAGAGAAACATGGAAAGGATCAATGTAACACAGATGTTTATTATAATATCTAGGAACTCGTCTGAAAAAGGTATGTCGAGAGTAATTTGTGCGGGCAAAGCGCACATGAAATAAAGGTCTAGGACGCAAAGGGTGGTGCGGAACACTGAAGTTAACTTTTTCCAAAAGATTTGGACACTGAATAACACCTTTGAAAAGCTTAAACATAAACATAACGTCTAAATAAATACGGCGATCATTAAGGGAAGAAATATCAAAATGCTTTGCAGCTAACGCGGAGTTTTCGGAATAAATACCTGTTCTATAACCAAGTGATTTTAAGAAAATATTTTGGATTCTCTCTAATCGGTCAACGTGGACTTGGTACTGCGGCGTCCATATTACAGAACCAAACTCAAGGACACTTCTAACAAAAGATGTAAATAGCAACTTATAGGTTTCAGGTCGCTTAAAAGGCTGACCCACCCGAAGCAGCATTCCTAATTTTTTATAAGCACGCTTACAAATATTATCTATATGAGTATTAAAGTTTAATTGTGAGTCCAAGGTGACGCCTAAATCCCTAATGGAAGAAACACGTTCTAAATTATTACTTGATATGGTATAATTAAAAAGAATTGGATCATGTTTACGAGTGAAGCTAATAACAAAACATTTGTCAGTATTTAGGAAAAGATGGTTATTAGAACAGTATTGGTAGAAATTATCCAAGTCTTGTTGCAATAATTGGCAGTCTGCTTGCGAAGCTATAGATTTATAAATTTTTGTGTCATCTGCGTAAATGAGGTGCTCTGAGGATCGGAAGCAAGTTGCCATGTCGTTCACATACAAGATAAAAAGAAGTGGGCCAAGGTGTGACCCTTGTGGTACTCCAGATGGAACGGGAAGAAAACGGGAAGTATAACCCTTCAGAGCAACAGCCTGGCTTCGGTTGGTTAGATACGATTTTATCCATCTGAGGAGGTCACCGTGTATACCGAGTTTAAGAAGTTTCATTATTAAGGTATTGTGGTTAATTTTATCAAAACATTTCGAGAAATCGGTATACACGGCATCCACCTGGCAACCAGAAGCAATCCTATCCTAAAAACGAAACCTTTCGGAAGTTTTGTCGGCGCTCGGGTGAGTGATAGGTAGAACCCGAGGCTAGATATTAGGTACTGTAAGCCTGGTAGGCGCCTATTCCTAAGCGTAATACTTTACGCACTTTTAACTAAGCTACGTAGAATAAATATACGTCTTGCAGTGTTTCTTTATTCTTTCATTTATTTTAACGTTTAAATATACATTAGTTCACATGTGAATGCCAACGCGGTCCGTTGGAGACTCCAGCGTCCCCCTAAAAACCACCGGCGGGCATTCCATATTTCGAAATCTTTTTTATTCAAAAGATTTCGAGACATTTCGACATAACAAAATAGAAAAAAGAAAACAATGAAAGGAGTATGTACTGCTACATCCTTCTTTCATTACAGTACCTACCTATAAGCTCGAAATAGACGACTTGACAGCAGTTGACAGCTAAGAACGGTCTTTGAAACCTAGTTTTTAAGCACATTGATCGTAAGCAATGATTTACGTCACCTTACAAGATGTGGTATGATTTTCCAAGACTGATGCCGCCGACTGTACTGTTCTTTGTTCCCTTTTAAAGGCTGAACTGGTGGCCGGATTTCGACAAGCGAGGTGTCTTTTATGTTTTAATGTGAAATTAGCGAAATAAATATACATACATGATAACTAACGTTATATTGACGACACTATCCAAACAGCAGTTATACAAAGGAAGCGTATTTATACAAAGGAAGTTTTTCATAAACGGACTGAGACCTTTTATATAAAACTTACTTGCTTTATTCTACCCTGTAAAACCATATTGCTTTTGAAATGTTCTCGTTTTGGTTACACTTATTACCCACGCAACAGAAGTATTTATCTAGGGCGACATTATCACGGAGACACAAGCAAGAGATAAAACTCCTCACTGACCAAAGCATCTGGAAATTCCTGGACGCAACGGGCCTTCGCGGTGAGCTTTAAGCAAATGGCTGCCATAGATCAGGAGGTGATTCTCTTAACACAGCGCTGGCTCGAGCGCAAAGGTGAACGTAAAGCTCCACTGGGCGACCGAGCTCTGCTGCCTAATCGAGAAGGCACGCGCTAAAATGTGTTTTGTACGCTCCGACGGGACTACTTAAACTTGCCAGATAAACGTTTACGTTACGTTCAACGCAGCACTGTGTTAAGAGAATCATCTCCCAGCAACGATCTAAGCGGCACACAAAGCCTAATATTAACATTGACAATACGATAACATACAGGCAATATGTTTAGTTTTGTTTTGAGGCCCAGTTAGGTGTTTATATTTAGAAATACACTGAAAAGTCGTTTTGTTGGCTGAAACTCTTTGTGGGGCTATTTATTTCCGTTTATTCGTTTTCGGGAAGTGACACGGGTCCAATACAAGTCTACTTCATTCAGGAATGCTTCCGGTGAAGCGGCGAAACAAAAACAACTTCCAGCGACATTCCAGTTAATCTTAAAGTGGATGAATTTAGTACGCGAGCTTTATTCAAATTTTTTTAAGCCTGGCTTTTACATCTTAACAATATTTAGTAGACGTTAAAGTATATCTATAGTACCTAGCTCTAACTGTCAAGTAAATTAGGCGTCTGATTTCAAGACTAGCTGCTGGGCCTTGGTTTTTATTTTCTATATACTTACCTATTTTAAATGTTTCTCGATTTCATTCTTATTTGATCGCATTTTGGTATGAGGCCAGGAATTATAATTATGTCCTTGTTGTAAAGTTGAAATGAGCAGCTGCAAGTTTTCGCATAACGTTAAACCTGCCTCTCACTCGGGTACACAAATGTGTTAAATTTTAGCCTGACGTAGGAAATCAAAAATCTATCAGTGGTTTTAACATTGAGAAACATGCCATCTAGCGCTGATACAACACAATTTGATTAAGCCCTACCTGCCTTCACCATAACCGAACAATGCAATAGCTACATTCGCGGCGAACAGTTAATGCCAAGCCGCGCTAGGTGGCGGCACTAACATATTAACAAAAGGAAGTTTGACTTTCATGTGGAATTTAAAAACTAGGTCACGGAACAAACATGGAAAAATGAATCCCTCCAAAAACGTAAATGTAAAAGAAGTTCACTAGTTTTTTAGTGACAGGTTGCAAGCCCATCGCCTAACTAAGCTCTTACTCCCTTACGTAATATTCATTTAATGGTATAAGGGCCTGTTGTTTGATCAGTAGGTAAACTAACTAATTGTTAAAAACCGTAACCAATGGTTAAATCGCGAGGAAATGTGTCAAATTTTCGATTTATTTTTTCGAATTTTAACCAATGGTTCAGTTAACTACTGATAAAACAACTCGGCCTAAAATGGTTGGACTACGGACAATCAAGTCCATGTACCCGAGAGGCTTTTATTAGAGGATATCATTGGATAGCCTGACCATTTACTGCCATAGAATAGAATTTACAAAAAAAAATCTCTTTAGCGCCTTAGGCAATAAAACGGCAATAATCAGACGTTAAACATCAGAAATAAAATAGTGCCTTACATTATGAAAACCGCTTTTTTGAGCAAAATGTCAGTTAGTGAAACTAACAAACGAGGAATCATTTCTCAAGACCATTAATGTAATGATTTGTTTGGTGCCTTAACAGGTTCCCTGTCCCGAAACAATGTGCAGCGTTCTTTCGACACGTTACCATAGTACCTACCTAATAATAAAATCTAATTTAATATTGTTTCGTATAAGAGACGTCATTGCCTTCAAGTCTTTTATGATACTTTGTGTCATAGTCATTGATAGATAGGTATACATATGTGTATATATTTATAGATAAAGAAATCTGCATTATCTTTACCTCTGGCCATGAGGCACATGTGCCTCACGGACGTATGAGTAAAACCACGCATGAGGCACATGTTCCCTATCACATGTAACTGAGATATTGACTTTTGATTTATTGATGAAAGTTTGTAAAACGCATTTGCTTTCTTTTTGGGTTTATCCTCACTCCGGTTAACTCGTACTTATCGAAGAGAAGAATTGTTCCTCTTACTTAAAAAAAAATCCATGGTCTTGATCAACTTTCTACCAGACAGGTAAGCGTATAACTTTTTATTTCAACGCAGCTCATATTATCCGGCGAGTTTAAGTAGTCGTACAAATTTTAGCGCGTGTACCTATTATGAATTAGGCAGCTTTATACGACATGGAGCTCGACCTACCTCTCACCACTCGTTATTCCTGGTGTGCGTGAACAAAATTGAAACGTAGGCATTTCGATTAAGTTCCTACAATTGAATAATTGAACATACCTACTTTATTATATCTGTATTGTCTCTTATGTATATATCCAGGGTGAGAAATTATGGATTAGTAAAGAAAAGTTTGAAGCTATTTATCAAAAAAATGTTTTTTTTTATTTCATTTTTATAGTTAGGTACCATATAAGTTTCAGCAAATAAAAAAGTCAATAACTAAGTACAGTATAATTTAAAAACCACTGCGTTTCCTATTAAATTAAGTATAATTTCTCTTACGCATAACAGTGACGAAAGCCGATGAATATTCTGTCAGCTAGAACACGGTTGAAAATAAATAAATAAATATCACGGGACAATGTCACACATATTGACCTAGTCCCAAACTAAGCTCTAGGTTTTAAGTTTTAACTACGAGTATGGGTACTAGACAACGATAAACATACTTATATAGAGAAATAAATACTTAAATACGTAGAAAACATCCAAGACTCAGGAAGAAATACTCGTGGTCAGCACTCAAATATAGGCCCTTACCGGGATTTGAACCCGGGACCGCTGGCTTCGGAGGCAGAGTCACCCCAACTAGACCAACATGTCGTCAAAAAAACACCTTGTACTGACTTTTGGCTCTTCTTTGTGTGTACAGCCATGTTAAATGTCTGGACCTCGTAGATGGACTAAACCAACGGTTCTCAGACTTTTTTAATGTCGAAACCCTTTTGAAACATTATCTAAAGAAAATCCCTAATCAATCAAAACTTAGCAATAAAAAAAAATTTACTTTACACTAGCAGATGCCTTACAAACGCGCCGGTCTATTACGTCTGGCGGCTTTATTTTTAGTCATTGTGAGTTTTAGGGTAATTCATTACGTTTTGATTAATTCACTGTTATTGTTCCCGGATTTTTATCAGTCAAACCAAACCTAACCTACTCGTAGCCTATCAAGACGAGCTCCCCTTACGGGCCCCAGGGCTATGCGCAGCACACTTTGAGAACAGCTGGCCTAGACATTAGATAAGGCTCTACGTCATTAATTAACGCTGTAATGGTAATTGAAACGAATTAGGCATGCAAGTAAATTCACGCAGTTTAGCGACGGCCAGATTAGAGTGGGCGAAACTAAATATTGAGCTCGTCCATCTTTGCACTCGCCAAAATTTGTACAATTATTTTTTGTCGGGACGGTTACCGGCGCCGTGGTAGACCAAGGCGAAAGTGGCGGGACGGATAATGGTGCTTTTCCACTGGCAAGACAATGCGAGAATTTTATTAATTTATTGGAAGAATAATTTCCACAGAAGATGCATCATGCAGATGATTTTTACTTATATAAATTTCAATTCTCGTGTCGATTCGCTGTTGGAAAAGCACCTTTAGATAAGTTTCGAAGCGGCTGGTCAGAGATTGAAATGTACAGAGTGGAAAATTATCACAGGCTAATTCTCCGTACCAAATTTCATCAAAATAAACCCGGCGAGCTAGCCGTAAAAGATTTTCGCGTAAATATCATTAAGGCAAACAATACACAGCAGTTCCGAACTATCTATATCTTATTCACCTAATTCATTATCTAATTAGGGCCAATGTTAATTGTTTGTATTGACAATATTTCGGCAAGAGCGTGCTGACAGACCGTTCGAAGAGATTCTGATATTAGTATAGCATTTATTTACACAAATGATATCAACGAGTAGACAATACCCCCCTTACTTATGACCGTGGAATAAGCTTGGAATAGTTTATGCCATGCTTTGTCCTTATCTGTAATTGTGACATTTGCATCTGACAGAAAGTGAAAAAGCATGGCATAAACTATTCCAAGCTTATTTCACGTTCATAAGTAAGGGGGTAAGTGATTAAGTATTCAATAAGGAAATTCCATTGAATTTTATTTTCTTCATACAATTTTCGATAAAAAAAACCTCGATTGTTTACATTATCTTTTGTTTACCTCATCGTTATCGCAAGGCTCAGGCGTAAAGTACGGCTAAGTTATAAATAGTTTTCGTTTGTCTAACGCTACCACAGATAGTCGAATATTTATCATTCATACGAGGGTTGATCGATAAATTTTGATATTCGGTATGCACCATCCCCATAATGATATTCTTTTAATGATAACTATACCATGGCACTAATCAACCCTAAATTAGAATATATATATATATACATTATTCATTGGTTTTTCTGTGATAGCTAAACAAAAAACATATGTTTGAAAAAATTTACAAGTCGGCAAAATAAGAGTGACTTTTGTAATTATTTGGAGCGGTGTGGAGGAAGTCCGGATGCATTATTAAAAAATATTGTTACTAAAAATGAAACCTTGGTTTATCTTTATGATTAAGGATAAACAAGTTAATTTTGTAGTAGTTTTTTTTATCTCCAGCTCTGTCACCAAAATTTAGGGTTTTTTCAGGATTATTGAGGCCTACAAATTATAATTGTAACATTAGCTTTTACTAATGTGGAGCTTAAATAATCGAAGAGAGTTATTTAAAAATTTTCTTTCAAATTTATGTAAAAATATTAAAAAGCAGGTAAAGAAAAAAATACGAATTTGCGGCAGGAATTGTGCTTCAGAGCCTTCTAATTGACAAGGGAGCGCTGGTCTTCGACCAAATCTCAGAACTAATATGATAACCGCTCACCCTGTAGCCCTTACTTTCCACTCCTATTGAGTAATGTTCAAAAATAACTATATAAAAATCAAGAGCTGATGATGACTTAGTGAAGGTACAAAATTTGACCTGCAATAGTAAAAATATTTTTAAAGGGGTAAAATAAAACAATTGAATGACGTTATTAAGTTTTTGCAAACACAGAAACACAGTGTGCATATTTCAATAAAAGTATAACGATTTACCTCTTCCCATTTTTTATACCAAAACTTATGGATCACCTCGTAAAAATGTTTATCTTCTACGATAAATGTTTATCGTATTGTCAAAGTCTAACAATCAAAACAAGCATTGTATCTCTTTCACCTCAACATATTACACAGGTTTTTTAAAATACCGCATACTGTTAATTACTACGTTCTGGCTGACCCAGTGCTCGCTGGACTTTACAAAGGGAGCTGCAGAATTAATAGTCTGTTTTGCTGGTGTGTGCCACCGGCGTGGAATAATGACGTAATACATCCGCGGAATGAGTCACTGAGACTTTCCGACGTCGCTTGAACTGGAGACTCAATTACTATCATGATTATTATTATCAGGTATAAACGAAGCAAAACATTTAAACCAACAATAAAACATTTTCGTTTTGACGTCACAGTATGACGTCGCCAGCATAATGTAACGACGTCAGCATAACGTCCCTTTACTTTCTCAACCTCTTATCTGATCGAATAGTTTGATAGAAAAGTAGTCTTTATTCTTCTTGGAACACGAATGCTTTTCCGAGTAATCAATCAGATACGATACGAGGTTGAGAATAGTTGATATAGTAAAAGGACGATAATATGAATGACGTCAGTAGTCTGGGAGGATCAACTTTTGTGTGTTTTGGTGCGATTGTTGCGAAACTGCAGTCGGGTCTAAATTTAAATCTGTAACGTTTCAACAAAATTATAATAAAATAACGTTAAATCAAATACCGTAATTAACGGGTGTCTACCATTACATCGAATGTATCATTTCATCGAATTTCATTATATCAAACGCTATTTTCTGCTGAAACCATAATGTTTTCAGGGTATCTTAAACATCTAACCTAACCTAACCTACGTAATGAAAGTTTAAGATACCTTGAAAACATTATGGTTTCAGCTGAAAATAGCGTTCGACGAAATTATACATTCGATGAAGTGATGAGTTACCGTATTTAACCTTTGCGGGGTCCGTCCGGATCGCTACCACCATCATATGATGGTTAACCATTAACCTACCGCTAAGCAGCAGTGCTCAATTTACTTTCCGGTGGGGGATAATACCGGTCAAATTACTAAGCATTCCATTCTTACATTCATTCCATCTTAGTCCTCAGGGTCGGCAACGCATTTGAAGTCATAGGATTACAGTCTTGAGGATTTAAAT
This sequence comes from Acleris holmiana, assembly GCA_949316455.1. Lineage (NCBI taxonomy): Eukaryota > Metazoa > Arthropoda > Insecta > Lepidoptera > Tortricidae > Acleris > Acleris holmiana. Next base: position 16,319,385 of record OX438766.1, read on the forward strand.
GTTTATGGGTCTCAGATTCCACTTACCGTCAAGTCGACACTACTTAATTATTTATTCTCTATCCAGCAACTTTTGTTATTAACCTTATTACATTATCTATACTAAGAATTTATTTTGTTTTGTTAGTTCTTGCATTAAAAATCAAGAACAGAGATATTTTTATCTCTTAACAGCCTCACTTCAACGGTTAATTGCACTGGCGTCACGCTTAGGGTTACCACCTTCCATTTCAAGAAATATAGATTTTGTTGGTTAATTAGACAAAAAGTACAATCTACAATCTACAATTAATAACTTACTTATTAAATTATGTGTTTTTAAAATGCAGTTTTTGTTATCTCGACTTACAACAGTATATACAAGATACAAGTATAGTAGCTAACCCTCGTCACGCTCAGTGGTATGAATGTCCATTTAATAAATGGCATATTTTGTGACGTCATTCCTGTCGTCGATTTTGTATAGAGTGTTTTTGCAAGGGGTCTGAACTCTGAATTTTTAGCTTCATATCTTATGAAAAAAAAACACGGCAATTATTTCGCGTATACAGTTATTCCTCTCTTTCATAGCACTTTTCAGATAGCGTAAGAAAAGAAATTGCATGTTCCCTATTACGACTTGTTTATTTATTTGCACAAAATAATAATGTACAATGGGCTGATGGTTTATTGTGTCAGATATATTTGTTTCTTTGATACCATTATTCTTGTTGTCTCAGCTGTCTTACGAATGAACTTTTCACAATGACATGACACTATTGTCGTAACGATCTTCAGAGATCACGGTGGCTACATAATCATTATCTGTAATTAGCTTATTCATAATGCGCTAAATTTAATTGCTGAACAAAATACAGAGGGAAACAGTATTCAAGTTCTATAAAAAACGTAGCTGCATACAATTTTAAACCCGGCAAACTGACTAGCAGCGAAGATCAAGCTTGTCATCAAATACGGAACGCAACAGTCGCTATGTAGTTACATGATTATTTTGCAATCCACTTAGTAATTCGACATTCCCTCTCTGTTGTACATCATAAGCCTGTAATTTGCTTTCAATCTGATAAAGATCCTCAAGTGCGTTATAGACTCCATTGTCGACGTGGTTTTCCAATCCTTAATTAAATATTCCTTTGAGTTTAGGGACAGCAGTTCATGTTCCTAATTGAGAAATGCCTCGAGTACAACCAATCCCTGTTTGTAGCCTTCATACACTACGAAAAGGCGTTCGGTTCTATAGATAGAACTTTGGGCACTACTGAGCAGTATTTCAATCCATGAAATGCTGTCAAGTGGATGATACTTGATATGTACAAACCAATTACTAACAAAGTTTAAAGCAGAGCTACGCTCACGATCAATCTGCACGAGTTGACCAGACCAGTCAAATTTCAAACGGGTTAGGTAACAGGATACAATGGCTTCGAACCTGTTTAAGTCAGCACTGGAGGACGTTTTACGGCTGTTGGACTGGTCCACGAAAGAAATAAATATAAACGAAGAGAGGATGAAACATTTGAGATTTGCAGACTACATCATCCTAATAGCAGAACCTCTAGACTACTAAAAGGAAAGCTCTAAGGAGCTTCAACAGCGGTAAGCTTGAAAATAAATATAATAAAACCCACTTCATGTGGTGACAGGAAGTCATCTGCAACACTAAAATTAAGCGTGTATTTTACGATTAGATAAATGCACATGAGTAAAAGGAGATTACCCAATAACCCAGAAGCGCAGGATCTTTGATCAGTAGGTTCTTCGTACTATGACCGTAGTGAAAACATGGAGAGCGCATACCAATGTTAGCCCAAAGAGCGATGCTCGGAATCTCACTAAGAGATTGCATATAAAATCATGTGATCAGACAGGAAACTCTAAATTTGAGATGGACTGGCCAGGCAATTTGTGTCGGAGAGAAATGATGGTAGATGGCCTTAGAAAATTCTTGAATAAACGGCTTATGGGTATGGGTGTGGGTAAAATGTTGGCCAACCAGCTGTTAGATGGCGCGATGATATCGTCAAAGTTACAGGTAGAGACTAATGCTCAGTAGTATCAGTGGATTGCACCGGGCTTATGATGATGAAGAGTTCATGTTCCAAGGTCCTCCAAAACCTGACTAATTATTAAAAATAAACTTTTCTTGTAACTTATTTGTATGATCTTGCAACTGTATAATCTTCTAAGCAGTGACTATCAGTTTGGTAAAACGTTAAATAATGATAAAATCAACGGAAAAAGTTTGGGTGTTCCCAAAAATAATAATTTTTCGCACATGTACTTACTCGGCGCCGTACCGCGATAGCGCAGACGCGTTGCAACCGCGAGCGACGACGATCGTCTTGCTACGCACATTTATAAATAATCTAAACAAAAGTAACAAATGAAAGAAATAATTAATTTAATTATTTTGCTTCGCGCTTGTAGTTTCATGTATCCATGTAATAGAATCGAAAGGCGGCCGGGGTGGAAGTAGTCGCGGCACCCACAGCAGCCATGGGAGCCATAGCAGTAGTCGCGGCTCGCACAGCAGCCACGGCAGCAGTCACGGCAGCAGCAGTGGTGGATCCATCCACGAGTCCTCAATGGGACACAGTTTAGGAGAATCGCACCCCTATCCTAAATCACCACACCTCTCTGGACACGGCCCGGGCGGTCACGGATACTCTGGATCAGGAAGTCAACTTTGGGGTACAGCTTACCATCGGTCACCGCCGTACTACTCATCACCGCAGCATGTTTACGTGACACAGTATAGATACTCTGACAGTCGCTACAATAATATTCTTACTGGCTTGACGATGTATAACCTCGGCCGCTCTCACAGTAATTACCATCATCATTACTATCATGATTCCTACTACATAAGGTCTACAGCCCCGCCTTCTCAAGACCAATATTCAGGAGACACAGTTGATGACCTAAACATGGATAATGCTACTTGTTACCTAAAACTAAGGAAAAATGGGCAAGAAGTAGTGGTGAAAGTTCCGTGCGCCATAGTGTCGACATTCAGTAATGAAAACAATATCACATCAGATATGAATCAAAATAATGTAACGTCAGTTCAAAATTGTTCAAGTGTGAAAAACGTTTTGTTGAACCCTCTCGATGAAAAAAATATTTTAAACAATGGTAGTACGAAATCCTGTGTTAACATTGAAAATCCTTTGTCGGTGAAGGGTGCACCCATAGATGTAGAAAACATGAAATGTTTAGTTGAGATTCTAACAACGGAAAGAGTGATACAAAATAATTTGGACTGCGAGATTCTTTTGGAGTATGCAAAAATGCCGGTACCGCCAATGGAAGCCACTGTTGTATTATTGCCATATAGAGAAAAACTGAAGGCTATGTTGGATAAACCGCCGTGGTGGTTGTCTCTATTTATTGCAAATTTGCAATATGAGATAAAAAAAAAATGAGGTTATTGTGTTGTACAGTTTTAGTATCCCCAACATCGATGATTTATTTTCCAGGAATAATTTATCGGACAAGTTCAATAATATCGTGCCGAGAACCCATTCAAATAGATTTTGCTATTAGTTTACGCGATTTAATCATATTTGTATTATAAATTCCATAAATTTTCGTTTTCAATGAAGCAAGAGGGACAAATAAAGTATCAGATGCCAGGGTACCTACTAGTGATAGCCCGCTGAACGTTATTGAGAAACTGGAAATGCTGTACGTTTGGTTCTTTAACGTGAACGTTCACGGTTAAACGGGCAACAAAACAAAACAACAATTTTTATCTTAATGAGCTTTTACTATATCTAATTTGATTATTTTATCCGTTTTGACCGGACGGACAAAAAACTACTCTGAGATATAAACTTTGTTTGTCAGACTTTGTTTAAGTTAAACCTGCACTTCTTGGCAAATACATTATTTTAAGAAAATACTTGACTTGTGACTATTATACTTGACTTGCAACACTCAATTCTTATAAAGAGCCACTATTGTTAGGCGTAAAATAATAACAGCGAGTGTTTGCCAAATGATAACATTTTTGCACATGTACACGTCGCCGTGCCGCGATAGCCAAGATTCGTTTAATCTGCGGGCGACGCGACGACGTTCGTCTTAATACAGACATTTTAAAGCAAAATAAATAACAAATGAATACACATTGGTTGATTAGCCTTGCCCTTGTAGTTTCTAGTATCCATGTAATAGAATCTAAAGGCTTCCGTGCTCGAAGTAGTCGCGGCTCCCACAGCAGCCATCGGGGCCAAGGAAGCAGTCGTGGCAACCACAACAGCCATGGGGGCCATGGGAGTAGTCGCGGCACCCAAAGCAGCCACGTCAGCAGCCATGGCAGCAGTGGCGGCTCCAGCCGCGGGTCATCACAGAGACAGGGTTCGGGAGGGTCGCACTCCTACCCGAAATCACCACACCTCTCAGGTCATGGCCCAGGCAGCGGCGGATACTATGGATCTTACTATTCATCACCGCAGCATGTTTACGTGGCACAGTACAGAGAATCAGGCAGTCGCTACGATAATATTCTTAGTGGATTGACGATGTACAACCTCGGTCGCTCTCACAGTCATTATCATCATCACTACTATCAAGACTCCTACTACAGAAGTTCTACGGCGCCTCGCTCTCAGGACCAATATTCAGGAGACACAGTTGATAACCTAAACGGGGATACAGCTACTTGCTTCTTGAAAATAAGAAAAAATTGGCACGAAGAGGCAGTGAAGGTTCCATGCGCCATAGTGTCGACGTTCAGTAATGAAAACGATATCACATCAGATATTAATCAAAACGATGTAATTCCAGTTCAAAATTGTTCAAGTGTAAAAGATGTTTTATTGGACCGGCTCGATGAAAGTACTACTTTAAACAGGGATAACATGACATCTTGTGTTAGTATTGAAGATCCTTTGTCGGTGAAAGGTGCGCCAATAGATGCAGAAAGCATGGAGTGTTTAGTTGAGATTTTAACAAAGGGCAGAGTAATAAAAAATAATGTGGACTGCGGCATTCTTTTGAAGTATTCTGAAATGCCGATACCGCCAATGAAAACCTCTGTTGTGTTACCACAGAGAGAGAAACTAAAGGCTATGTTAGATAAACCACCGTGGTGGTTATCTCTGTTTATTGCTGTATAAGAGATTGTTTTTACAGAAGTTATTGTGCCATAATAGATGTAATATTCCTAATGTCATTGATTGATTTTTCAGGCGTAAATTATTGCAATACAATAAAAATGGTAGCGGATATGTTCTACTTTTGTTGGCCTAATTTCAACAAGAGCGTGCCGAGGTGGGCCGTTCAGAGTTGTTGCTATTAAATAACTAAATAACATAAAAAAACTTAGTCCAATTTTCGGTAAATAGAGATGAAAAGCAAGGCTACAAATACATAGTTTTCGTTCATGATTCCTATGCGTTTCATAGAAAATAGAAAATATCTTATAAGAACAATCATTTTATTTTAATTAAAATTGCAATAATAAAAATAATTTCGGTTATACTCCGTATACATTTCTTTTTTATCAAGTGAGAGTAAGTATAAACAATAATAACGGAAGTTAAACTCTTAGTAGGAATTTCGGTACAGTATTTAAACACCCTATTTAGAATTCTACAAACTTTAGCTTGTGTCAGATCCCGTTTAAATTGAATTCCTATTAATGTACCGAATTCTTGAGTTTTCTTTGTCATGAAAGTCTCTAACGTGATACTTCATGATTACACATCGCTAATTCGTGGCATTTTGCCTCATCACTTAACTGTCAAGTCAGTTTAGTGATGAGACAAGTTTTCTAAATGTATTTTCAGATAAGATAAAACAATAAATTAATATTACCGACATGGTCTTAACATATCGCATCTTCAGAACAATAGTGATTGTGTTTGTGTTCAAATGTTTTTATAACTAAGTAAGTGATATAAATAATTAAATATCACAGCACATCACACCCAAAATTTACCTAGTGCCGACCTAAGCTCTAGGCTTGTACTATAGGTACTAGACTACGATAAACTTACTTATATAGAGAAATATATACTTAAATACATAGAAAAGATCCAAGAATCAGGAATAAATACTTGTGCTCATCACATAAATATCTGCCCTTACGGGGATTTGAACCCAGGACCTTATATAGCTTCAAAGGCAGGGTCACTCCCAACTAGGCTAGAGTGTCGTCGTATATTATGTTATTATTATGAAAAACAGTGTAATCAGACGCTTTTTATTCATAATGTAGTACGACACTGGGTAGATATGCCCCCGTACGTAGGCCGCGTCCTAATAATAATTATTCCACTTTAGTAATGTAAGTCTTATTGTACTTAGGTAATTTGCGTTTGAATTGGTATGTTGTGGCTGTTTGTTTTATCGATTAATTAATAAATACCTTTTCCTTATCTCTTTGACCTCGACACTACCAACCTTTAAAGGTGCAGAATTATTTGAATGGCGTCTGTTTTGCTGTTTCGATGTTACGGCGTGCAATTAATGATCAACCAAATATACTTAGGTCATACTGTTACTGTTGGTTGTTTATGACACCATGAAAAAAGTAAACAGTTTTATAAAAGGTGAGGAAATTTCAATAATCAACATGAATGAGAAATTGGCTTTGTTTCATTATAAATATTTTAAGAATGCCCCGTTGACCACTGTGGACGTTGAGAGAACGTTTAGCAGTTCAAAGTGGATGTTTTAATCTCGACGGCAATTATTAATACTGACGAATATGGAAAAAATATAAATTGTATATTATGAAACTGATTTAAGAATAACCATATAAATACATGTTTTAATTTGTTTATTTTTTTATTTCATAACGAGTAGAATATAAATAATACTTATTTATGTCAAATACCACTTAGATTTTGGCAGTAACATCGATATATTTTTTGTTGATAAAATATTTTGCATTTTACTTTCGTATAGATGCCTCGAGTTATCCCAGGTATGTTTATGAATAATTTATTGTTTTTCAAAGTACCTTCACTATTAGCACATTTTTTCATTCGATGGAGCCATCGTGTGAAGCAGTGGCTTCTTGGAATGCATTCACAGCCGCTTCTGAGCTTGAGAACCCTACCTATAAGTTTATCTTTTATTCTTGAGGTTAAAAAGAAGTCGCAAAGTGCGAGGTCCGGACTGTATAGCGGAAGCGTCATAACTTCATAAGTTTCATATTTGAAGCCATCAAATATGCATTCGTTCTCTTAGCGGAATGTTCGGACACGCTATCGTGGTGAAGGATGACAGGCGAGGACGCTTTTCACGAACTTTTTCTAAGTCACTGGGCAAACATTTGGATCATACCAATCTGCAGTGACTGTCCTTTGATTTTCAAGCGACAATGTGTGACATAATGTCCAGTTTGCTGACGAAAGACGCAACCATTTTCTTGCCAGTGCTCTTCATAACTTTAGTTGGCATCACATTAAAAGGAAAGACCCATTCTGCTGACTGTTTTTTCTTTCCGGTATCGGTAAAACTTCTCAACCTTCAGTTGCTCGTGCAAGTTGTTTTGCACTTTACCCACTCCAATGCCAAATACGGAACTAATTTGCTGACTAGTATTTTTTTTGTCAATCTCAATTAATTAGTTGTCGTACGGTATCGATATTAGATTCAGTAACCGCAGTCGCCGGCCGACATCGTCATGGTCTCATGGAGATGATCTCGTCTACGTCTAAATTCGCTTACTTCCTCGTGGTCGTACTAATTTGTCCTACTAGTCAAAAAGTGAACCTAGATTTGATCACTAAATAGTAATTATGGTTGTAAAAGTAGGTAGGTTAGGTTCGTTAGGTATCTTCAGATGCCCGAAGGGCAAAACCACCTAGAAGTAGGAGCCCCGCCTTGGGCGGGGCTCCGTCGAAAGTCAGTAGGACAAAAATAGTAGGACCACGAGGAAATGGCCCTAAATTCTCCGAACCACGAATACACAGAACTACGACATGGGGCTTCATCATCAAACGCCAGTTGAATGAAGTCTTTGGCAACTCTCTTCATGAATTAAGCCGCCACAAAAATCGTAAAAGGTATAGAACGAATATTTTCACGAGTTAATTTTATTATAATAGCACGACACACAATTCTCCGAACCCGCCACATTGAAAAAACAAATGGACGGTCTCGAAAATTAAAAAGTAATATCCTAGAGAGTTCCATTTTCAAATTCTGTTATTGCTTTTTTATTTTATTTATTGATGTTCAGTTTCAGAAACTTTCAGTAGGTATACCCCACGTACCCTCGGATTGTGTCTGCTGGGGTGCTGCGCCCCTGTGCACCTGTGCTGGAAAACTAACCTTTAGTTTAATGGTATAAGGTAGAATTTGTAAGCAAACAATTTAAATCATAATGCTCACGATATAAGGAAAACATTTACGTTTTGACGTCGCAATATATGACGAAGTCAGCATAATATGACGACGTCAGCTGTCTGAGAGACCAGCTGACGCGTGTTTGTAATTGCAAATTGCAGTTGGTTTTTATAAACAGTGTGACTTTAACAAAATTTATTAATTATTTCAGTATGTTAAAAACATTTTTTTTTCCAGTCAAATAACATTATTAACAATTAATGCAACTAAGACTAGTCAATAAATATTCGTATCCAGCTACATTTTTGCGGATAGTTAAATTATTTAAAAAAACAAATTACTTGCTATAGTTAAAGGGTATTTTTTTTTCCGCAAAGTAGCAACAGTAAGGGGAGTAAAAGTGCTAAACATTCTGGACCACCCTATTATTGTGAAAATGCATAATGCAATATTTTGTTAGTTTAAATAAAAAAAAAACAGAACACAGATAAAAAACAGATGTTGCTGTCTCCAGACACCCTCACCAATCAGTTCAACGGTTGATTGCGCCGGCGTCATGGTCAGCCAACTGAATGTCTTTAAATAAATTGTACATTTTACTTTTACTAAAACTGCTACCTGGTTAACTTACACTTTTATTAACTATGACGTCTATGACTTACTGTGGCAAAGTCCCTTGTTTCTTTAATGCCATTATTCTGTCGTCTCACTTCTCTCACGCGAGGACTTTAAACAATAACATGCTGGTAATAAATTTCATTTTATGCACAAAGCATAGGATGTAAGTCACTATTGTCGTGACGACCTTCAGAGAAAATAACGATTACGTATCCATTACCTACCTGTTATTAGCTTCTTAATGATGACACGCGCTAAATAAAATTCCTAAACAAAATACAGAAAGAAATAGTTAAAACATTTATTAAAACATATGACTTTACAAACTCACAAACCAGACAAACAAACCAGCTGCGATTATCAAGCTTGTCTTCAAATACGGCACGCAACTGTCGTTTGTTCGGCTGTTCACATAATACAGAATTCTTTCACAATCCACTTTATAATTCGATGTTCCCTCTCTGCTGTACATCACGAGCCTACAATCTGCTTTTAAGCTAACGTAGATCCTCATGTGCGTTATGGAGTCCATTATCGTCGTGGTCCTCCAATCCTTGATAGAACCTTCTTCAGACTTTGGGGGCAGCAATTCATTTTCCAAGGTCCTGCGTTCTTCGCTCCAAAGGCTGACGTCCACGTGATCTTCGGTCATCTTCCTCGTATTGTAGTCGTGGATGTAATTTCGGAGGAACTGGTGGGCGATGTAGCAGTACACTGTTATCATCTGAGTCAACTCGATGTCTTCGATCCTCACCCAGCACTGGTCTGAGCGGTCGTTTCTATTAGGCATTTCCAGTGGTAGCGGGTATACCACATAAGGCTTAATGTCCTTGACATTTTCGCTGCCGCAAAACACCTGTGTTATCAAAAGGTGGGCCCATAAGAGGATTGTTAACATTTTAAATGTGCCGCCGTCGCGGTGTCATGATGAGAACTAAGCGACTGTCGTGACTGCTCTGTGTCGTTACGAAAAAAGAGCACTAGAATGGCGTTGCCTTCGCTAGCGGTGATTACAGGTTGAACGATTATTTGATTGCGATTTACAACGCATTGTTACAGTCGAGTTGAACGGGAAAACTAGCTGATAATATTCATGGCTTGTCTGGACGGATAAAACAGAGACGTCATTTAAGATTGTCGATCACCAATAACAATATTATTTCGTAGTGAGCTCATTAGGTAGATAGCTCTAAATGCTTAGTGTTATAGATCGCGTCAATCATAAGTAACCTGGTGATGGTGTGATGTGGGATGGCACATGAAAGCTATAGTACATTATAAGTAGATATGTTGACTTTATACGTTAAAAAGGGTCCTTTCACATAATCGTTCACATAAATAAATAAATATAAGGTGGCAATAAGAAACTTGAGACTGCTCGCTCAAAATTTGTTAAATTAAACTTCGCAAGTTCCTAAAAAATAAAGTGAGTCCTTCATTTACGGTAGAATGCATGGATTTGACTAGACAAATAATAAACACTCAAAAGTCAAAATACTGTATAAGTATAGTTGGTCTGTTCTGTTGTATTCAAACTGTGTGTTGCTAAAGCTGATTCAGCCCACATTCACCCACTGCTGGGCAGGGCTTTTAATTTTTCAAGCCGCTGCTCGGTTCAGTGAAAATCCAATCCATTTTTTTTTAAAACAAAGATCTTTACAGTGTAACGGTTGGCTTGTAAACGGGCGCACTCAAACTCAATTAATCAGAATCAGAATCAGAATAATCTTTATTCAAGTAGGTTTACAAATAATAAACTCTTTTGAAACGTCATAGAAGCGACTTAGCCTAAATTGACTGCAGGATCAAATCGCGACCGATCAGAGAAGAACCTGTAAGAAACTCTGTCGGATGTCTTTTTTTTTTTCGACGTTCGCAACCTTTTGTCATTAGGACTAAACATTTTATTACAAGCAATTCAGTCCCAAGCATTGTTCTCATTAATATAGTCTTTAATACTATAATATACTTTAGACATTAGTTTACGCTTAACGTAACTCTTAAATTTGTTTACTGATAGTTCAGTAACATTGCTTGGGAGCGTATTATAGAGAGATATACCCATAAAAGAGTTTTTTATTTTATGGAGCCGCGTGAAGGGCACTGCGAGCTTATGTTTATTTCTGGCATTAACATTATGTATGTCACAGTTCTTTCTAAATTTAGCGATGTTTTTATGAACATACATAATGTTTTCATAAATGTATTGATTGTGCATGGTCAATATATTAACTTCTTTAAACTTATCTCTAAGCGAGTCTCTCTGGCCCATCTTGTAGACAGCACGAATAGCCCTCTTCTGCAGAACAAAGATGCTATTTACATCAGCAGCACTACCCCACAGTAAAATACCATATGACATAATACTATGGAAGTAACTAAAATAAACTCATCAAGCGGTATCTAAGTCTATTAATTGCCGAATCTTATTAAATGCAAAAACTGCAGAACTGAGTCTACCCGCTAATCCAGCAAGATGAGGACCCCATTGGAGCTTGGAGTCTAACGTTATACCAAGAAACACTGTATCATTAACTAGGTCTAGTTTGTCATGACGATTAATGTCCGGTTCCTATATTCAAACTGTGGATAGATTAGGTTACTTCGAGTCAATATTTGACAGTTGCGGCGTACAAAATGTGTCAAATTTTAACTAGAAGTAACCTAATTTATCCGCGGTTTCAATACAGGAACCGGCTAGTAGTCGGTCTTCGGTGGGATTTCTCTTACACAAGTTCGAAAAAGGAACAAGTCAATTCAAGTCAAGTCAAGTGTTTAAAATGTCTTTTTGTAAACGGCGGTTGTTTTTTTTAATCATGTAGGAATTAATTTTATGATATTTAGGTACAACTACCTATTCGAGTCCAAAATAATAAAAAAATAAGTAATATTTCTCGCAGTTCTATTCTAATTTACAAAATGATATCTTGGTATTTTATCTCGAACTTAAAAAATACAAACTTATTTTAAACTTGTAAATACTACACCAGTAGGACAGGCATTTCGATAAAGTTACGGGTTAATTTATCCTGAATAACCTAGTTGACGAAGTAAATATAAATGCAATAAACCATGTCGACGCTTGAAAGGCGAAATGGGATAAGCGACATTTTTTTGTGATATTGAGTTACATAAATCGTTCAATTCAGCAGTTTTTTCTGATTTGATCGATATATGTAACTCAATATCACAAAAAAAATGTCGCTTATCGCATTTCGCCTTTTAAGCGTCGATGTAGATATCTACATGCACTTAGTCGGTTAATGTTTTTTGTGGTAGAGGTGACCCCCAGAAAGGTATATCATACTAAAAGTGCCTAGAGCTTGGGGGACAGACGGTTTTGTAAATATGATTTAGGTAGGTACTCGGTTTCTTTTAGTGCATTCTTGTGGCATTTTGGTTGGCTTTGCCTGCATCATACATTTTTTTTAATGCATGACCTACTCCTCCACAATGACTACAGCTGCTGGCCTCCTCACGGCACGTTTTGGCCGCATGGCCGTTCTACTGACATGCATCTGATCGACGGTCGAAGTTACCGAATCTCCATCTCTTTTCCACATTTCAGTCCCGAGAGGCGAGTAAAATAGATATTTCGAATTAATATCTTCGTCGCAGGCCGGTTTTTAAAACAGTGCACATCCTTATCTGAGGATTAATATTATCAACAACATCAACGGTAGCTTTTTAATAACGTCACGAAAATTTGACTCTTACGACGCATCAAATTGAATATAAACGAATCGTCGGTATTGTGCACGACCTTGAATATTGCGTTGTTCAAATGTAAATGTTTGGGATATTGCCCGGAGAGACGGGAACGCACTGGGTAATTCCAAAACGATAAAAATATTTGCACACGCACACAGACAGCACCGCTGTCGCGACAGTTAACGCGCTAGGCGAGCGGGACCGCGCGCAGACGCGATCCACCCGCGGGCGAGGGCGTTCGTCTCGTTCCGATCGTTTATAAAAATAAACAAATGAATGCAAATTGGTTGATTTGCTTAGCGCTTGTGATTTCAACTATCCATGTGATAGAGTGTAAAGGCCGTGGTGGGGGCCGTTCCCACGGCCATGGGGGCCATGGAAGTAGTCGCGGAAGCCACAGCAGCCACGGCAGTAGCGGGGGCTCCAGCCGCGGGTCTAGCCACGGCTCCAGCCACGGGTCCTCGAGCTCAGGAGGATCGGTCACCTATCCGAAATCTCCAGGTTACTCGGGTCACGGCACAGGGCAAGGCGGCACACACGGCTACCCTCCGTCACGTGGATACTCTGGAACAGGAAGTCAATCTTGGGGTACAGCTTACCACGCTCCATCGTACTACTCATCACCGCAACATGTTTACGTGACACAGTACAGAGACTCTGGCAGTCGCTATAATGACATTCTTACTGGCTTGACGATGTACAACCTCGGCCGCTCTCACAGCCATTACCATCATCATTATTATCATGATTCCTACTACAGAAGTTCTACGGCCTCTCCCTTGGACAGCCAATATCCAGTTTATGACCCTAAAGAAGACGCCACTTGTTACTTAAAAATGAGGAAAAACAGGCAAGAAGAAGTAGTGAAAGTTCCATGCGCCATAGTGTCGACGTTCAGTAATGAAAACAATATCGCATCAGATGTTAAACTAAACAATGTACCTTCAGTACGAAATTGTTCAAGTGTGGAAAGTTATTTATTGAACCGGCTCGATGAAAATAATACTTTAAAAAATAATAACAATTGCGTTAATAGCACGAAGAAAGTTGAAGATCCTTTGACGGTGAAAGGTGAGCCAATAGACGCAGAAAACATGGAGTGTTTAGTTGAGATCCGAACAAAGGAAAATGTAATACAAAATAATGTGGAATGTGAGATTCTTTTAAAGTATGCGAAAATGCCGGTTCCGGAAAACAAAGTCAATGCTGTATTGCCGCAGAGAGAGACACTAAAGGCTATGTTAGATAAACCACCGTGGTGGTTATCTCTGTTTATTGCTGCCTAGGAGAATATTTATTCGTGACATTTTTGTGCCACTACTTACTTACACCACAATTAGTGGTGTACCCAACGTCAATTATTTACTTTTTAGGGATGTATTACAGTGCAACAAGGTGACAGCGGACAAGTTTTCAATAGCACAAGCACACGTTTCTCCGCTCAGGTCAATCAAGTCTTGTTAATATTTTTAAGAACTCGTGTTTACCATTTGTCCTTGCCACTAATTAGGTGTACTCGTGAAGTCAAGTGAGGCTAAAAATCTCAGCGTATGAAACTTGTAACATATACGTAAAAATGGATACACTATCCTGTTATTTGATTACGTATTTATCTAGGAACAACTAGACATAAAGCACTGTTCACAATAGCGTCATAGATTGTAAACCTTAATTTTGTTTAAGTTTGTTATAGGCATTTTCTTATACTTCTATCTTTGTACTGCATTTATATTCTGTTATCTTTTACATAAAAAATATATTTTTGTACTATAACATGACTTTGAATGTTAATTTTATTGCGAACAACAACCCTGGCCGATGGACATTACCCAGGCCACTTACGATTTTTTTAGCTTTTGTAGAAGGTCATGAGCGTAATTTAAAAAAATACTGTATTTTTGTATCCACCAAAATATTATTGCGGAAGTTGCTGGCAGAAAATGATAGGTAACCAAAAATCTTTTAGCAAAAATGATATGCTACAACTTATTACATGGTAAATAAACATTTTATTGATACAAAGAAAAACAATAAACCAAAGTAAATGTAAAATTAGAAGTGTCAAACTTTTTCAGAATAATTTTTCAATCCTTTTTAAATACTGTTTTTTATATATTGTTGATCATAGTAGGTAGGTACAATATCAATCTTATCAAAGGATCATGAAGAAAACATCATGCTTAAACTTAACTAACATAACTTTTATTAATTTTATGCATTTAATGGCAACTCAATAATTTTCCTAAGCATACCTAATTGTGTTGTATTTGTAATTTAATTTTTACTATCGTAGCCATAACTTGTTGCTTAAATAAAAAGTGCCCCAAATCAAAAACAAATATAAATTGAATTAAAACTAGCGTACAGAGCGTTCCGATTTTAAATGCAACAAAGACTCATTTTGATTTAGGGCGCTTTTGTATCTAAGCAACGCATTTATAGATGGGTTATTGAGGAATATGAGAAATTATGAGCTTGCTTACTGTTATGTACAGTAAATAAATACTGACCCTGTCTCGAGCTAACTTTTGAATAGAATGTTCAGTCATTCAGCATAGTTGTTTTTAGTGGTTTATTAAAATTCACTCCTTGCTATATTGGCAAGGTGTATTATGCCAATGTCAAGTTGTAGACCTAACGCACGTGACGAGAATGTTCGGTGCGGCCTACTTGTCAGCGATTTCTGTAGCCTTTCTTGTCACAAAAGCGAACTAGTCATTTAGAAAATATTTGCATACAGGCAGTTATTTAGAATACACTGCAATCACATTCTTCAACTGATATCTTGAACTGCTACCACATGGATAAAAAATTGATATGCTCCACCCTTTGTAAAGCCTAGTCTGATAGAATATAATAAATAAAATAAGGTAAGCAAGCTAAAGGACACTTAAATAAATAAAAGTAAGAGCGTTAAAAATTAAAGGCCTTTAATACTTTATAACCTATAACTATTAATTGTATTTGTTTTACTTTACATGTACAGGCTCTGTACTCTAATGACGCAACGAAGTTAACATACACGAACGTGCCGGTATTGTGCACAACCTTGAAAATTGTGTTGTTCAAATGTAATATTTTGGGATAATTGGCTGGGCAGGCGGGAACGCATCGTGTGCTTCCAAAAAGCACCGCAGCTGCTGACGTGCTCGGCGCAGACGCGATCCACCCACAGGCTAGGGCAAAGTCTAGTTACAGCCATTTATAGAAATGTAAAATGAATGCCATTTGGTTGATTTGCTTCGCGCTTGAGGTTTCAACTATCCCACGGCATCAGCGGCGGCTTCAGCCGCGGGTTTTCAAGCTCAGTACACGGTTCAAGAGTTAACAAGGTTCTCTATACAGGCGGCACGCATGACTACCCTCCACCACGTAGAATTTCTGGTATAAGAAGTCATCCTTGGGGTACAGCTAACTACGCTCCATCATATACTACTCTTCACTGCAGCATGTTTACCGACGTGACACAGTACAGAGAGTCTGGCAGTCGCTACGATAATATTCGTACTGTCTTGACGCTGTACAGCCTCGGCCGCTCTCACGGTGATTACCATCATCATCACTATCATGATTCGTACTACAGAGATTCTACGGCTTCTCGCACTGAGCCAATATCCAGAAGACGCAGTTGATGACCCCAGTGACGAAGCCACATGTTTATTAAAAATGGGGAAAATAGGCGAGAAGAAGTAGTGAAGCTTAGTAAGTGTTGCGGACGGCTAGCTTTTGAATTTGTGTAAAATGTTTCGTTGATTGTAGGAGCCAGAAATTAGTTGATTATGAGAAGGATAGCAATTGATTAGCGTTAAGTATTAGAGTAGGATAGCAATTGTACTTAGCGTAGCATACATTAGGGCCGATTGCCGCCGCTGAAAATAAAATAAAAGGTTGGATGTTGTTTTATTTGGTCCCCAGGAGTGCTCCACTACTATTAAAGTCTGAACTATAGAGTGGGAGCGCTCCTGGGAGACGGGAGGCGTCGACCTCTGTAGGAAATGAGGTCGGCGCTCCCACAGCTGTGAGAAAGCTGGCCCTGCCGCTATTAAAGTCTGAATTATAGCGGCAGGGACCCCGTAGGAAGTAGGGCGGCAACCCCCTGCATCACTGTGGCCATGAAGGAAAAGTCTTGTTAAAATAATTAGGAAATCATAGGCCACAAAGTAGGAATTCCATAGTGAAAAATGTATCAATAAATCATCGAAATTGCGTAATAATTAATAGCCAATTAGAGGCAAGACGTCATGGAGGGAGAGGACTCTCCATGGTAAAGTAGGGCAGTATATAAACCGGTACGGTTTAATGGAAAATTGTAGTAGTAATAGTCGACTAGTAGTAGTCGATCAGGATCCGCCCTCAAGAAAACAGGAAGAAGTAAAGGAACAAAGTGCCAAGTCTGAAAAGTGCATAGTAGGGAAAGTTCCAATTAGCTTAGGATCCGCTACCTCGTCGCTCCGCTCACTAGTTGCGCCACGTGGGGTCGCACAGTGAGATTTCCGTGAGCGTCGATCAGCGACCTGGGTGCTCCCCTCACTAGTTGCGACACGTGGGTCGCACTGAGGCAGCCGCGAGCACAGGTCGCCGTACCCCTGGACGGTCGGGGTACTAAGTGTGCCACGAGGGCCACTATTGTGAGAAAAGGGACTCGAACTAGGTTAAGGGACTTGTTAGTGCTAAGTGTTTTAGTTATAGTGTTTGTACTTTTGAGTGACTTTATTTATTGTAAATATATTTGTAATTAACATTGTGGTTTTCTTGTTCGTGTCTGAGCTGTGTGTTGGTGTACTTTTGCCAGTGCCCAAATCCGGGGGCACTCGACGCCGGCCTGGTTGAGGCCGCGTCCCCCACATCTCTTGGTCCTTCGAACCGGATCCTGGTTCTCACCAGGACACCACCACAGCCGGTGCCATGGGATTGGTACCGAAGGAGGTCGACGAGCTCGAGGCACGGCGCCGCGCCGAAGAGCGGCGTCGCGAAGAGGAGCGCCGCGCCGATGAAGAGCGTCGCCGACTAGCCAGACAGCAGGAAACCCATCAACGGAGGCGGCAGTCCATGGAAGAGTACGAGCGAGTACAGCCGCTCGTGTTCACGGACCCGCCCTTCTCACCGAGCGAGACGCAGCCGAGCGCCGGGCCGTCACACGAACGGGCTGACGCGGGCGCCGGCCCGTCAGCTACACAGCAGCAGCAGCAGCAACAGCCGCCGCCGCAGCGACCTGCGGTGGCCTTCTCCGTGCCGCTGACCGCGGCGCCAGAAGCGGAGCAGGACGAGGCGAGGCCGGAGCAAGCAGCCTCACACTCTTCGGCGTGCACAGCTGTGCGCATGCGCCAGGCCGAGCGCGATGCGCAGCTACGCCTGCTACAACGGTGCGAACAAGACCTTCTGCGGAAGATGGAGCAGGAGGCGGAGCTGGCGCGGATCCGCCAGCAACTGGAGGCCGCGCGGTTGGCCGTGCAGCTTGAAGACATTGAAGCAGAGGGCTCGCAGGCGGGCACGGAAGCCAGCGTCCACGCCCGGGTAGCAGATTGGTTGAAGAACAATCCGCAGCCGTCAAGCCGGACGGACGCTACGTCTGCGATGCCGCCACCCGCTGCGCCTGCCGCGGCAGGGCCGCAGCGCTATGCACCCAGCCGGGTGCCCGCAACAACAACGGTAGGTGTGAGCCACACGCCGACCCACATTGCTGCCACCGAGACCACGCACGCGGCGCCCGCCTACCTGCCGCCGACGTGCATGCAGCCTGCGACGTCGGTCGGCGCTAGTTATGCGCCACCGGCGCTACCCACCGCGGCGAAACCATGGAGCTACGCGCCGCCTACGACGCTGGTTAGCGCGTACTACGCGCCGCCGACCGCGCCGCCACCGCAGCCAGCGGTGCAAGAACCTCAGCGGGCGCGCAGTGAGAGCACCGAGCGCGCCATCCGAGCCGTAGCTGAGGTAATCGGCCACTCTTCGCGCTCCCGTCTGCCCAGGCAGATTTACGACCTGCCTGATTTCAGCGGCGGATGGGGGGAGTGGCTCGCCTTCGAGGCGGCTTATTACGAGTCGACGGAGGCAAACCGCTTCGGCAGCGCCGACAATATGGCGCGGCTGAGGCTGTGTATTAAGGGCAAGGCGCGGGAGCTTATCGCGCCTCAGCTCTTCACCACGAGAGACCCGGAGGACATGATGGCCACGCTGCGCGCGACCTACGGCCAGCCGTCAGTGGTCGCGCACGAAGCTTTGGCAACACTCAAGAAGCTGCCGAAGCTCTCCGCATCGCCGATGCCTGCGGACTTGAATTTAATCGCGATCAAGGTACAGAATGTCGTAAGTATCCTTACAGCAGTGAGAAAGTTTGGATACCTCTATAACCCGCAACTGAACGAGGAGGTTATGGATCATCTGTCGCCGGTCCTGCGGTCGAAGTATTGCGACTACGCAGCGGACCGGGGCAACCCCGAGGATCCTCCGATCGTGACAATGGGCCGCTTCTTGAAGCATGAAGCGAGCCGGGTCATGTGCCACTGGACCATCGGAGAGGCGCACGCGGGTGCCCATGCACCACCCGCCCGCGCCGAACAGAAGCCGGCGCCTAGGAAGGCGCCAAGGAACGCGCTAAGGCCAAGCGCGGCCTTTGAGCAGCCGCGCGCTGTCTACGCGACGGCCGCCGCCGCCGACGTGGAAGAGGACGACGGCTGCTTGTACTGCGCCGGCCGCCACAGAAGTACGAGTTGTGGCCGGCTGGCAGCATTGGACGTCGACGCCCGCTGGGAGTGGGCCAAGCAGCAGGGGGTGTGTTTCCGGTGCCTATCGGATAGGCATCGCCGCTACCAGTGTCGCGCCCAGGGATGCAAGAGCCCGGGGTGCACTCGCCCGCATCACACGCTGCTACACACTACACCGCCTGAGAGGGCGGCGTACTCCGGGGCGCCTCGCGAACGAGAGGCGCCACACACCGCGTCGGCACGAGGGCCGACGCCACGTGGCGCGCCGGCACGTGGGCCGGCGCCGCGACGCACGCCAGCACGTGGGCTGGCACCAAAACAAGCTGCACCGGCACAGGTATCGGTGCAGCGAGCCGCGTCGGCACAAGCGCCGGTGCCAGAGGAGCATCGCATCTCTACAACCCGCAGCCAGGGACGGGTCGTGTTGAAGATGTGCCCCGTGACAGTGCGGGGACCGCGGGGCGCCGTGGACACATACGCCCTGCTCGACGACGGTTCAACCGTCACTTTGATTGACGCCAGCCTCGCGGAGGAAATCGGGGCCGGCGGACCTGTCGCGCCGCTAACGATGAGCGGGGTCGGCGCGACCATCGAGCAACCAGTAAGCCAGCGCGTGATCATCGAGGTGTGCGGCAAGGGGTCCGCGCACCGCATCGCCGCCAGGACAGTGCGGCCGCTGGTGCTGGGCCGGCAAACGCTGCCGGCCAGCCTAACCAAGTTCCGGCATCTACGCGCGCTAGAGGGTGCGTGCTACGAAGATGCTACGCCGCGTCTTCTCATAGGAAACGATAATTGGGATTTGATGCTTGCCAGAAAGGTGCGAGCAGGACGACGCAGCGAGCCGGCAGCAGTGAAAACAAGGTTAGGCTGGGTGATATTCGGGTCCGTGCCGAGGGCAATGGCACGGGCCTCAAATGAAGAAGTGATCATGTTTACGCGCACAGCGGAGCGCGACAACGAGCTCGCGGACGAGGTACGTAAACACTTTGCAATCGATGCGCTCGGCGTGTCGCTGGCCGTGAAGAAAAGGCCGGCGGACGCGCGGGCGGAGCGCATTTTCGAAGAAACCGTCGTGCACCGCGACGGGCGCTACGAAGTGGGCCTCCCGTGGAGAGAGGACAACGTCGCGATGCCGGCGACATTGGAGATGGCGCTGTCGCGCCTCAAGAATCAAGAAAAGAAGATGCGGCGTGATCCCGAGTTCGCCGAGCAGTACGAGGCGCAGGTGAGAAATTTGTTGGAGAAGGGATACGCCAAGAGGGCCTCCGAAGAGGATCTACGGCACCCGCGAGCCTGGGTGCTGCCGCATTTTGGGGTCCGTAACCCCAATAAGCCAGGGAAATTGCGGCTTGTTTTCGACGCGGCAGCAAAGTCACAGAACCGAAGCCTGAACGACTTTCTGATCGAGGGGCCGGACTTACTGCAGTCCCTCCCGGGCATCCTGTTTCGCTTCCGGGAGGGCCGCTACGCCGCAACAGCCGATGTACAAGAAATGTTCCTGCGAATCAAAATCAGAGAAGAGGACCAGCCGGCTCAGTTATTCGTGTGGCGCAGTCCGGGCCAGGAAACGAAGCCCGAAGTTTTTAAAATGACTTCGATGATATTTGGAGCATCGAGCTCACCCTTCCTGGCGCACAGTGTGCGCAACTTTAACGCGAGAAAACATGCCGCAGAGTATCCAGAGGCCGTCGACGCAATCACCAAGAATCATTATATGGATGACTTTGTAGACTCGTTCGCTTCGCAGGAGGAGGCGGTGCGAGTGTCGGCGGCAGTGGCAGCGGTCCACAAGCGGGCCGACTTTCAGCTCCGCGGCTGGAGCACTAACAGCCCGGAGCTAAAGAAGAGGATTGAGCCAAGCTTGCTAGCGGGCAAGCCTGCCCAGCTTGGCCCAGCTGAGAACAAAATCCTTGGGCTGTGCTGGAGTCCGGACACGGACAGTCTGGGGTTCAATACAGCGATGAACCGCGTGCCGGCCGAGGTCAAGAACGGCCGGCGAGCGCCTACGAAGCGGGAGGCCTTAAGCACGGTCATGAGTATCTATGACCCGCTTGGGCTCCTGTCGCCATACACTATCCGAGCGAAAATTTTATTACAGAACCTGTGGCGGCAGGAGCTACCCTGGGACGAGCCTATCCCGGGGAGGGACTGGGAAGACTTCGGTGCATGGTTGAGCGGGCTCGACGCGGTCGCCGCGCTGCAACTCCCCCGTAGCTACCATACGGGGGGAGAGGTTGCACGCCGCGAGCTGCACGTGTTCGTGGACGCCAGCGAGACCGCCTACGCAGCGGCGGCCTACTGGCGGCACTTGACGTCGGACGGCGAGACGACGGTGCAGCTCGTCGCCGGCAAGGCTAAGGTCGCGCCGATGAAACAGCAGAGTGTGCCGCGGCTAGAGCTACAAGCCGCGGTCATCGGGGCGCGGCTCGCCGCGAACATTCAGAAGGAGCAACGCCTCAGGATAAACGAGGTAATTTATTGGACTGACTCGAAAACTGTGTTACAGTGGATTAGAAACGACGCGCGAAGGTTTAGCACCTACGTCGCGCACCGCCTCGGCGAGATAGCCGAGCTCACGCGCCCGGGCCAGTGGCGCTGGGTGCCGACGGCCCATAATGTCGCCGACGACGCGACGCGCGGCGAGACGGGCGCGCCACACGGCACTGACCGGTGGTACACCGGGCCGGGCTTCCTAACGCAGGGACGTGAAGCCTGGCCCCAAGACGAAACGACACCACCGGTCGCGAGCCACCAAGAGGAGAGGGTCAACGTGACGGTCACGAAGAGACCGACACTGCAGTGGCTCCCGGACATCGGCCGCTTCTCGAGCTACGAGCGGCTGATCCGGGCAACAGCGAGGGTGCTACAGTTCGTAGACGCCTGTAGAGGGCGTAGCAAGGAACTACGGCTACGCCACATCGAAGGAGCGGAAGAGCTGTGGCTACGGCGTAGCCAAACCGACGCGTTCGGCGACGAGCTACGCGACATCGGCGCCGGTAGAGCCGTAGCCCGTAGCAGCCGCCTCTACCAGTTGGACCCGGTAGTGGAGGCGGGGCTGCTACGTGTGCGCGGCCGCATCGACGCGGCGCCGGTACCAACAGCGACGAAGCGGCCCGTCATCCTGGACGGGCAACATCAACTGGTACGCTTACTAGTGTTACAGGCGCACCAACGAGCCGGCCACGCAGCGAACGAGCGCGTGGTGAACGACCTGCGGCAGCGGTACTGGGTCGTCAACCTGCGGCCCACGGTACGCGCTGTCGCCCGCTCCTGCCCGGTGTGCCTAGTGAAGAAGGCACAGCCGAGCACACCAGCCGCGGGAAACCTGCCCCGCGCCAGAGTGGCGCCTTACAGTCGGCCCTTTACGAACACGGGGGTCGACTACTTCGGACCAGTACAAGTCACCATCGGACGGCGCCGGGAGAAGCGCTGGGTAGCGCTCTTCACGTGTCTCACCACCCGCGCCGTCCACTTGGAGGTGGTGCACTCATTATCGACGGACTCGGCCATCATGGCCCTACGACGAATGGCGGCGCGACGAGGTTGGCCCCGCATGTTGTATAGTGACAACGCAACATGCTTCCACGGGGCCGACAACGAGCTGCGCGCCGCCCACGAAGAATGGCAGCCGGCGCTGCAACAGTACGCCCAGCTGCGACGCGCCGAGTGGCGCTTCATCCCGCCCGGAGCGCCCAATCAGGGAGGCGCCTGGGAGCGACTAGTGCGAAGTGTAAAGAACGCGCTAGCCGCCACGCTACACGAAAAGGCGCCTAAAGAAGAGGTGCTGAAGACCGTGCTGGCAGAGGCCGAGTACACAGTCAACGCTCGGCCTCTCACGCACGTCAGTGTCCAGCCGGGAGACGACGAGGCCCTCACGCCCAACCATTTCCTGTTGGGCAGCTCGGAGGGTCTCCCAACTACGGGGGCTTGCGAGGAGGCGGACCGACGAACTTGGCGCGCCGCCCAAGCCCTAGCCGACCAGTTTTGGGCCCGTTGGGTGCGCGAGTACCTACCGACACTCGTGCCCCGCGGGTCCCCCAGCGGAGGGGAGCGTCCCCTGAAGATTGGCGACCTGGTGGTGGTCGCTGATGCCACGCTGCCGCGGAACCTTTGGCCGCGTGGAGTCGTCGAAGCAACACACCCGGGACCGGACGGAGCCATCCGGAGCGCCGACGTGAGGACACGCGGAGGGATCTTCCGTCGGCCCACGAGCAAGCTCGCCGTCCTTGCCGTGGAAGAGGCTACGCCAGCGAGAGCGCTGGACTAACGCCGGGGGGAGAATGTTGCGGACGGCTAGCTTTTGAATTTGTGTAAAATGTTTCGTTGATTGTAGGAGCCAGAAATTAGTTGATTATGAGAAGGATAGCAATTGATTAGCGTTAAGTATTAGAGTAGGATAGCAATTGTACTTAGCGTAGCATACATTAGGGCCGATTGCCGCCGCTGAAAATAAAATAAAAGGTTGGATGTTGTTTTATTTGGTCCCCAGGAGTGCTCCACTACTATTAAAGTCTGAACTATAGAGTGGGAGCGCTCCTGGGAGACGGGAGGCGTCGACCTCTGTAGGAAATGAGGTCGGCGCTCCCACAGCTGTGAGAAAGCTGGCCCTGCCGCTATTAAAGTCTGAATTATAGCGGCAGGGACCCCGTAGGAAGTAGGGCGGCAACCCCCTGCATCACTGTGGCCATGAAGGAAAAGTCTTGTTAAAATAATTAGGAAATCATAGGCCACAAAGTAGGAATTCCATAGTGAAAAATGTATCAATAAATCATCGAAATTGCGTAATAATTAATAGCCAATTAGAGGCAAGACGTCATGGAGGGAGAGGACTCTCCATGGTAAAGTAGGGCAGTATATAAACCGGTACGGTTTAATGGAAAATTGTAGTAGTAATAGTCGACTAGTAGTAGTCGATCAGGATCCGCCCTCAAGAAAACAGGAAGAAGTAAAGGAACAAAGTGCCAAGTCTGAAAAGTGCATAGTAGGGAAAGTTCCAATTAGCTTAGGATCCGCTACCTCGTCGCTCCGCTCACTAGTTGCGCCACGTGGGGTCGCACAGTGAGATTTCCGTGAGCGTCGATCAGCGACCTGGGTGCTCCCCTCACTAGTTGCGACACGTGGGTCGCACTGAGGCAGCCGCGAGCACAGGTCGCCGTACCCCTGGACGGTCGGGGTACTAAGTGTGCCACGAGGGCCACTATTGTGAGAAAAGGGACTCGAACTAGGTTAAGGGACTTGTTAGTGCTAAGTGTTTTAGTTATAGTGTTTGTACTTTTGAGTGACTTTATTTATTGTAAATATATTTGTAATTAACATTGTGGTTTTCTTGTTCGTGTCTGAGCTGTGTGTTGGTGTACTTTTGCCAGTGCCCAAATCCGGGGGCACTCGACGCCGGCCTGGTTGAGGCCGCGTCCCCCACAGTAAGGAACACAGTATTGCATCAGATATGAATGAAAATAATGGACCTTCAGTACCAAATTGTTCAAGTGTGGAAAATAATTTGTTGAACCGGCTCGATAAAAATAATACTTTAAAAAATAGTAATAATTAAATAAATAAAATACTTTAAAAAGCGTTATTAGCGCGAAGAAAGGTGAAAATCCTTTGACGGTGCAGGCATCTATGCAGAAAACATGGAGTATTTAGTTGAGATCCGAACAAAGGAAAATGTAATCACTACATAGTATAAAACAAAGTCGCTTTTTCTGTCCCTATATCCCTATGTATGCTTAAATCTTTAAAACTACGCAACGGATTTTGATGCGGTTTTTTTTAATAGATAGAGTGTTTGAAGAGGAAGGTTTATATGTATAATACTTTAATCCGTAGCGAAGCGAGGGCGGGTCGCTAGTACAGTATAATATGAACTGTGAGATTATTTTGCAGTATGCGAAAATGCCGGTTCCGGAAAAGAAAATCAATGCTGCTGAATGCTACAGAGGTAATCCACCGTGGTGGTCATCTCTACTTATTGCTGCCTCAGAGAATACTTTTTCGTGTGCCATTGCTTAGTTTTAGTTTTGGTAGCCCCAACGTCAATGGTGTAATTTAATATATCTACGGTAATAAGTAATAACAGTATAGCAACACACCACATGTTTCAGCGCTCATGAATTCAAGACAATCAAGTCTTGTTAATTTTTTACAAGAACTCGGCTGCTACCATTTATCCTTGCTTCTAATTACCTAATAAGTATACATATACTTGTAAAGTCTTGAAAATTTCGTGTCCGTAAAATATTATATAATTTATATCATTTGTAGGTCAATGCATTCATTTCCGTATCCCGACGTCGGTTTTAAAGTTACCGTTTCCAGTACTTCAAAATTACTTCAGTAAGTCTTTGATGTTTAAAGCTGCATTTTTGTACAGACAAAAATGCTTGACATTAACCAGTTATTTAAAAAACGTAATATTTTAGTCATAAAATCATGTAAACATTATATCTTGTTCTAGGGGACATGGTTTTTGTATGAGAACGTAAACTTTATTTAATGTCTTGCACTTTCATATGATAGGTAAGTATAAATATATATATTTTAATTTATTTATTTGCTCTTATGAGTATTCTAAGTTTTGAAAGGTTTTCCTGCTTAACTACGCATGGACACGACTCAAACAGAAATTAGCGCTTTAAAGCTTAATATTTTATAAACGGATCACTTAATCGAAAAATTACAACGGGGTAGACGAGCAAAAATACACCTCCTAGTTAAGCGTAGGGGAGGTACGTTAAAAAACTTTTTCACTTCTCATGCTCTTAAAATGCTACTTAAATCTCTGCGAATCGGGACTAAACCTCCTTATTAATCTCTAGGGATTAAAGTATATTTTTTTTAATTTACTTTCGATACCCCTAAACAACCAATCACGGTGTTTGTGAATGGAGGATTATCGCCATTTCAGTGATTGTGTATGGACCATATTTTTGGGTGTCGAAATAACCTCAAAATGACAACTGTGCAAATATATAAAAAAAAGGATTTAATTTCGTGAAACACGATTACTTATTATGAATATGAATCTATTTAATCATATTAAGGCCGAACTCTTTTATTATGTGTGGTCCAATTACTTTTAAAATGGTTTCCAAGTATGAATCTGTTGGCTAAATATGCAAGCATTTAAAACATCACTTTACAAAAAACAGCGGAACTTTTTTTCCTATTTGTATTTTGAATAGATGTTCATAACTTGTATCGAGCGTACGTTGTTAAAAAACAATATTGTTTAGAACGTCGTTTTTTTCCTCGCATTTAAAGTGAAAAGTAGAGTGTTTAACGCGAGACTAAACAACCATAATGACACTCGAACTACAGCCACATCTCGTGTCATTATGGCTTGTTTTAGTCCCTTGTTGAACAATCTACTATTTTTGTTATTTTATTTTACCACTTTATTGGCGTGACTAATATGTATATTCATGCCAAAATGCAGCTTTCTAGTACTAAGAGTCTCTGAGCTAGGCTGCGGGCGGACGGACGGATGGGCATGGCGAAACTATAGGGTTCCTAGTTTGAACACAGTACCCTAAAAATGGCAGACTGTTGTGTCTCTTGCGACGTTTCTTCTCAGCAATGCTCTCGTCTTGGAAAGTGCTGGTAGAATTTTCTCAAGTAAAAGTGCCCGTGCGGCCTACGTACTGAATAAACATTTTTTATCCGTTTTAGTCAACCAAGGCTAAAAATTTCAGCGTTTGAAACTTGTATGCAGTATTTTCTAGTAGTTAGTTAAAGACAGTTCTCGTTATTTTACTGCATTTACCTTTAGTGATCTTTTACAATTTAAAAAGTATTCGTAATAAAACGTGCTTTTCAAAGTGAATTTTATTTTGAATTAGCGACCCGCCCTCGCTTTGCTCCGGATTAAAGTATTATACATATAAACCTTTCTCTTCAATCACTCTATCTATTAAAAAAACCGCATCAAAATCCGTTGCGTAGTTTTAAAGATTTAAGCATACATAGGGATATAGGGACAGAAAAAGCGACTTTGTTTTATACTATGTAGTGACTACAACCAAGCGAACCTATTATGGTCGTGTCTATCTTTTTTATACCTGAAAACGGTGGCTGCTTATCCACCGTGATAATACGGTGATGTGATAATACCGTGATAGTACGTGCCTATTTAATTATGGTGATACTCAGACATGATATCATTACTTTTACACTTAAATTTAGAGTGATCCAGTTTAATTTAATTTATTAATGTAATTAATGTATGAGTTTTGTTACTTAAAACAAAGAAGAATAAATCAGGGCGGGGACAATCTCACACAAATTGACCTAGTCCCAAACTAATTTCTAGGCTTGTATAGGTACTATGGGTACTAGACAACGATAAACATACTTATTTAGAGAAATATATACTTTAATATATAGAAAACGTCAAGACTCATCAAAAAATATTAAAATATATTATATTTTCCTTATTGAAACAAAACATCCAAAAAACCGCTGGCACAAACAAAAACTCGCACGTTGGGATTTCCAATGATATAAAAATATTCTCGTACACACACTGTTGTAGTAAAAATTGTTTAGAGGAGCAGACGCGCTCAATTCGCGGGCGATACCAAACGTCTCGTTACGAAAATTTATTCACAAATGAATCTAACTTTGTGTATTTGCGTCGTGCTTGTAGTTTTCTCCATCATTGTAGGCCGTTCTGCCATCATTGGGGGCCAAATACCCTCCAGTCGGGGGTCAGGCGGCAGCCGCATTAGCAGTGGTGGTAGCTCCAGTCGGGGATCGTAAATCTCGAGAAGCAGCCACGGAAGCAGCAGCGGCTCAAGTCGAGGATCGTCAGGCTCGATAAGCAGCCACGGGAGCCATGGAAGCAGCAGTGGCTCCAGTCGGGGGTCCTCAAACTCAGGACGCAGCAATACTTACACGCAGTCTACTTCCTCAGGCCACGGCACATTCGGCTCGCACAGCTACCCTCCATCAAAAGGAATTTCTGGGACAGGAGGTGGCTCTCTGAGCAGAGAGTACTACGCACCGTCGTACTTTTCATCACCGCAGCATATTTACGTGACGCAGTACAAAAAATCTAACAGTCGCTACAGTGAAATTCTAATCGGGCTGGCGTTGTACAACCAGGTCCGCTCCCACAGTCAACACGATCATTATTACTATCATGATTCCTACTACAGACGTTCTACGGTCACTCGCATCGCGGACCAACATTCAGGAAACGCAGTTGAAGACCTTAACAAAGATGATGCTGTTTGTTTTTTGAAAATGAAAAAATATGTGCAAGAAGAATTAGTAACAGTTCCGTGCGCTATAGTGTCAACCTTTAGTTCAGAAATAAATATCACTTCCAATATGAATCAAAGAAATATTAATTTATCAAGAAAATGTTCAGGCGCTGACCGAATTTTCTTGAACCGGTTTGATGATATGTTTTTTTTAAATAATTATAATTCGATATCCTGTGCCAATGGTCAGATCATTGTAGAAGATCCTTTGTCTGTAAGGGGTGGGCCTATAGAATTCTCGAATACGGAGTGCTCAGTTGAGATTCGAACAGAAATAGGAGTAATACAAAATAATATAGACTGCGAAATTATTTTAAGGTATGCCAAAATGCCGATCCCGGAAAAGAAACACACTGGTATATTGCCACGGAGAGAGACACTAAAGGCTATGTTAGATAAACCACCGTGGTGGTTATCTCTGTTTATTGCTGTATAAGAGAGTATTTTTTCGCGACATTTTGTACCATTACTTACGACAGTTCTTGTTTTGGTGTCTCCAACGTTAATGACTTGCTTTATAGGCATTAATTACGGCATAGCGACAGCTCCTCCTTGCTCTCCTACAAATAACCCGAAAGGAATCGAAAGGAATATTAATATTTTGCCATGTCACATTGCTTTATATGTATAGTCAGTACCTATTATATTTTATAACCACTTACCAGCGCAAATAATAATTACTCACACTTCACAAACGACAACCAACCATCCTTCATCTTTTCATAACCTTTTATTCCCGCCAAAAGTGACACCACTTTTCAGAGTTGCCATTAATAATTGTTTGGCCTAAAAATAGTAATGAACTAAAGGCATTCACTCACTAACATCTTTCATGCATATCGCGATCATTCACGAGTTTCACGCAGGGATTGCAAAACCGGTTTTATTTAATACCTGTATTTAAATTGTCAAATTATTACCGCTAAAAAAATAATACCTATATTCGAATTAGAGGTATTGTTGTCATTCCGCTTTTGTTTTTATCGCTATGTATACATTATTTACAATATCAAATACCGGTATTCAATACCGCTATTCAATGCACCCGATAAAAAAGACGTCAATTTGACATTTTACTAAAGCATACCAAGTGTAACAGGGTACGTCACGCGATGACATTATTGTGCATGGCTGGTTAACTAGTGTCTACTAGAACCTGGATAAGTAAATTGATCAAAATATGATTTACATAAAAAAATTAAAAACTTTTACGTAAACAAATAAACAAGTATATTGACACTGACAGGTATTACCGGTAATGCTTTTTATGGGTAAAGGATCAAATAGAGGTATTGTTGTCAGTTGGCTAAACCGATCATGTACTCGAATACCGGTATTGATTATACCGCTAATCAGAGCTTTAGCGGTAAAAATAGTGAAATGCAATTATAACCGGTTATACCTCCTTTTAAACCGGTACTCCGAATACCGGTAACGATCCCTGGTTTCACGACACGCCGTGCGATTTCAAGTGGTATTGTTGGGTAGCAAAATCTTACAGGTGGTAGGTACATGAAGTAAATGTATGTATGTATTTATTGTACTAAAAACAGAAATTCAAATACAATATTCACAGAATAGGAAAGTACAAAGGCGAACTTATTTCTCTTCTAGCTAAACTTTGAGTGATTAAGAAAAGAAAAACAAGCAAAATAATAAAAAGTATAAGTAAAGTTGTGCTAGTAAGATTTGTATTGTTATTTGATTTCATAATTAACAAATTACTACTTTTAAATTATCATTACCATTAATTACCATTACATTACATACAGTACCGGCAAATAATATATCACCTTTGTAATTACATCTCATACGATTACTGAAAATATGACTTACCTAAATTGACAACCAATCAAAAAGTAGTTGACCAATTGCACTGCTATTATTCCATTCGTTAGCTGATGAAATAAGGTTCAAAATAGCGTATTATAAATGTTTGTACCTACATATCGTAGTTTTTACGAAAGCATTTAAAAAACAATCCTGACGTATTCATACAAATCTCGTGAATTTTGTATGAAAGTATCGTTAATGGTGTTTTGAACGCTTCCTCCGTAAAAACTACGATATGTACAAACATTTTTATAATAACCATTTTGAACCCTATTTAATCAGCTAACGAATTGAATAACAACAGTACAATTGGTCAACTAGTTTTTGATCGGTTGTCAATTTTGGTAAGTCATATTTGCAGGTAGTTGTATGATACATATGTACTCGTAAGTACAAAGGTGATATATTATTGGCCGGTACTGTACATGACATCATTTAGTTTTATAACTATTTTAACATTGAATTATCGTATGAGTTTACTTAACTTTATTTTTATTATGTTAATTAAGACTAGTTACTTACTGAAAAAAAATAAATTATAGATTATTTTGTTATTCAAATAATAAATCCATAAGCACGAGTTGAATCGAAAGTTTTTTTAACCTGTTGTTCCGCCGTCAGTGGGGCCGTTCTTCCATCACTGGGGACCGTGTGGTCTCGGGGTCGACGTCTTCAGGCAGCAGCCACAATAGCCACGGCAGCAGTGGCGGCTCCAGTCGGGGGTTATCAGGCTCAAAAAGTAGCTACGGGAGCCATGGAAGCAGCAGCGGTTCCAGTCGGGGATCCTCAATCTCAAGAAGCAGCCATATTTACCCGAAGTCCTCTTCAAACTCAGGCCAGGGCATAGGCGGCTCGCACAACTACCGTCCGTCAAAGCAATCTCTGAGACAAGAAGTGGATCCCAGAGCACAGACTATTCGTCACGCCAGCATATTTACGTGACACAGGACAAAGAATCTAACAGTCGCTACAGTGAAATTCTCACCGGGCTGGCGTTGTACAACCAGGTCCGCTCCCACAGTCAGCACGATCATTATTACTATCATGATTCCTACTACAGACGTTCTGCGATCACACGCACCGCGGACCAACATTCAGGAAACGCAGTTGAAGACCCTAGCAAAGATGATGCTGTTTGTTTTTTGGAAATTAAAAAATATGTGCAAGAAGAATTAGTAACAGTTCCGTGCGCTATAGTGTCAACCTTTAGTTCAGAAATAAATATCACTTCCAATATGAATCAAAGAAATATTAATTTATCAAGAAAATGTTCAAGCGCTGACCGAATTTTCTTGAACCGGTTTGATGATATGTTTTTGTTTAAATAATTATCGCCGCATTAAAAGGAAGGAGGTGAAGGATCACCACGACAATGCCAGCCCTCACACCACCGCTCGGAAAACAACTGAGTACCTGGACGATGAAAAAGTTGAATTACTGGACCATCCTCCATACAGCCCCGACTTAAGCCCCAATGACTTTTTCACATTCCCCAAAATTCAGGATAA
Organism: Acleris holmiana; assembly: GCA_949316455.1. Taxonomy (NCBI): domain Eukaryota; kingdom Metazoa; phylum Arthropoda; class Insecta; order Lepidoptera; family Tortricidae; genus Acleris; species Acleris holmiana. The sequence goes on from OX438766.1 coordinate 16,351,331, forward strand.
GTTGCGTGTTCAGCGGTTTCAGACGCCGGAAGCTGCAGTGGAGGCTTTTAAAATGGCCATTTTGTCGACCCCTACTTCAGACTTCAATAAGTGCTTTAATGACTTGGTTTGATCGCATGGAAAAGTGCATAAAATATAAAGGAGAATACTTTGAAAAACAATAAAAATACTTTTATTCAATTTAACTGCATATTTTTTTCATTTTTTATTCCCTAAACTTTCAGTTTGACCCTCGTATTTATGTCTCCAATGGTGCTTGTAACACGCAGTGACTTTTTTATATCAGAGGATAATCTCACACAAAATGACGTTGTCCCAAACCTTTGGGCTTGTACTATGAGTTCGTATAGTAGAGCAGCGTGATTATTGATCAATACTAAAAATATTCTACATTCAATAACGTTCCAATGTTAACTGACGTACTATGTTTAAAGAGTTCGGCTGTAACTGTTAACGATGACCATTTATAAATATATGTTTTGAACCTATTCATAACAGTAATTTAAAAGAATTATTTATTTAACAGATGATAAGTATTTATTGCAATTTATATGTAGTACTACTAGACAAAATCTATAAAACTTACAAATTAAAATTTCAACTAAAACTAAAAAGCTAAGTCTTACAAAGGGCCCTGTGGCATTTTACCGAAGATGGCATGATCGCTGATTAGTTAAACTAATTCATTGACCGAGGAAACTGGCAGCACTTCGATCTTCAGTGACATAAATAAATAAATATAACACGACAATGTCACACAAATTGACCTAGTCCCAAACTAAGCTCTAGGCTTGTAGGTACTATGGTAACTAGACAACGATAAACTTACTTATAGAGAGAAATACATACATAAATACATAGAAAACGTCCAAGACTCAAGAATACTCTTGCTCATCACACAAATATCTGCCATTACCGGGATTTGAACCCAAGACTTCTAGCTTCGAAGGCAGGGTCACTACCAACTAGGCTAGCGTGTCATCAATTCCTCTTCGAAATTTCATTTTAATAATTTTACTTTATAGTTCTGTGTATTGGTATTTTTATATGTTAAGTATATGATGGTTAAAAATTATGAAAATGACATTTGTTTTTGTTAAAAATAGTAAGTTATAAAACCAGCCGTGTTAGTAGGTACAATTTGTTCGTGAAGATACACTGGTTGACCCGTCATTGCATTAAGCGTTACCTGTTCAAACGTATCTCACTCAACCTTGGTGGAAACCTCACAGGAGGCCTCACTAATTTCTTCTTTATCATACTTAATAATCTAATATATAAAATTCTCGTGTCACGGTGTACGTTATTGAACTCCTCCGAAACGGCTAGACCGATTTTAATAAAAATTTGTGTGTATATCGGGTAGGTGTGAGAATCGGCAAACATCTATTTTTCATATCCCTAAGTGATGTAAAAAAAAAATGCAGCGGGCGAAGCCGCTGTCGGGTTGCTAGTAATATTATAAAATTTACTCTGTCAATCTGTTTGTTACGCTATCACGACTAAACCGCTAAACCGATTTGTATGAAATTTGGTATAAATATAACTTGAACCCCGAGGAAGGGTAAATCATCCCGTAAAATTAGACAGCTCTCGAGGGAATAGCAATAAATGACTTACAGCTAAGGATTTGTGAGTAACAGATGGTAGTTTTTTTTTTACTGAATATTGAAAGTGCAAAAAAGTAAACTCTGGTAATAAGTATTTGGGGAGCCCTGAAGATCTGTACCCGTTGGGAGTCGAGTAGAGTTATCAGATATTTTACACCTTATCCCAATGAAATAAGGTGCAAAAGTGTATATATATTTAAGAACTCGACTGTACAGTCGAAGTCATAAATATGTTTACACTTTAGTACCTTTTCACGTTCTTTCACTGAGATTTTTTTATATATTTTATATGTAATTGTCTCACTGAATGAAAGTGACAAGGTACTAAAGTGTAAACATCTTTATGACTTCGACTACATAAGACAGCAGTATGGTGGGATACTTTAGCGATCAAGCATGCTCTTACAAACGTATAACAGCTAACAAGTGTGAGTCTTTCAAAATAAATTTGCGGCCGGAGTAGTATTTTGGAAGTAGGTATATTTTGCAAACACTACATCTCGCTATAATAATAATAACATCAATATTACCATTTATTACAAAATACTCGAAAGGTTTGTTTGTGCCCTAGATTAGTTAATGGAAGAACGGAAGGGTGTCTATCATTTTATCAAAACACCTTTCATCGAATCTTTCATTTCATCGAATTTAATTTCATCGAACGCTATTATTTGCTGAAACCATAATGTTTTCAGGGTATCTTAAACATTTAACCTAACTTTCGTACTTAATGTTTAAGATACCCTGAAAACATTATGGTTTTAGCAGAAAATAGCGTTATATGTGATGAAATTCCACGAAATTATACATTCGATGAAGTGATGAGTTACCTCATGTTAAAGCTATCCTAACTTGTCTTTATTCATTCTTATTAGCTCGAACCTTTCATCGAATCTATCATTTCATCGAACGCTATTATCTGCTGAAACCATAATGTTTTCAGGGTATCTTAAACATCTAACCTAATCTAACCTTCGTAGTTAATGTTTAAGAAACCCTGAAAACATTATGGTTTTAGCAGAAAATAGCGTTATATGTAATGAAATTCGATGAAATGATACATTGGATGAAGTGATGAGTTACCTCATCTTAAAGCTATCCTAACTTGTCTTTATCCATTCTTATTTGTTTATCCTTCCTTCACGTCATGACCAGTGCCAGCGAGCCTATTATGGTTGGATTTAAAATCCAAATTTTGTGAAAAAACGTTTGTCACCTTGTGATATAAGAGCGAGCGGACGCGTTATCTACATTTTATCCGACGCAATACACGCGACCATAATTTAAATTCGAGGGGAGAGCGATGTGATTGCGCGGAGGTAGCCCGAGAATCGGACAGTGTCATAACCTATTTTTAACGACGATCGATTTCTGAACGGTCAACGTACGGTTATGGTTACAAGTATGATTTAATATAACTTTAAGATGCTTGTTAAATCTACGGTTATTGAAAGAGCGGGTTCTCCTGATACAAGTATTGCTATTACTTCATAGGAGATCCCAACCTTATTGTGATGTGCACCCCTACTGTGGAACCGAATAAACTTTTATTTTATTTATAAGTATGAAATACCAAAATGGACACTTATTTTATGATAAATATTATTAGGTTATGCGTGGTTTTATACCGTGTGGTTGCCGTGTGAGAAAAGTGCCACTCCATGTCTTCCCGTGGATGTCGTAAGAGGCGACTAAGGGAATATGGGCTTGTAGTACTTGTAAACATCTCAGCCTACTTGTGCAAAATGTGGTTACAGAATTATCAAGAAGTATTTTTAGAGTTGTTGGTATTTCTGTAGCTCTGCCGACCCCACTCTGGGAATAAAGGCGAGATGTTATGTATGTATGTAGGTAATGTTAATAATGAAGCTCATACTAAATCAACTCCTTTTGCCTATATCATGAAAATATTCCCCGAAGTAAAAGTTGTAGACTTTCACCGATTAAAACCGCGGAAATGAGAGCGGAGGAGGCTAAAAGGTAAATCTTACTTGATTTAAGTATAAATAACTGTTTTAAGAAGGCGTCGACGCGATCTCCTGAAAGTATCTCTAAAATATAAAGCGTGTAATAGATATTGCTATATCCCTCTGCGCGACTGACGTGACGTCTATCAGACACCGCCAAAAAAATATCGCTTTATAGCGTGAAATAGGTTCTTATCGCCAGCAACCTCGCCTAAAGACTCGGGGCATTATAAACTAACCTATGTTAAAAACTCCAGATTTTTTTACTTTGTTCAAATTCCACATGAAAATTAAATAATCATGCTATACACTTAATAAACAATACTTATCATTGACCCATTAGTATTTTTTCTATGTTTTATCAAAAATGACGTCTGACAGACTGCACCTCAGTAGAATGTATCAAAGTCAGTTACCACAGTTGCAGAGGGATATCTATATCAGCTCATATTCAAGCGCTTGTGCACCGACATATACGCTGACGGCGCGGTCCTTCTGTCCAGGGATCGTATACCGGTATTATTTTCATACAAAAATACCGGTATTCAATTTCAGTATCTCGCTTATTGTTAAATATTTTTGCTCTTCAAATAATTTTTATATAATAGAATACTGGTATTACCTAATTTACAGTCGAAAATATCAAGGAAATAATGCAAATTCAGGAAGATATTTCAATTTTAATTAATACCGGTATTGATCCCTGCTTCTGTCAGCCTATTATGGCCATGTTTATCGTTGTGGATAAACGTGGAAAAAACACCTGTCACTTTCTAACCCGTATGCAAGTGCGAGACTTGCGAGAGAGACGGATGCTTTATTCACCGCGATAAAGGCGACCACAATACGGGTCCAGGTTAGAGGCAATAGCAAGCCAGTTTCCTCCCCTATGCCTTATTAACTATTCATGAGTTTTGAAATGTTTTTTTATAAAATATATAGGTTTCACCCCAACCACTGGTGACCACGTGATTATTGAAAAGGCATTAATATTATTTTTATATGAGGACCATTTCATACAAATTGACCTTGTCGGGACAAGGTCACTAAGCTCTAAGACTTTACTATAGGTACTAGGTAGACAACGATAACATAAGTAATAACATAACAGTAGTAACATATGTTGGAAGAAAAATACTTAAATAGGTACGAGTACATAGAAAACATTCAAGAGTCCGGAACAAATACTCGCGCTAATCTCACAAATGTTTTGCCTACGCCGAGAATCGATTTTTTAATTATTTTTTTTAATAATTTAATTTTAATCGATTTTTAGGGAAGCGATTTTTTAGCTTTCGAGTGCTCGAATCAAAGTCGAGTGATAGAAAATATTAGCACACGAAAATATTATGTCACGATTATTTTCACATGAACCCACTATCCCGTATTTTTGAAAGCCCTCACTCGGAAGCTAGTGATTGACTTAATTCACGTGTTTCGTTGTAGGTACGCAGGAAGTTGATGATTACCGGATTTTTATAAAATATAAATAAACACGACCTTATCAGAAATTATTAGTATAGCAATATTTTTAATACCGTTTAGCACAAACTTTTACTATTTAGAACTTTTAAATGAAACGTTTATTCCGCCAAGGTTCTTTGTCTATGATAGGTATTTGAAGTTGGTCTCATAATTAAACATCTGTGTTTTGTGCTTGTTTGTCAGATGTCACAACAAATTTCTAATGATAGAATTGAAAACGAATGGTGTGGACTACTAGTTTTTATATTTTCTACTGCTCGTATTTTAAAAAACACGATTTCACCGTTATTGCACACTTCCGATTGAAATTTTCGAGATCTCGAAAATCATAAAACGGCGCCCAGGACCGCAGTTTGGTAGGTCACTACTGTTGTCACCGTGATTTAATCTTAACCAATTTTAAGAGAAAACGCGAATATTGTGAGTGTAAGTATTTAGTGCAGTAGAGAATAATCTCCGGAACCACTGCACGGTGCAGTCTACACACATTTGAAAAAATCTTTCACTATTTTAAAGGAATATATAAATTTGCTGCTTTAGTCATCAAAACTCAATATCTTTAGAATTTACATCAAATTATGTAAAAACTATTTATTACAATCAAAATAAAGTAAAAACTATTTATTAAAATTACTTATTTATTACATTTTATGAAATCAAATATTTAGCTTTTGCTGGGCAAAGGCCTCTCTCCCCCTCTTCCACTTTACCCAATCTTGAGCGGTTTCCCATCATTTCGTGTCCTATGTTCCCAAATCATCACTCCATCTCTTCCTGGGATGGCCACGCTTTCTATTCGCATTTTCGGGGAGCCAGCCAAATAAAGAATATGAAAAATTAAATAAGCAGAGAAAAAAAGTACAGCAAGTGGTCAACAGGGCAGGGCGTGCAACCTACATGACACACGCTGGTAAAATAAATGGCGTCTCAGGAATTATAACTGTCAAAGCTATCTATATAATAATAATGAATCGCTGTGTTGACTGATTCTGGTAACCTTCGGGGAGGAAAGATGGCCGATTGAAAAATGCCCGGCTTTTACTTTTGATTTATTCTGTTTACTGATTTACTCTATTCACTTGACATTGGCGAAATCACTGTGTGGACCGCCATTAAAAAAGAAGAAGAAGAATCGCTGTGTTGCTAAGCTCAAATCTCGAGAGCAGCTGAACCGATTTCGCTTATTCTTTTTTTATGTGTTTGTTACTGTCAGAAGAAGGTTCTTATGAAAGAAAAAGCTGTAAAAGCTGAAAAATCCACCGGAAATCCACCAAGTCAGAAATTTGCAGCGGGGCGCAGCCACTGGCGGGCCGCTAGTAATGTCATATTTATAGTCTCATTTGAGAGCATGCAAATGCGTCTTACGCTGTGGCCTGGCCACATTAGCGAGAATTGTCGAAAGTTCGTGTTAGTTCCTTTAAGGTTATAGAAAGAGACGCCACGAATCTCCGGCGGGTAATTTACAGCATTAGCGACAAGCAAATGAATTTATTTGCATACGCACACATAGGTAATCAGGGTTGCATTGGGTTATCATCTTGGAATATCCAATGACACTCACTTCACGCCCTTGTAACCGGGCATTGGACTCAAAATATACATTTCATACGTATCACCCGTGTAACCAATTTGAGGGCATGTCGCGTGTTTGTTTGTTTATTGATACGGCTCTAGTATATATTTAAATTTTGAGACATCGGCGTTAGACGATTTTCTCAAAATCGTGTATTTTCTAAAGCTTATTCTCCGATTGCATTTTTCCAATTCATGAATTTTACCACACGGATTAATTATTTTCATTCTTTTCCATATGCTGTTTTCCAGCTTTTTCCGAGCTGTTCACCCGTATAAGTATATATATTTTATAAAGTCTACTCAAAGGTTAATATGTATTATCCAAACCAAACCAAATATAACCAACAAGTATCAAAGGTCACAGTCATTTGCTCAAACATCGTGTAGTTTTACATATTCATAGAATCATTTCATATAATTAACATGTAGGTACGTAGTACTGAAAAACGTTGAAGCAAGTAATAATTAAAAAAAAAAAAAACAGGACAATGTCACACAAATTGACTTAGTCCCAAACTAAGCTCTAGGCTTGTACTATGGGTACTAGACAACGATAAACTTACTTATATAGAGAAATATATACTTAAATACATAGAAAACATCCAAGACTCAGGTACAAATACTCGTGTTCATCACACAAATATCTGCCCTTACCGGGATTTGAACCCAGGACCCCTAGCTTCGAAGGCAGGGTCACTCCCAACTAGGCTAGCGTGTCGTGTAGTAATGGGTTAAAGTTTTATCTTTCCAAATCCTAAATATGTCAAAGTTAAATCAGCCTTTAACTTTGACATATTTAGGAAACTGATGAGAACTAAAAGTTTTGTCAAGCTGTGTACAATGTTTACTGTTCAAACTGTAAACGTCTTCTAGCCTCAGCTGTTATATACACACATCAGAAAACACGCGTCAAATTGAATTGCATGTAATAGTGAATCCCCACGCTCGTACTAATAAAACCATGCGGGACCAACTGTTCAATTAATAGTTTATACTCTTATCAGCTACACCACAGCTAGAGACTAGTTAAAGCGGGATGGAGCGAGCGCTCCCGTTCCCAGAATGTTTCAACATGACGTCAACCTCATTAAGAGGTATAAACAAGTTCAGTTCGTATAATAAACCCGACTCGCCGGGGGCGCACACGCATAGATTAACTCGGAGATACGCGTCAAGTGTTTATTTTGTATTTAAAGATGGCCAACAGAACGTTTCTGTTGTGTCTTCTGCTTTCATTATCATTATCGGTCTTCATTGAAAGTGCTTATGGTAAAAGAGGCTGGAGTTCAGGAAGAGGAAGTTCATCAGGGAGACCTTCGTGGGGCTCAAGTAAACCTAGTCACTTCGGAGGATCTAACAAACCTAGCTATCCGTCTTCTGGGTCTGGATTATCTGGATCCAATAGTGGCAGTTCGTGGACATCATGGGGGTCAAGCGGTTCAAATAGACCAAGTTATCCAGCTTCAACATCAGGATTATCCGGTTCTGGATCGAGAAATCCCAGCTATCCATCATCTGGGTCAGGTTTATCTGGGTCCAACAGCGGCAGTGCGTGGTTACCATGGGGATCTACTGGTTCAAACAAACCAAGTTATCCTGCATCGTCATCAGGATTATCCGGTTCTGGAACAAGACAACCCAGCTACCCATCAGCTGGTTCAGGGTTATCTGGATCTAATAGTGGCAATGCGTTTGCACCGGGATTATCTTCTGGTTCAAATAGACCAAGTTATCCAGTGTCGACATCGGGAATATCGGGACATGGATCAGGAAAACCAAGCTACCCAACATCCAATAGTGTCAATGGAGGGGGATCGTCAGGATCCGGGAGGGCGACTTATCCAACGTCTGGTTTCGGATTATCTGGAACTAATTCAAGACCTAGCTACCCATCATCGTCCACTGGGATTTCCGGTACTGGTAATTCAAAGTTCCCCACAACAGGACTAAATACTGGAAATTCAGGATGGGGATCAAACCACCCACCATCAGTCAATACGTACCACCCTACTAATTCCTATAACACAAATTCAAAGTATAATAATAATTATGGCATACCGCACGGAAGTCACAGTACGCATACTGTACATAATTACAATAATTATTACTCAGCACCCCAATATGTCTATGTCAATGAGTATAGACATTCCGGCAGCCGTTTTGGAGATATACTTACAGGGTTGGCATTATACAATTTGGGCCGCTCTCACAACAATTATCACGAGCACTACTACTCCGATGATTACTATAGACGAAGGTACAATTCAGACGGAAGCCAGAATGCAATTTATTCGCCGCAGAACGCTGCAGTTTGCACAATGAAGATTAAGGAGAATGGGCGGGTGGAGACATTAAAGATACCTTGTGAAATAGTGTCAACCTTCACTGAGGGAAAACAGACCCCGATACCTGTTAATCAAGTGAATACGACAGTTTGCGTGACCAACTCGACGATGATCAACAACACTTTGCCCTTGAATGCCTCCTCACCGAATGCAACGCTGTCGACAAATGTGACGATGGTCAACTCGACATCCTGCACCTCGACAATCGATGCGACCGATCCGCTAAGCGCGAAGGGCCCGCCGGTGAATCCATCGGACATGCAGTGTGCTGTCGAGATTAGGACTAAAGACTATTACACCAGTAATGTCGTCGACTGCAATACTCTGCTCCGTTACTCCAAGATGCCAGAACCCAAGAAGGATAGCATATTTTTACCCGAGAGGAAAAAGCTCAAGTCACTCATAAGTAACCCTCCTTGGTGGATGTCTTTGTTCATCGCAGTTAAATAGTTTAAAAGTAATTAAAAAAGTTAATTAAAGAATTAACGACCTATTAAGTATACTCTGTGTTTGCTATTTGCCAAAATGACATTTACAGACTAACAGTTGGCTAAGAGGTTATCTGTTGAATTCTTCGGTGAAATCCTATAGTTATTCTATACCGTAATATGATTAGTTTTTGGCTCAAAAATTCCGCGTAATATCCAGTTATTATTTAGGTATAACCAAATGTTTTATCTTATCGTCAAAAGTCGAAAGGTGAAGATAAATACGTTGAAGCACGATAAAATGCAGTGGTAAATTACGCTCAAAGTTTTATTATATAAATTATTGTTCAACAAATTGCGTTTCTTTAGTTGTTTTAGTAACTTTTATTCACTGTTAATTCTTTGCATGTTTTTTTCCAGGCTTAGATAAATTACTTCGCAATATATTACACGAGCCGTTTTGATTCCTTCGTATCGCATGTGTAATCAAACAAAGAAAAACTCAAAATCAAATTCAGTTTTAAATAAAACTCTACTAACATAAGTTGAAATTCGAATGTATTTCTATTTCACGATATTTCTTTGTTTGATTAAACGTAAATTAAAGTGAATGATCGCTTGAACTATTAAATTACGCCGTGCGGTAAGAATAAGAATCCAATAATAACCCAGATAGCAAAAACACAAGGAAGCTGACTAGGTATGTGTTCAGTTACTTTTGTAATGTAAATTAAACCCAATACGCATAGAGTGAGTCACAAATCCATACAAAGAGCAATTATGAGTTGTACACTATACTTAAGACTAGTCTAGTTTAGTGGTGGTAGGACCCCGTGCAGGGTCCGTCCGGATCGCTACCACCATCTTATCCATTAACCACCCGCCAAGCAACAGTGTTCGCATTGTTGTGTTCCGGTGTGGGGATAAGACAACCGGTGAAATTACTAGCATAGAGGCATTCCAGCGTAGACCTCAGGGTTGGCAACGCATTTGAGGTCTTAGGATTATAGTCTTGAGAATTCAAATGTCGGATTCCACTTACCATCAGGTGGCCTGAGAGCTCGAGGGCCTTCTCCTTAACATAAAAAAGACCACTTATGTGAAACCCGGCAGCTCGACTGATTATTATGCATCTAGGCGCTTCTATTTAACCTACAAAGCATAAATTACATAATTAATCTATTCTAGTCTATTTACATCCCACGGGCGGCGACCCCCGTGACACTCATTAATAAATATAAATAAATAAATACTTATCAGGGGACAATCTCACACAAATTGTCCTAGTCCCAAACTAAGCTCTAAACTTGTACTATGGGTACTAGACAACGATAAACATACTTATATAGAGAAATACATACTTAAATGCATAGGAACCATCCAAGACAAGGAATAAATATTCGCGCTCATCACTCAAATATCTGCCCTTACCGGGATTTGAACCCAGGACCGCTGGCTTCGGAGGCAGGGTCACTCCCAACTAGGCCACCGTGTCGTCATACTCATTGGGGACATCTTTGCATGTTAATATATGAATGTGTCTCCATATTATTATGTGCACTAGTTTCATGCAAAGAGTTTCCTTAAAACTGCGCCGAGCGTACGCCAGATGTAATTATAATTCATATCATCGACTCGTAAAGGTCTAACTTTGTTAAATAAAACATGTGCAATGGCATACAAGTATGTTATAATTTCCACTTTTCAACTTTATATGGGTATTGGCACAATCATCATTCATAACCAAGCCTTCGCCAAAGGAACCACCATGACGGTGTTACTTAGCGTGTTAGCTTTGTCTCTTTTGAAAGTCGCTACAAGCTTTTATTCCCGTTATATTTTTAGTTAGTTCCTTCTTTATTATAATAATATATAGGTAAATACTCGTAACTCGTCCAAGAGACAGATTAAAAAGATAACTCTTAACAAACTAAGCTGAAACTAAAGACGATTAATACCTATACAAACACCAAACTTCGGTCGGGTAGAATAATACGCCAATTAAATAACTTTAAAACACAAACTACCCGTAATTGAAGACAAAAAGTGATTTTGCGAAGTACGTATCTGAGTCAGTAGACTGCCACGGTGTTTTCAGTTTTTTGTTCTTATTTTAATAAAAACCGGCCAAGTGCATGTCGGACCACGCACAGTGAAGGGTTCCGTAGCTGGGATGAACGTTCATGGTTGATTTTTTTTATTTTTTTTTATTAAAATCTCAAAAACTACATACCGTATCGTGTTCAAAACAATTTTGGTTGGATGTATTTCGTATGTTCTACTACTGTAATTTTTATTAGAATGTTCTATTTAACAGTTCAAAAGCTACCCACCCGGACAGAATTTTTACAACTTTAGAAGCGTATATCTCGCCAACTGTTCACTTACGTAAAAAAGTTACTTACTTAAAAACCTCTGTATCATTTTGGAAGCCCTATCTAAAAACACCCCACACGCTGATGTAACTCAAAAAAAAATTGTTCGTCGCCTAGTTACATGTATGGATTGCCACCCCTAAATATATTTTTTTTTCAATGTTAATACATCATTGTATAGCGGTTCATAGGATACATCTATCCTCCAAATTTCATTTATATAGTGCCAATAGGCTCTGAGTAAAATGGCTGTGACATACAGATGGACAGACGGACAGACGGACATGACGAAATTATAAGGGTTCCGTTTTTGCCATTCGGCTCCGGAACCCTAAAAAAGATTACAATTGAACTGATGTTGCTGAGAACTCCTTGGCATGGAGTGGTAAGAAAAACAGGATAATGCGAATGATCAGATGCAAGTGTTTTTATGGGGTCTATGTTGGAAATTTTGAGTGTCATTTGTCATGAATATAGGTAGACAAAGAGTATTTGTATTGTATTGTATTGTAGACAGTTGAAAATACACAGAGTATGTATTTCTATTTTCGCTATATCACAACAAAATATATAAAATAAAAATAAAGTTAAGGTAAAAATTAAAGGAGGCAAGCATAGAATGAAAGCCATGTACGAATCTGACGCGCACTTAGCCGGTTTTTGACATTTCAACCTCTTGATCAGATAATAAACATGAGCTTCGCATCGTCTAATATTGAACGTGTTAAATTATTTTTGGTCTAGAACGTTTGGTATAATGTGCAATGTTGAATCATGCACTTCATTATAGTCATACCTATATTTTTATACACATGTTTTATGTCCTAAAGCACTTTTGGCCTAATATTGAAAAATATAAAATGATATGACTTGAAGGAAAAATCTGAAATGTTATTAAAGTTACAAGATATCTGGCCTAATATGCCACAGTCCTAAAATTACAATGCCTAAAGTGTTTTAGCTTTAAAATTATTATCAAAAAAACGAAAAGTTATTTTTCTACTTTGTTTATTAATGCTATATTCCACTGCGATATTCCGCAGTGATTTTGCCAATGTCAAGAGTAAAACAGTAAACAGATTAAATCAAAAGCAAAAGCCGGATATCTCAATCGGCCATCTTCCCTCCCCGAAGGTTACTGGAAGACCAAAACAAAAAGTTAAATGTGCAAGCGCACAACGTGTTGTTATAATGACAGATAACATAAACATGTTATCTGTCACTATCGAAAGTGACAAAGAATACTTTAACTAAAATAGGTATATTATGCGTTTATGAAAAAGGGGTCAAGTATTTAGTACAATATTCGGAATAAAATAAGGATAATTTATTTAAGGGATATTCGACACAATTATACAAAAATAATTTTATATTTTGACCAAACGAAATCCAGCAAAGCAATTTCGAGCAAAAAATAATATCCACAATTAGTCGTTAGGCGAAACGTTGCTATGAGAAAATTTAAGAGACGAACAAGAATCAGGGCCTCTATTCAACTGCGTTATAACGATATCGTTTTTGACCTGTTTCCGTATTGTCAACGTTTTGATAACTCTTATGTCATTTACAATAATAGTGACATAAACGATTCTTAAACGTGTCAAACACGATATCGTTTTAACGCACCTGAATAGAGGCCCAGACAACTTAACCCAAATACGAGTTATCTTCAAGTAATTATTATTTACATACATACATAACATCACGCCTTCATTCCCAGAGTGGGGTAGGCAGAGCTACAGAAATACCAACAACAGAAAAAGACTTGTTGATAATTCTGTAACCACATTTTGCACAATCAGGCCAAGAAGTTTACTAGTGTATTAGTGACAGGTTGCAAGCCCATCGCCTAACAATACTACAAGCCCTTATTCCCTTAGTCGCCTCTTACGACATCCACGGGAAGACATGGAGTGGCACTATTCTAACCCGGCAACCACACGGTAACGGGTAACAGTATTATTTGGTAACTTATTATTAGGTACATCTATATTAATAAGTATAAGGACTAATACAATTTTTAATAATTTTTATTTAAGTGGACTAATAGATACATTGATAAAGTTTTTCCAGATATTATTATGTGTCCCAGAGCTTGACGTACTTGTTGGTACTTCTGTAACCACATTTTGCACAAACAGGCTTAGATGTGTGTTAGTGACAGGGTGAAAGCCCATCGACTAACAGTACTAGGAGCCCTCATTCCCTTAGTCGCCTCTTACGACATCCACGCGAAGTCAAGGAGTGGCACTATTCTTACCCGGCAACCACACGATGTTGTCTTATATATGTATGTACACCTTATTGTACAAAACACAGAAGTTTAAATAAAATATTTACAGGAACGTACAAAGGCAAACTTATACCTTTCAGGATCTCTTCCAGCTAACCTTTGAGTGATTAGGGAAATAAAAACAAAAAAAAGTGGCAACGAGTAGATGTGAGTACAAAATAAAGTAATGAGTTCAAACGGAAACTGTGTGGACTAAATTTAAGACCTAAAATGATGAATAAACACATCAGTGATACTTGAGTCCGAAGCCGTACTACAAGCACACACCGGCGCCAGTTCCAAAAATGGTCGTGTTAAGGTCTATTGGGATCGATCTGTCATCACGAACAGAACTATTGGCGCCAACAAGCCTGATATCGTGTTAAAAGATTGATCTCGACGCCGGGCAGTGTTCGTCGACGTCACCATTCCACATGACGAGAACCTCGTGAAGGCTGAGAAGGACAAGCTCAGTAAGCATGTACGTTGTACCTTTGGCTCACGAGGTGACCGCTATGTGAGATGTTGACTCAACGATCATTGTCCCGGTAGCTGTTTCGGTGAACTGTCTTATAGCGAAGGGTCTAGACCAATACCTTACGAGACTCGCCAGATGGCTGGTTCAAGGGCCAGATAAAGAAAGCAGTACTCCTCGACACGGGACGTCTTGTGAGGAGGTTCCTCTCTCTGCAGCCCTAACCACCGGTAGCTTGAGCCCTGCGCATTAATATTTCGTACCTAGCAGATTTCGCGGAAACTATAAGACAAGGAATGAATATCGATATTGTAGGTTTATAGTAAATTTATTAAATTTACAGTGTACGGTTTTCGTAAATATTGGATTAAAACGTGTTTCGGGACACATTTGAAAATGAAACAGTCGTTAAAAATCTCCCCTAGACCAGATACAGGATACAGAACTTACTTCGCATCATACTTAGTTCCATTTCGGGTAAAATTTTGAACCTTTTGAACGCCTTACGTCAAATACAAATGTGTCACTCACACGCCTAACATGTCATAAAGTTTTGCAAAATTTAACTATCCATACGAAATAACGTCTCTTTTAAACTGTACCTGTACCTATATAATGGTCGGTGGCGTTGTAGTAACGACAGCTCATGACAGTACAGATATTTTTACGGCGATATTTCCGAAAAGGTCAAAGCTGGCGTAACTGTTGATTGGTTGGTGATAAATTGCCATAATAGGTATACTCTTATGGACGAATAAATTATCTACAACATTTTTTTTTCTCAGACATATAGGTAAAAGTTATTAAGGAATGGTTGGTGAGCGTGTAGCTCAAAACGGTTATGAATTTGAAAGTGTATCAATTAAAGTTGTAAAAAAATATATAAGGTTACATCTGCTCTTTGATTTTTTTTCTCAACGACACACCATATTCTAGAGATATAAGTTAACAATCTAAAAAAGGCAACTATTTTATAAATCTGCATGACCGCAATAACAACTTAATGTTACCTGTAATCGCAAAAACAATAACAATACCCACATTGCGTGGCTTCGTATCGAGGAATGTCACCTTTTCAACAATGGCGGCCACTCGCAGGTAAACATTCCGAACGGTGCGCGGTGTTGCCACTTGTTGAACACTCCACCCCATATTATTAAGCGAATAAAGAACATCCAAGAAAGTGCGCGTCGTTTTAATCGCTTCTTATCAGTAGTTATTGTTAAGTTTATTAAGGAAAAGTGGATTGAAAAGTAGCCCGTGGCAAATTTCTATGTGTATAACTAAGTATTTAAGTCATACTGACTTGGTATTTTTGCAGGTCTCGGGTGATGGTAGTAATTGTGTGGCAACACGCGATTGGAATTAATGGCCGTGGGGAAGTCGAGCGAGTGGCAGCGAATCAGTCGCTCAGTCAGTCAACGACTAACTTCAGTGTAGTGCGCTAGAGTGCACGCGTATATTTATGTTGTTGCGAAATTAGAGAGCCGAGCGTCATGTTTCGCTACGCGTTTGTGTTCCTTTGTGCGGTGTTAGTGTTATCTAATGTAGCGTCGATTGACGCTAGGAAAAGCTATGGCGGAGGAGGTTCCAGGCACTCGTACAGCTATCCAAAGTCTCCGGGTTTGTCAGGCGGAGGCAGCCATGGTTATCCGTCATCTGGTGGCGGAAGTCACAGCTACCCAGCCTCTGGCGGTGTATCGGGAGGAGGTCGCGGCGGGAGTCACGGGTACCCCGCTGGAGGGGGCGGAAGTAATGGGTACCCTGCTGGAGGTGGCAGCGGAAGTCATGGCTACCCCGCCAACAGTGGTAATACGGGAGCCCACGCATATCCTGCGTCAAATGGCATGTCAGGAAACAATAATGCAAGATACCCTGCTTCCCACGGAAACAATCACCCCAGCGGAGGAACAACAAATATACATCATCATTACAACTATAATCCACCTCAGCAAATTAGTTATGCATCACCTCATGGGGCACCGATGAGTTACCCAGTGTACCGAGGCGCTCCGCCCAATTACGTGTATCAATACAAAAATTCAGGAAGCAAGTACGGTACGTTAATAGCCGGATTAGCATTGTTGAACCTCGGAGCTTTGGGTGTTGGAGCCTACAGTCTAAGTCAGAACCACAACAGAAACAACAACTACCAGCCTCAACAGGATGAAGTATGCTTATTCGGCATAAAGAAGGACAACGGAGACTACGAACAAACGAGGATCGGTTGCGAGTTAATTAGTAGTTTTATTTACGAAGACATGGCTAGGAGTCAAAGTCAACCGACAAACACTGCGACGGTGACAACGACCGTGAGGAACACGACTATTGTGAACATGACAAATCATGTACCTGATATGCCGCAAGCGCCAGGGGCCGTTAACATGACTGTTAGTTTTACTATGTTACCAAACGGCACAGTGATTCCGGTGAGTGTGACCGCTAATGACACAGCCAATGTGTCGAACGTGGGGTCGCCTGCGCCAGCAGGCGGTTCGTCGTCGGTGTCGGTGACGACCGTCACGAACACCACGACCGTGAGTGCGCTAGACGTCAAGGGGGCCCCCGTCCAAGTTACACCCGGAATGGAGTGCTTTGTGATCAGGAAAATCAGTAATCTCTCGACAATGAAGAAAACTGTCCCTTGCGGCCTACTGCAAACTTACGCGGATAAATCATTACAAAGAAAACCGAACTCCGCTGCTCGTAATGTGCCAGTATTAACGATTTCGGCTATACTATGTGCTGTCTTTGTTATGTATTAAAGAATAAGATTTTGATACTTAGTGATAAGCATGTTGTTTGATATTTTTACTATACTTCTATAATTGCCAACAAGCTAAAGCTCTTCGATTATTGCAAGCTATTTCAGTACTTAATCTGTTAATATCTCCCTTTTGTATTGTTTGAGGAGCCAATACTTGCAATTCTATTTTCAAAATGTAAGTTATAGGTTATTTAAGAAGCAGTACTAATTACTCCATTTTTAA
The DNA here is from genome assembly GCA_949316455.1 of Acleris holmiana. Lineage (NCBI taxonomy): Eukaryota > Metazoa > Arthropoda > Insecta > Lepidoptera > Tortricidae > Acleris > Acleris holmiana. The sequence goes on from OX438766.1 coordinate 16,368,853, forward strand.
TCTGAATCCAAGTTACAGGATTTTATGCCTACATTTAAGTTTTCTATTCTTAAATTTTACGTCACGTTCCGCTCATAGAAAAAAAAAAACATTTTATTAATGTCCGTTATAGGTATGTATCAGTAACTAGGTATGTAGACCTTTTTAAAGAGATTTATTGTTATTATAGCAGGCAGTGCCTTTTAAACTTGGGTCATTTACCTTTTTATAACCTAGTTTTATAAAGTCGTGTTTATTTCTAATCTAATCTAATGTATCACGCAATGTCTACGTTCGAATATTTGACGAATTTAGCACAGTACCTTTCATAATCTAATTGTCACCTTTGAACAAAATTTTAGTGTGTGTATGATGTACGCTTGTGTTGTGTGTGATCTCATTGACGTTTCCGTTCGAAATTAATTGTGATATCCGTGGGACCCAAAATGTATTTTGTTCAATAAAAATACCTTTTACCGTTACTGCTTTGTGATTTTTGACATGCAGAGATAATAATAGGGTTTCGCTGTTGCATCAGTGTCATCAGCGCCAGTATTTGTCTGGTATACACAAATGACTAATGGTTCTGTGAAAACAGTAATTACAGTAAGGTCTATTGAATGCTAAATAGCTTGAAGTGGATAAGATTGGTCCCCCGCGGGCTGCCGAAACTATTAGGTATACTGCAACCACATTATATTTATAGCCGCTTTCTTTAGTATAGCGGCAGTGGGACCATTCCTTAAAATTCGTGTTGAGATGAACTCATAATGAAGAAAATAAACGCCACAATACATTTAACGTAGTTATTTCAACCACTACTTAACTGTTGACGCTGCAGCATATTGAAATTTGAACCGTGTGCCTGTATCTATACCAACAAACTTGCTTTTTCGAAACCATATTGTTTTTGATCGATAGGTACCGTAACAGTATGGTTAAAATACTAAACTAAATAGAATAGCGTGGAATTAACCAAACTAAAAATACTAATTCCATTGCTGTGCGTGCCTTACACCCTTCACCTGAAATTATTATTGATTACTCACCACATGAAGTAAAACATCGCGTGCAGACAGTATATACATGACGACATTAAAAACGCCATTGTCCAGTCACTAGCCTTGTTGGTAGCAAGATAACAATCCTGCTAAGGAAGTATTTTTGAAATAAACACAAATATTTGTTTGTAAGTACTGGGCCTCTATTCAGGTGCGTTAAAACGATATCGTGTTTGACACGTTTATGAATCGTTTATGTCACAGTCGCCATTATTGTAAATGACATAAGAGTTATCAAAACATTGACAATACGGAAACAGGTCATAAACGATATCGTTATATTATAACGCAGTTGAATAGAGGCCCTCGATGTGTTCTTCTTCTTTTTTATTAAATGGCGGTCCACACAGTGATTTCGCCAATGTCAAGTGAATAGAGTAAATCAGTAAACAGAATAAATCAAAAGTAAAAGCCGGGCATTTTTCAATCGGCCATCTTCCCTCCCCGAAGGTTACCGGAATCCTGGATGTGTTCATGAATTTATTTTCATATGTAATCAATCAGCAGTTGTTTAGTTACCATAGTAGCTAGTACCTACCAATCGCAATTGATAATGTCTAAACTAGACTATTCTGTTAAAGGCCTATAAACCTAGTGCTTAGTCTTGGACTTTCTCACTTAGTATAAGATATTTTCAGACCTTTTTTATTTAAATATTATCTTGGACACTGAATACACATCAAATCCATCTATATAATTCCAAGCGAGTCTCTCCGATGATGATGATTTCCATCTTTTAGTTGCATTCATTCATACACACATGTATAGGTTTTGAATATCTATGACAGTGCATAGTTGGCAAGCGATGCTACTGAAATGACGAGCCGCATTAATGTATACATCCGGCCGGGATCTTTCACTTGGCCATTGTCGTAATCCTAGGAAATTGAATTATCCAGCCGATATCGGCAATAATAGTGCTTCCACTGCATACCACGTAACAACCAAAGCAAAGAAAGTGCAATACTGTGTAACTACACTCAGGAAACGTCCTATTTTGCACCTTATTGAATTTGTTAATAATGCTTTCTTAAACGTCGCGTTGCGTTGGAACTTCACACGGTATCAGTTTCACCTGCGTTCTGTGTTGACAGAGTCAACAATCTCCGACGACGCACGACAAGGATTGAAATGCTTCTCGATAGTGAGAAACGTGTTACTGGGTGACTGTCAATAATAACCACGGCATTTTATAAAGTTAAAAAATACTTTTAATTGTTTTCAGAAAAAATAAATCTGTGAACCGTAAAAAGTTGCGTTTGCACTGGTATATATTGATCAGTTATAAATTGATCCATACCTACCCATAAACAATGATTTTTATGAAATCGTATTGATTATTCTATAATAGGAGGGCATAAATATAACTCTGATGTTGATTTGTTTATTTCTTGGTTTGTTTTAACCGCTTTTCAGCTGCCAGCTTGAAATCTATACTGTGTGATCTAGAAATTCCTAAAAATACGATCAAAGTAAGCTCTTAACTTATATTCATTTCCTTAACAATATCTCGAGTTCCTAGAATAATACACTTGTTTACTCCACGGTGGTCGTAGGTATGTAACTTACAGTGAGTGATAAAAAGCAGCTACGAGTAGTTTTGCATTTAATATCTTACGTATATAGGCTTAAAGATTAAAGTACTTTTTCTCTTACAGCAATCAAGATTAAGTTCATCGTTTAGGGGAGAAATTGAGTCACGAAATGAAAAAAATATTTGCATTAGGAAATATTGGGCAATACGAATATAAAAAAGATTATGTTTTGATAGAGATATTGGTATGATCACAATCAAAATATTGTGGGAGTTAACCCTTACAACTCCCTGTGGTTGTGCACACAACGCGGCATAAATTATATTAGTATATTTAAAATAGATTAAAATAATTGAACAAATAAATAATAATAAATCATAAATATGCATGCATAATATTAAGATTACTGTAAGTAAGTACTGTATAATATTAACAAGTCAAACTTTTTGAACTTTTAAGTAGGTACATTCGCCCACACAGCCCACAGCTGAGTGACCAATGAAGATAAACAGAAAGAAACTGTCTTGGTCGTGCACATGAGATTCTTATGTAAAATCTAAATTCATCTCTTTCTACATTTTCTCACTTCCGTCTTTAATGGGCAGTTAATTGTGTGGCTGTTTGTTTGTACACTATTAAATTATTTATTTAATCATTTCATTACCACATTATGACATTTATGACATATTAAAAATTATCATACCATTTTTTTTTAATTATAAATAATAAAATTAACTTAGTCAATTATCACATAATTAAACTATGAAATTTCTTAAATGGGTACAAAGTCAGACATAACGTCAGGCAATTCTTTACCATCCGGATCTAGGCAATAAGGTACCATTGTTAAAAATTAAGCCAGAGTTATTTCGTAATGGTTCTTAATTTAAATGTCTGTAGTACTTCAAAGATTTTTCTATGGTGAATAGGGACCAAAATGACTGGGTGTTTGACCAATTATTTTTCCAAAATAGCCTTCCTACCTAGAGATGGCAATGCGATTTTTATAAATAAAACAAAATATGTACATAAATAAAATATGGAAGTCTTACGATCAGAAAATATGATATTTGCAAATTTTTCAGTAACTTTTAAATTCGCGACTATTCATTTGTCATGGCGTTCAGAAAGTATATACTAGGTTTACACGGGCTTAGTAGCTAATGCTTAGTACTTGTCACTTACACTTGTCGAATGTGTGTAAACATGTTGTATAAGTGCAACTGCAAGTGCAAGTAATTAAAACCAGCTAATAATCTACTTATACTTGTCACTTGGTGAATGGTGTAAACATTTAATCTATGGCGATATCTTGAAAACTAATACCATTCTCTAACACCAATGTGTAGACGGTTACTTGCCACTTGTCACTGAGCATGTAAGTCCCTAACCACCTACACTAATGACAAGTACTTAGCCCGTGTAAACCTAGCATAAGTGGTAAAATTGGAGGTAATGTAGAGCGCAATGAATCAATAATACACATCAATAGTACATTAATTCTCCTAATTGCAATTACTCTTATAACATACATCAATTTCACGGTAAATTGGGTTACACCTACAATTAAAACTGGCAGGAATAGTATTCGCTAGAATGATCGCCAAAATGAAAGAAAGAAAGAAAATACATTTATTCACAACAACACAACAATAGCAAATAAAATATAATAAACAGAAAATGATCCGTTGTTGCGACACGGTCCTAACTCAGCATGTGCTGGCGGTTATACCAGCGCTGATCTTCCGTTAGGACCGCTCGGTGACAGCACGGAAAGTGACACAAAAAACAAAAAAACATTTAAAATAAGTAACTAATAAGTAATGACGTAAACATGATGTCTGATGGATGGTCAGATGTCCAGATATTACGTGAATAAGCAAACCGTAGCAACGTTCATTTTGTTAATTACACATACATAGGTACCATCACGCCTTCATTCCCAGAGTGGGGTAGGCAGAGCTACAGAAATACCAACAACTCTAAAAAACTTGTTGGTAATTCTGTAACCAAATTTTGCAAAATCAGACTAAGATGTTTACTAATGTATATATTAGTGACAGGTTGCAAGTCCATCGCCTAATAGTACTACAAGCCCTTATTCCCTTAGTCGCCTTTTACGACCTCCACGGGAAGACATGGAGTGGCACTATTCTAACCCGGCAACCACACGGGATGATTTTGTTAATTGGGTTGGGTTAAAGTCAGATCGTATCAGATCACACAACATAATAATAATACATAATAATTGATAAATTGGTCGACTACCTATCCTATTATCAAGTTTTGTGGATAAGGGGTAGTATTGTTAACAACGAATGAATAAGCAAGAAATGTATGGGAACGCGAGGTCGGGAGCAAAGATGTGAGCCTGGGTAGCTTGCGAAGATGCATGGGGGAGAAATGTGTGCGTGTATGAGAGCGAAAGAGACAAATATCCTACAGGGATAGCAATATCACATCTGTATAGGGTGATCGAACCAGTAATGAACAAGGTCCAATGACGGACACTTGACTCTTATTTTACAGAAGATAAAGTTTATTCATTTGTTTTGCAACAATCAATTTATAACCTTATGATCTTTGAATTAGGAGTGAAGTGTCCATTATTGGTGCCTGTCAGCTTAAAGTGTCCAACACTGGTGCCATCAGGCCATCACCCTAGGGTACTTAAAATCAGCGATAAACGACTTATATATGGACGGAGTCGAAAGCAACAGTCGTCATAAAGCAAACGCACAGCTGTTTCACAACATTATGACGAATTAACGTACTATCAAGCGTGAAAACGTATTTTACTTATTATTTATTCTGAATGTAGAAACTATGCCGGTAGAAGTAGCTGTACTTTTTAGTACCTTATCGTAGTAACGTATTACTAAATCGCTATGAGTTTACACTTGGAATAGCTGTCAGTTCATATGAACTTTGACGTATTTATGTGACAAAACTGTCACCGCCAAGACTAGTCTAATCGCGGTTTGATAATATTAAAGTACTCATTGTTTGAATTTAGAACTTCAATAGCTGCGATAGGGTACTAATATGAACATTCTGCCGTAATGCCAAAGAAGGCGACTAACTGCATAGTAATAGTTTAAGCATTTTAAATCTATTGTGGTTAACAATAGGGTATAGAATTTTTCGACTACTACATTGTAGTTAGCCGCCTTCTTTTGTATTATGGCAGATCTCTTGTGGGTTTCACCGTACGCACGGAGTGACTATACCGTATGACTCAGTCAGGATACATCTGTTTTGTTAGGGATCATTGTCTGCATCGACTTTATCATTCGGACAATGCTCGCAATCTTTCTGGGCCCCTTTTCTACTGACTGGGGTAAAACCATAGAATGAGAACTAAAGGCATAGAAGGAGCTTTAAAACGAAAGCGTCAAATCTATATCTGTTTCGAAAATTTCAATACGAATGTTCAATAAAAAGGAAAGAGTAAATAGTCTAGTTCTTGCTAAAACTAGCCGTATACACTCGTGTAAACTGGTCACCATCGTCGTAGATTAACCTATACGATATCTGCATACATAAATATAGTAATAATTAGAAATTACCTAGTATTTTTAAAGTTGTAGAACAATAGGAGTTCCATTTGAGGAGTAGAATTGATATCTACATTTAAAGCCCCATGATCAGAGACACCTTGTGTATGCAACAGTTCAGGGCTGGAATTCTACAAGGTAATAACGATATCGTTTTTGACCTGTTTCCGTATTGTCAACGTTTTGATAACTCTTATGTCATTTACAATAATGGCGACTGTGACATATTCACATATATATGTATATACACGATTCCAAACCACGTCAAATGCGATATCGTTGTAACGCAGTACTTAGAATAGAGGCTCAGTTATTGTTCTATGGTTTACCGGATAAAACCATATCGCCTTTGACGAGTTTCCATATTGTTATCATTTACTCTTATTGACTGTACACGTCAAAGATAATATAAACTCTGGGCAAAATAACACGTAGCATGAGTCTACTAAAAAAAATCACTGAACGGGTTAGGTATCATACTAATTGACATTATCATTATATCACGCATGTTAATATAACCCCAAGCCTGATAAGTGATAGATAACTCTTTAAAAATACTTGCTTTTAGATCCGTTAACTTTAAACGACCTTTCATTACATCAAACCTCGACAACTTTAACTATCTAACAAAATAAAATCCGTCCTTTCGTTCTGGTAGGATATAAAGAGAGACACACACAAACAGGAAACTACCATAGAGGATCAAACTGACACCACGGCTCTATTTTTAACCGACATCAAAAAAAGGAGGAGGTTCTCAATTCGTAGGGTTTTTTTTTAAGATTAATTAATCTTCAACTGTAAAATATAGTAAATATTACTAGGCACAAATAAACAAATTATTATATATTATCCAAGTCAAGAACAGGCACTCGCGCATATCACATAAACATTTGCCCAAATCGGTAATCGAATCCGGGAGTTTCGTACATAGGATCACTACCAGCCAGGCTAATGGCGAATCAAGTCAAGTATAAAATATACTAAATTGCTCCTCATTGGGCAAATAAGGCAGTAAAGAGTCCCTTAAGATCCGCGCCCGCGATGCGTGCGCTTGACACGCAAATGCGCTTTCGCGTTCCACTGCGTTATATAATACGAATCCTCATACAATATGTCAACTATACAACTATACATGCACGTGCGTGTCACGCGCACGCAACTGTTGTGCCGAAGCCTTAAGGGGTCCTTTTTTAAGAGACTTCAAAATACTGAGGAGGTTCTTGATTCGTCAGGATCTTCTTTTTATATATGTTCCCCGATTCCTCAATCCAATATTTCAAGTATACATACATAAAACAATACATAGGGTGATCGAACCAGTAATGGACAAGGTCCAATGTTGGACATTTGACTCTTATTTTACGGACAATAAAGGTTATTCATATGTTTTGCAACAATCAATTTACAACCTTATGATCTTTGAATAAAGAGTAAAGTGTCCATTATTGGTGCCTGTCAGCTTAAATTGTCCAACACTGGTGCCATCACTCTACTGTGGACATACTTAGAACCTCCTCCTTTTTAGGGTTCCGGAGCCGAATGGCAAAAACAGAACCCTTATAATTTCGTCATGTCCGTCTGTCCGTCTGTATGTCACCGCCATCGCCATTTTACTCAGAGCCTATTGGCACTATATAAATGAAATTTGTAGGATAGATGTATTCTATGAACCGCTATATAATGATGTAGTAAAATTGAAAAAAAAATTTAGTGGTGGCATTCCGTACACCTAGGGGACGACAACTTTTTTTTGAGTAAAAAAGTTTTTTTTACATAGGGCTTCCAAAATGATACAGAGGTTTTTAAGTGACTTTTTTACGTAAGTGAACAGTTGGCGAGATATACGCTTCTAAAGTCGTAAAAATTCTGTCCGGGTGGGTAGCTTTTGAACTGTTAAATAGAACATTCTAATAAAAATTACAGTAGTAGAACATACGAAATACTTCCAACCAAAATTGTTTTGAACACGATACGCTGTGTAGTTTTTGAGATTTTAATTTAAAAAAAAAAAGAATTTCAACCATGAACGTTCATCCCAGCTACGGAACCCTTCATTGTGCGTGGTCCGACATCCACTTGGACGGTTTTTTTGAATTTGGTTGGTTGGTTTGGTTTGAAAGTAAGGAAGTTTACGCTGCCTCCGGTTTGTTTTAGGTAGGTACTGAGTACGCCTAAGTACTACTTTTATTTCTATAATTTAAATATTTTTGTAATGTATAATAGTTTTAGTTCATAAAGTGTTTACATACATAAATATACTCAGTCGCAGATCAAGTACTGGCACGAAAAAACGATACAGTCCTAGAGGAATAGTATTGGAATGAAAGAAGGATGTAGCAGTACATACTCCTTTCATTGTTTTCTTTTTTCTATTTTGTTATGTCGAAATGTCGCGAAATCTTTTGAATAAAAAAGATTTCGAAATATGGAATGCCCGCCGGTGCTTTTCAGGGGAACGCTCCAGAGTCTCCAACGGACCGCGTTGGCATTCACATGTGAACTGATGTATATTTAAACGTTAAAATAATTAAAAGAATAAACACAAGAAACACTGCTTATTCTGCGTAGCTTAGTTAAAAGTGCGTAATGTGCGCTTAGGAATAGGCGCCTACTAGGCTTACATGGTGGAGGTGCGGGGTACTTTACAGTATAAACCAGACGAAGCGAATCTAAAAATCGGGAGATCCTACATCTGTTAAGCTGTGCCGATGTAGAACTTCTTCGTGCGCGATTAAAAGATTCCAATCTCCATTGGAGTCGTTTTTGATACCCAAGACCCGATTCGGTTGCAGGAAGGGTTCTGCATGGGCTTAGCTGGACATATTATAGATTGCGAGATCCAGCAGCCGTACCCTATAATTACAGCAATGGGTTCTAACGTGCGCTCAATGAGGGCGTAGGTACGTTCGCAGCAAAAATTGACTATGCAAGCCACTTGAGGGCACACCAGGGGCCTATTTTATAATGCTACAAGTTACAAATTACAAGCGGAACTCTCTATCTAGTAAAAGGAGTTACAATGAGACTTCCATTTGCTTTATAAAACAGGGCCCAGAGAGCCACAATAATCTGGCTCCGCACCTTTTGGGAGTACGTGAAGCATCCCTCATTCCACTTGGCTCCCTCCCTCGCTGTTGCCGGCAAACGGCGAACGGCATGATATCATCATCATGTATCTTATGTTATCTTACAGTTTAATCATTTGTGCAATTACCCTTATACACACTCAGCTGTTCGAATGTGCAGGTTTCCTCACAATGTTTTTCCTTTACCGTAAGAGCATCGGGTAATGTACTTAAGTTAGAAAAACTCATTGGTACATGGTGACCGTGGGGGTTTGAACTCGGTACCTTACGATCACGAGTCGACCTTTTAAGCCACTAGGCCACAGAGCTCTTATCATCAGCATGATACATGATCATCATGTATCAATACAAATCTATATATTTGTATAAATTAGAGTCAGTTCCACATGAGCAAAGTCTATTTACTGAATTAACATACATAGTTAGTGAAAACAGGATTCTTGATCCGGCAGGCACGGGGGTCGCAGGGGCGCATTATTACATAAGTCTTGTAGTACTCTGGGTTCGCGCCGTCGTTGCGGATGTAGTTACGGACTCCCACCACCGCGAGCCCGATCCCTATAAGCGCTAAACCGGAACTACACATGATTTCCGGTATTTCCCAGCATCCTCTTTTAAAAAGTCCAACGAGAGTATTAGGGAACTTCACCACATGGCCTATCGTTGGGGGCATAGGCATTTTGGAGGAGTACTTGATAAACAGTTGTAATTAAAAATTTCTCCGCTGCGTGATTTTTTATTAGACGTCAGTTGTGATTATGACTTATGATTGTAAAATTTAAAAAATACAAAATAAATATACAAACTTTTGACACCTTCAATTCTAGCCAGACGAACCTCTTTATAACGGTTATGAATTAGTCGTTATTTTCGATGTTTCTGATTGAGTAGTAAGTATGCCCAATACATGCCCATTACTGGTCACAATGATCGCTATTCGCGTACACGTATTATTTAGTACAGTTAGCTACAAAGATATATTTAAAAATATGTACACACAACTTTATAGGAAGGAAAAGAATTATTAATATAATGCAGAGACTCGGATCTATAACCGATTGTGCAACAGTGTACAAAATAAATAAATATCAGGGGACAAACTCACACAAATCGACTAATTCCCAAACTAAATTCTAGGCTTGTACTATGGGTACTGGACAACGATAAACATTCACAGAGAAATATATACTTAATAAATAGAAAACATCCAAGACTCAGGAACAAACATTCGCGCTCCTCACACAAATATCTGCCCTTACCGGGATTTAAACCCAGGTCCGCTGGCTTCGGAGGCAGGTTCACTTCCAACTAGGCCAACGTGTCGTCAGAAATTGACAGACTTTATTAAATTACTTATCGGATTCTCTTCAATTAAAAAATCTTGTATTTTTATAGGTGAATCCCAATGCTTTCTGTGGAGGTTTATCAAAAATATCACCTTATCACTTTATGTACAGTTTACGTGCAATTTAATGTACCTAGTAATAATAATCAGGTAAATATAGTCTACTGTTTACAAAGTAAACAATGCATGTTATAAATGTTATAATGTCGTGTACGTCTTTATCCTTTTACGATGTGTAGGTATCGTGTTATTAAAGTGAAATCAATTAATTTATTATTGTCCTGTGGCAAATCGTGAAAACGAGAAGGTATTTTATTATAAACTTGATTGCACTTGCTATACGGGCCATTAAAACAGACAATTTTATTATGATAATTGTCTTATCCGCGGTGGTGTGGTCGTGGTGCTTGTGTTGGTGGCCGTATCGTAATGTTTTTACTTGATATTAAATATCGTAGTTTTAAATTTGGAATATCTTCCTGAACCAAAACAAATTAATTAGACTTTAATTCTAGTATAGTCTCTCTCTCTCTCTTGTTCAGCTTATAGCCACCCAATGCTGAGTGTAGGCATCCTGCATTGCTCGCCACTCATCTCGTATAGTATTCTATTGAAATTAAAGTTCAATCAAACGAAAAGTTAGCCCAGGGCCTCTATTCGACTGCGTTATAACGATATCGCGTTTGACGTGTTTTAGAATCGTTTATGACTCGGTCGCCAGTAGAGATGTTGTTAGGCGCTAAGCAGCTAATGTAGCAATAACGTCAATAAATAGTCATAGCTCTGCTCGTAGAAAAGAGTACGCTATAGCATTGATAGCAATGCAGGGCTGGGATTCTACACTGTTATAACGATATCGTCTTTGACGTGTTTCCGTATGGTCAACGTTTTGATAACTCTTATGGATTTACAATAATGGCGACTGTGACATAAACGATTCTAAAACACGTCAAACACGATATCGTTCTAACGTAGTAGAATATAGGCCCAGGGTCTCTATTCTATTAGGGTAAAACCATATTGTCTTTGAAGTATTTCCGTATTGTTAACGTTTTGATAACTGTCATGAAGGTACTTGACAGTAATGGTGGCTGAGTTAAAAACGATACTAAAACACGTCAAACTCAAAAAAAAGGCCGTAGAATAGAGGCACAGGTTATTTGCTTCGTGTTTTAAGACCTCTCATTATGTATTATTAATTAAAGCCTGACAAGATTCTATTTAGCCCTATTTCAATACAAATTAGTATTGAGATAGGGCCAAATAGAATCTTGTCAGGCTTTACATAAACTACTTTCGCCTTGCTGTCGAGTGAATATGATGGTTTATCAGTTTTATCACAATTTAAACCAAACTACGAGATGTGTACCATTTTCCATAATAAGGTGAACGAATCATGACAATCTTAATAGGTTATATTATTTAAGTTAGGCGGCTCTATTTCTACTGAGGGTAATTCTAATTATTGATACTAACTATACTAACACGTGTGGTTGCCGGGTTAGAATAGTGCCACTCCATGTGTTCCCGTGGATGTCGTAGGAGGCGACTAAGGGAATAAGGGCTAGAAGTACTGTTAGGCGATGGGCTTGCAACCTGTCACTAATACACTGGTAAACATCTTAGCCTGATTGTGCAAAATGTGGTTACAGAATTATCAACAAGTTTTTTAGAGTTGTTGGTAATTCTGTAGCTCTGCCTACCTCACTCTGGGAATAAAGGCGTGACTTTATGTATGTATGTATGTAACTATACTAAGTTGAAATTACTTTTCACTCAAAAAAAAATCCTGGCTGATATTATTTTAACTTTTAAAAAATACCATAAATTTATTTGAATTTTTTGGACCTTATTGCAATCTCAGGATTCTCAGGTACCTGACTATGAGCAATAACATTATTTCATGTGGGACTATTCAACCATCACGCAAGTATATGTATGCATAAGACTCGGCCGCGTTTTCATTCCAAAAAAACACTTGGCATCGTTTAAACCGGGTGTTATGAAAAACCAATGCTACACAGAACACCACAATGATGTTTTGAGTGGCCTACTGACTGCACCGTGAGTGAAGTTCAGTTCAACTGTTCAACCTCGTTTACAACCTAAACAATGACCCTCGACGTGGAAACGAAGTTATAATGACCGTTCCCAGGGCGGCACGAACAATACCGATTTGATTTTTGTCTGCATTGCGTGCTAGTTTCGATTCACTTCCACACGCTTAGCTGATTCGCATTGTATTTGTTGCATTTGTGGAAAAATTTGCTCCCTTCATCTGGCATAATAACGATTGTCCAAAATAGGTACACTTCGCATAACAGTTATCGCAGAATCATTTTTAGCCGAATGATACTTTAGCATAATAGTACACTTAGCATAACTGTCATAACGCATAATTTGGCAGAATTTCGAACAGCAGAATACTAATATCACCGACTTTAATTTCGCAGATTCTTATGTAGCAGAATAAACCATAATAAATAGCATAATTATTAGTAACGAATTGCTACCAGTAAAATAGGTTAGGTTAGGTTAGAAGTTCTATAATAACAGCCAACCTAACCTACCCTAACCTAGTAAAATATTATTCTGCTTTATAACTTTATGCCAACTACATAGTAGGTATGCCATACAAAATTCGGCGAAATAATTATTCTACCATAGGACTATTATTCTAATCATCGTTATGCCAATGTACTATTCTGCCAAAGACAATTATGCGAAATGACAGATGCGAAAAAAATTATGCCAAAAGTTAATATGCGAAATTATGATTCTGCCAAGGATTGCTATGCAAAACAAAATTCTGTCAATAAATTGTATGCAACATTAATATAAACCGCGGAAGAATCTTTTTTAGTGTACAGTCGGCCTTGTAATGAACTACATAGCTACAGACTTTAGTAGGTATCTTGTAGCTTGAACATCTTTGATAGATTAGTGCAGCGTTCAAACATGACGTTAAAATGGAAAGATACTAATGAGCAGCAAGTTAAAAGGCCGCCCGCACCATTGATAAGCTTTAATAGTTTAATTAAATCGAACTAAGTCATATTGAGAGCGTCAAGTCAAAAGAATTAAAATACATCAAAATAAAAAAAATACAAATCGTGTTCTTCGATAGTGATTTTTTTTTCTAACGTGGTTCAAACATCTGAAGTTCTGTTGGGGTAAGATAAAAAAATTACCGTTGACCGCCTTCGATCGCCTATTTATTCGATAATAATTGAAATCACTCAATAGAATCTATCAACCATACATAGGTACATACATAATGTCACGCCTTCATTCCCAGAGTGGGGTAGGCAGAGCTACAGAATTACAAACTTCTCTATAAAAAAAAAACTGTTGATAATTCTGTTAACACATTTTGCACAATCGCGCTAAGATGTTTACCAGTTTATTAGTGACAGGTTACAAGCCCATCGCCAAACAATACTACAAACCTTTATTCCCTTAGTCGCGTCCACGGGAAGACAGTGCAACTATAATGCAAATGCATAATTTATTACAATAGGTATAGTCGGCCTTATAAGTATCTGCACACTTATGCACCTTGTCGCTTTAACGCCTTTGACGGATCAGTGCATCAGTTCAAACATTACGTTAAAGTGATAAAGTACTAAAGTGTGCAGTTCCTTATTAAGTAAGGCTGAGCAGTGAAGTAGCAGCAGCAGAGAGCCGAGGCGCCCACTAACGGGTGCCTCCCTCCCTCGAGATCATTGTGAAGCTGTAACGGTGTCCAAATCACCACAGCAAATGTAAAAAAATAATCTAAAGTATAGAAATTTAATCTACTTAAACTTACAACATTGTAATTTAATTTGGACAAGCAGACTGCAACACAATCGACATAGTCTGAAATATTTTGTTTGTAGATCGTTTGTGCATAACGTTTAGTGTTTGTCATTATCTCCTTGTAGCTAGCGGGAATTGCCTGAAGTGTAGCTTAAGTCATTTCTTCACGAGAATGTTAGATTTCACGGGAATTGTTTTGAAAACGCCTCAGTCTACCGACACGGTTAACAATGTTGAGGCAGAATAGAATCCGTCACGGGTGGTCGCGGTTCATTCCGAGCTGTTTATAAACGCTTGACTTAATTGAGAACGACGAATTATGTAAACTAGACCCTTACGAATACAAACTGATAATCTGACTCATTTTAGAGCCTTTACTTGCGATTTCTTGCGCGAAGCAATTGTACATATTTCTACACTGCTATGTTTTTTACACTATTATTTTATTTAATTTAATATTTGCAAGATAACTTTGAACCGGATCCCGTTCATTGGCATGGTCCAGTTATAAGAATGAGGTTTCCTCCATGCCATAGCAAAAAAAAAACCACCGACCATTCTTTTTCAGACCGGAAAATGCAGTGTGGATAAAAAAATTAAGGTGACTTGTTGATTGCCTAAGCATTTTTAAGGAATTGCCGATTCCTGTCCAATAACGTCTACGAATAACATCTTTGTATATACCTATGAATAATTGTAATTATTAGGCAGAATGTACTAAATCTAATGTGTTCTTCATAAAGAACACTGGGTAGGATGAGGAAATATTATCTAACACGACAACAGATCCATTTAATGATGCTGTGAGAGCAAACGGGACCAAAGTCATAGCCGTTATCATTGTAATTTGTGTCTTAATTTATAGGGGTTAGGCTTGCATTTATTAAAGGTGCTAATAAATCATAGGTTAATACACTATTACTTCTATTGCCTCAAAGTCTGAACTTGCATGACTGTTTAATATAATGGCGTGTGAATTACATGATCGGCAAACGCAGACCTTGGACTGATCCAGCCTTAAAAACTCTTCTCAATTAACACATGTGACACAGATCTAGTGGAGTTACTCTTTTATGTAGTAACGCTTTAGCGGGATCACCTTGAGCCCTCGTACGCCATGTAATGTAGGTTCAGTGTAGCTTCTTCTTTCAAACATTCTAAAAGTGTTTGTGAGCGGTTTAGATTGCCATTACATGTTAAGACTGCAATCCTAAGACTGCAAATGCTCTGTGAACCCTGAGGACTGATATGGAATGTCTCTATGCTAGCAATTTCATCGGTTGTCTTAATCCCATACCGTAACACGTCAATGCGAACACTGCTGCTTGGCTAGTAATTTCATCGGTTGTTTTATCCCCACACGGTAGGACAAAAATGCGATCATACTGCTGTTTGGCGGTAGGGTAAAGGACATTATAAGTACCCGTATAATACGGTGGCATAATCACCAACTCGCTTATAACTAAGTTTAAATCGAATATCTTTTTATCCATTTTCTATATGTATACAGAGGCTTGTCCTTTCTTCTTTGTTAAAACTACTAAAGTAAGATAAATGAAACTAGGACAATTTGAAAAAAAATCATCATTGGAAACCCAATTTTTTTGAAACACAGACGTGAGACAGAATATTAAAAGAAAATATATATAACTATATAATTACTAGCGGCCCGCCAGCGGCTTCGCCCTGCTGCAAATTTCTGACCTTCCCGGTGGATTTTTCAATTATTTTCGCACCTTTTAAACCTTCCCTGGACTATGACAAACATTTTAAAACCAAAATCTGTCAAATCGGCCCAGCCATTCTCGAGTTTTAGCGAAACAAACGAACAGCAATTGATTTTTATATACCTAACCCTTAATAGGGCAGTGGGCATATATTTACCACATTACAATAAGCTGAAATTAAACTTTACTACCTACGTTTTATGATGCAATTTCAATTGTATTTTACTCAAATATAACATCATCTATTATTACTCTTTAGAGACTTGCGATTCCATCACTGTATTTAATTTTGGTCTAGATTTTTTACTTCTACGGGGCCCTATTAAGGGATAAATAGATAATAACGGGTGGCCAACTTGGAGGTATACAACTTTTCATATATTTACAAAACTAAAGTGTATACCTGTTATTTGGCCACCCTCTGGATATAGAATAATTAATAAGAAAACGCAATATTAATAATTCTCAGAACCCTTTTATAATTGTTCTTATTTAAAAAGAATTTCGATGCCCTAGGGTCCATGAATGTACTTTTATTGTTTAAGACCACCTTGGCCTTTCTAAGGCCATGGTTATGCAAATAAATGAATATGAATACCAGCGAGGATAATCAAGTAGTCAAAATTAAACTACTTACTCGGGCCATCTAAAAGGATTAAAAAAATCTTGATACACACTTTTTAACCAGAATTTATAAATTGATTTTTATGGAAACACATTTTTTTCCGTCGCTTGTAACTTTTTAACTATAACACTTAAAGAACAAACATGGATATACAGGGTGACTGGAAATCCTTCGGAGATATTTGGCGGGGTAATAGTTCGCACGATTCGGATCATTATGGTATGGTTCACTTTTGTTTCTGTTAATGTTTAAAAAAAACGAAGATTTAATTACATCCATTTCGTTACTTAGTATACACAGCCGATATCTTGACCTTGACATTTTGACGTTATTATACTTAACTACTCCAGTAACAAACGTCAAAACTCTAAGTTCAAGGTCAATGTCCAATGACCATACTTTGTTTACATGGTATGTAAACAGTTCGCTTCATGTGAACTAAAGATAAGTGAACACTGTATTTCCATTTTTGCAATTCAAAGTTTTAAATATTCACTAGATCTCTTTTATACGCGAGGCCTGATTATATGGTCCGTCTTATACACATATTTTTTTAGTTATTTTGGTACCTTTATATTTTTCATTCTTCTTTATGACAAAAGTGTGTATGCTTTTCTCAACGAGAAGATTGTTGAGACGTTGCTTAAGAATACCAAATTCTGGCAATTCAAGACGGCGGCTCGAGCCTGCCGCCGCCCGAGCTTGCAAACTGGGATTTTTATTAGTGCGCCATCGCCACTTTTTGTAAAGCATAATATTATGTTCCCACAGCCTTGACTTGTGATCCTTGAATAAATGTTACCAAACACGAACTGACGTTATCAGGGCGTCGAGCGTCCAGTGGCGCCCTGATCACTTTTATTGTGTTTTCTAATACTCTAAAGTATTATCTTAAAATCTAAGAGCGCTTTACTGTTGTACAAATTTATACCCAATATATAGCATACATGACTGACACAATTTAATAACCTTTTAACCTTCGTGTAGTTAACTTAACGGAAAAAGGTGGCCACTTTTTTCCGTTAAGTTGCTCGCTCATAGATCAATTTATTGTTAAGTTATGTCACATTCTCTAAAAATTGTGTATTCATTTTTACAACAGTAGCTATTTTATTTTCAGATAATACTTTATTAGAAAACACACTAAAATTAATGAGGGCGCCCCTGGACGCTCGACGCACTATTGAAATTTCGTCCCCTAAGGGGAGAATGGGAGTGACAAGTTATGGAAAAAATCCCAAAACCGTAAATTTATAGTTACATCACCGAAAAAACAATGTCCACTATATTATACACACTAGAATCTGAACCCCGATAATACTTAGAATGTAACCAACTAAATATTGCTTACGTACGCCATCTATATTCCGGTTCACAAACTACAAACAAGAACAAGTTTACATTTTTTGTTTAATTTGTATTGAAGACACAATTGTAGGAGCAAGGTGATTGATCGTATTGACATCCGTTAATACGGAAACATGATTGACACAAGACGTCGAAAATGCTCTGAAAAGAGCAGTTTTTGTGTGCCCTGAAAAGGGCAGTTGTTTTTAATGCACACAACGTCGAGCAGTGTTCATCATCTTCAATAATTATCAAAGTAGATCGGAGCGGACGCGCAGCGGATCGACGATGTTTCATCTCGACGGCCAGGAGCGAAAGAGAACGTTTTTTGGCGCGCGTCTATTTTATAGGCGCGCGAGAAAACCAAAACGCGCTTCTGCGCAGGTCGTACGCGCATCACCCCACTTTCGCCCCGTCTCACTCTAGCCCTCTCTTTCTTACTTTGTTCTTATTGCTGTTTCATTTTTTTTTACCTCTCGTTCTTGTTTGTAAATAGTTTACCTCGTTAGTCTATAATATATTTGTACATATGTGTTAGCTTTAAGAATACGCTTTTTGTAAATAAATTTATCTCACCTCATCATTATACTTCTACAAGCAACTGGAGTTTCTCTTCTAAACAACCTAGCTACCCCATAGCTAAAGTGGTGACCCATCGACGGAACAGAAAAATGTCAAAACCAGAAGAGCTCCCGACCGGCGTCGAAAAACACACAGAAGCCGCTGCATCAATACCAGCAACCCCAGAAATCAACGGCATCTCACTCGCACTACGAGTTCCACCGTTTTGGCGCGACCAGCCGCGTCTCTGGTTCTGCAGTTTTGAAGCAGCCACTACCGATCTCAGAAAAAGCCAAGCCCAGCTCGCACAGATGGTAATCGCGCAGCTGGAAAAACAAGACATACAGCAAATCTCCGACCTCATCTACTCGCCGCCGGAATCCAATTACTACGCCGCAATTAAAGCAAGACTGATTGCGATGTACGAAGAGTCGGACAGCGCGCAGGTCAAGAAACTACTCTCACAAGTAGAATTAGGAGACCAGAAGGCCAGCCAGCTATTGAGAAAAATGCTAAATCTCAACCGCGACAAGTTTCCCGAGAGCACCATACAGATGATGTGGCTCGATCACCTACCGCCCCACATCAGATCTGTACTTACCGTCAGTGAAGCTTTCCAAATGAAAACCACGCTCAACGACCTAGCCCTCCTCGCAGATAAGATGATGGAAGTTTCACCGATAGCGCAAATTGCCGCGATTTCGCCACCAAGCGCACCTACGCAACCTTATCAGCCACCGCCGACGCAACCGCAATACCAGCCTCAACCAACCATCGATACACAATATCTTATTAACAAAATAAGAAAACTACCGCTAGAAGTCGCTGAGCTACGATCAAGACCGCAAGAAACACACAATAGTCGCCCTCGCCGCCGTTTCCAACCACGTTCACGAAACCCATCGCAGTCCCGAAGTCGCAAGAATTCGCCCATGCCGTACTGCTACTACCACCACCGTTTCGGCATGGACGCGAAGAAATGCTTGCCGCCATGCAGTTTCAAGCCGATTGACCAAGCGGAAAACTAAAAGTAACGCTGGCTGCGGCGGATACCGGCGTTACTGAAACCTCACACCGCCTTTTTGTGACTGACAAGAAAACAAAATTAACTTTCTTGGTCGACACCGGAGCCAACATCTCCGTGCTACCTAGAAAGAAAGGTTCCCGAGAACAACCGCTGCCATTTCAACTCTACGCCGCAAACAACACCGTAATACCTACTTACGGCGAGAAGTCACTCGAACTCGATTTCAATCTCCGACGTCCATTCAAATGGAAATTTATCATCGCAGCCGTGTCGAAGCCCATATTAGGAGCAGATTTCCTAAATTTTCATCACCTTATCGTTGACGTCAAAAATCGACGACTAGTCGACGGCAAAACACTACTTACGACGATCGCGCAGATTTGTGTTACGAATATACCTACAGTTCGTAGCATAGACTTGCAACAGTCGTATCACAACATCTTGGCGGATTACCCGGGTACAACAAGACTTACCTCCATGAAGCTCAGCCCGAAGCACTCCGTGGAACATCTCATTGAAACCACCGGCCAGCCTATCCATTGCCGCGCTCGTCCTATCGCACCGCACCGCTACGAAGCCGTCAGACAAGAATTTGAAAAAATGATGGAACAAGGATTATGCCAGCCAAGCAAAAGTCCATGGTCATCGCCTCTTCACGTTGTGCCTAAGAAAAATGGTGATCTGCGTGTATGCGGTGACTACCGAAGACTCAACGCTGTCACTAAACCAGACCGCTACCCAATCCCGCGAATACGAGATTTTACGTATCAACTCGCCGGAAAAGAAATATTCACCACTCTCGATTTAAACCGCGCCTACCAGCAACTACCTGTAAACAATCAAGATGTGGAGAAGACAGCCATTATCACCCCGTTTGGCCTCTTTGAATTCCCGCGCATGTGTCCTGGACTTAAGAACGCCGGCCAGACATTCCAGCGATTCATACATGAAGTACTTCGCGGACTCAACTACGTGTTTCCTTTCGTCGACGATTTACTTATCGCATCCAGTAACGAGGACGAACACCGAAACCACTTACGCACCGTTCTACAACGACTCGAAGAAAACGGGATCACAATAAACCCGTCAAAGTGTGTTTTCGGTCAACCAGCAGTCAAGTTCCTTGGGTACCATGTTTCGAAGTACGGAATACAACCACCTCAAGACAAAATACAAGCCATCGTCGATTTCCCGAAGCCACAAACTGTAGAAGAGCTACGACGTTTTCTCGGCATGCTGAACTTTTACCGAGACAACATAAAGGACGCCGCCACCATTCATGCACCTTTAAATGCCTATCTTCACAATACGAAGAAACGAGACAAAACGAAAATAGAATGGACTACCGAAGCATCGCAAGCATTCGACGCGTGTAAAGTGAGCATACAAAACGCCGCTCTACTCGCGCACCCGTCACACCAAGCAACACTCGCTATTTTCACCGACGCAAGCGACAAATCGGCAGGTGCAGCTCTAAATCAATTTGTCAACAACTCATGGCAACCACTCGGCTACTTTTCAAAAAAATTCACCGACGCTCAGACACGCTACAGTACCTACGACCGAGAACTACTTGCAATCTACATGGCAACAAAACATTTCCGCAAAATGTTCGAGGGACGAGAAATAATAATTTTCACCGATCACAAGCCGCTAACCTACGCATTCACGAAGACGACGACCGACAGCGAATCACCACGACGTACCCGCCAGCTACTGTATATCAGCGAGTTCACGACAGATATACGACACATTAGTGGCACTCAAAATGCTGTCGCGGACGCATTATCACGCGTCGACGCTATCAGCTGTCCCAGCCCGATCGACTACGAGAAGTTAGCGGAAGCCCAAGAGCGAGATAGCAACACTATCAAGTCACTCGCACAGCAAAGTAACTTATCTATGAAACAAGTAACTTTACCCGGAACAAATATCAATCTATACTGTGAAACTACAACTCCATACCTACGTCCATACCTACCCGAAGAATACCGCAACATCGCTTTCAACGCCGTACATAATATCAGCCACCCTGGAATCAAAACAACGCGCAAACTGATATCGCAACGCTACTTTTGGCCCTCTATGAACTCGGACATCGGGAAATGGGCTAAAGTATGCCTACACTGTCAGCGTGCGAAAATCCAGCGACATACCGTAGCGCAAACGTCACTATTTGCGCCTACCGATCGATTCGAGCACATTCACATCGATATCGTTGGCCCGCTACCTACCGCGGCCAGCGGACACCGATACCTCGTGACAATGATCGACAGAGCAACCAGATGGCCCGAAGCATACCCACTAAGTGAAATAACAGCTGAAGATGTCGCCAAGACAGTCTACGAAGGCTGGATCTCCCGCTTCGGTTGCCCAGCAACGCTGACCACAGATCAAGGCCGGCAGTTCGAGAGCCGACTATTTGCGTCTCTTTCACGCTTACTCGGTATCGAACGAACCCGAACAACGCCGTACCACCCGCAGTCCAATGGCATCGTAGAGCGATGGCACCGAACACTCAAGACCGCATTTAAAACAAGACTGCAAACCGCAACCAGCTGGATCGACGAAATACCTACCGTCCTACTCGGAGTGCGCGCCGCGATGAGAAGCGACACCGGTGTGAGCGCAGCCCAACTCACTTACGGCTGTAACGTGAGACTACCCGGTGACTTCCTAGCGCAAACACCGAGCGATGACGTCACGTATGACTCCGCCTACGTCGATCAGCTGAGAGACACGATCCGAAGTCTAAGACCAATGCCGATCCAGTCACATAGCAACACAAAGCCGACATTCACCCATCGCGACCTGCAATCGTGTGAAAAAGTGTTCGTGCGAGTAGACGCCGTAAAGAAGCCACTCCAAGCACCTTACGACGGACCCTATCGCGTGTTGAAACGCAGTGACAAAGTTTTCACGGTACAACTACCTAACCGTGAATCAAACATCTCGATCGATAGATTGAAGCCTGCCTACACGATCGCCGAGCAAGAAATACCTACTGCAACAAGTCAAGTTTCGCCGACACAAGCGATCGCGATCAACAACAAAACACCGATTTCAAGCACCCAATCAAACAAGAACCCGCAACAAGAATCCAATAAGAACCTGCAACAAGAATCTAATAAGAACCTGCAACAATCTAATAAGAACCTGTCACATCAAGTCACGACAAGTCCCACCACCGACCCAACAAGCTCGAACACAACTCGCCGCGGACGTACTATTCGCCTGCCGGTACGCTTCGCTTGAGGGGGAGCACTGTAGGAGCAAGGTGATTGATCGTATTGACATCCGTTAATACGGAAACATGATTGACACAAGACGTCGAAAATGCTCTGAAAAGAGCAGTTTTTGTGTGCCCTGAAAAGGGCAGTTGTTTTTAATGCACACAACGTCGAGCAGTGTTCATCATCTTCAATAATTATCAAAGTAGATCGGAGCGGACGCGCAGCGGATCGACGATGTTTCATCTCGAATTCTCGACGGCCAGGAGCGAAAGAGAACGTTTTTTGGCGCGCGTCTATTTTATAGGCGCGCGAGAAAACCAAAACGCGCTTCTGCGCAGGTCGTACGCGCATCACCCCACTTTCGCCCCGTCTCACTCTAGCCCTCTCTTTCTTACTTTGTTCTTATTGCTGTTTCATTTTTTTTTACCTCTCGTTCTTGTTTGTAAATAGTTTACCTCGTTAGTCTATAATATATTTGTACATATGTGTTAGCTTTAAGAATACGCTTTTTGTAAATAAATTTATCTCACCTCATCATTATACTTCTACAAGCAACTGGAGTTTCTCTTCTAAACAACCTAGCTACCCTATAGCTAAACAATGTTATCATCACCGAAAAAATAATGTCCATTATATACCTGATAGTGGACTCTGTAACTAACTAAATATCGCTTACGTACGCCATCTATATTTCGGTTTATAAACTATAAACAAGAACAAGTTTACAATCAATGTTTGATAATAATTTTTATTGAAGACACCGTGTTGTCATCACCGAAAAAAAACAATGTCCACTAATATACACACTAGAAACTGAGTGACTGATAGTGGACTCTGAAAGTAACTAAATATTGCTTACGTACGCCATCTACATTCCGGTTCACAAACTACAAACAAGAACAAGTTTACATCAATGTTTAATTTCTATTGAAGACACGGTGTTGTATTTGGGAGGGAAATCTTTCTATTATGCTTTACCGCAACCTATAGGATGTGAGGCAGTTTTGCAAAACAGAGAACACCTTAGAGAAACTATTTATGACACTGATTCATTGGCACTAGCAGTGTCTAAAAACATAACGAATGTTTGCTTACTGAATAACACTAGGTATCACGTCTTTAACAAATAGGTACTTACTAGAAAGTGTTGAGGTAGGTACTGCTCAAATAAGAACTTTATCCTAAACCTGTTATTAGCTTTATACGGAAAGATCGCGGAATAGCGTTCGCTGTCGCATCTTCTGGCATACCTAGGATGTTGGATGGAGGCAAGACAGCTCAATATGTTTTAAAGCTCCCTGAATATGCTACATGTTAAGATACCTATATGTAATACTAATATATATCAAAGCAGAGTAATGCAGACCAGTGGGGCTAGACGAGTTGCATTCGACAATCGATAGCGTTTATGTTTCGATTGAAAAATGTGTGGAATTGACGTAAGCCACCGAGATACTACCACGTGACAATCTCGGTGACTTACGTCAATTCTATACATTTGTGTATCGAAACATAATCGCTAACGTTTGTCGAATGCAACTCGTCTAGCCCCACAGGTCCTAAAAGATATAATGTCAATAGTGTGTGATAACGAACATACCGTCGAAGCGCTCAATAAAACGTTAAGGGCAAATAACAGAATTTTAGCAGGTGATTTTTAGCATACCCATGTGCTGATGAAGTGAGATCATGTTTAGGCTCCGTATTAATGGCCTCATATACATAAGCTCGCTTTAAATTGAAACATGAGAATTTATTTAAGAGGTGACGCAACTGCGGAGCATTTTTCTGAAGTTTGCTTAAAATTAAACACTTAGTAAAGAGCTAGTAAAGATTCGACATTTTGAAGGTTGTACCCTTAGTTAATAAATCTTGTGCCGTTTAAAGCTGATGATGACGAGATTCGCCGGCTGATAACACGTCCGTCACTTGTAAAGCGAGTTCGTTAAGATGATCGATCACCTACCAGCACGTATGTTTAAGGGTTATATTGGCATTAGTATACATTTTAACTGTGCGACGATTTATCTTTGTAGAATGTAAATAACCCATTCTTTACCTCATCTCACTGGAACCAACAGTAGGGGCCTATAACAAATCAACTTCGTCTCTTCAGGCTTAGAAAGCACGCTTAATATCATTTTCTAATGTAAAAAAGGCTAGGGCGATCTGGCGAAATAACATTTACTGCGTATGAGGAAAACTTTGTTTTTCACTCTTGTTTGGGTGCTTCGTGAGATGAATCTCATTCGTTGTTTCCGATTGGCGACATCCGCTGAGTTTGGTCGACTTTATACGTTACTGCACACGTTAGTGCTTCGTCACTTTAACGTCATGTTTGAACTTCTGTACTATTCTGTCAAAGCTGTTCAAGCGATAGGGTACTAAAGTGTAGAGCTACTTATAAGGCAACTGTACAAACATCAATGCGTTAAATAAGATTCTATTACAGAGTCGGTTGTAAGACAATATCGACGGTTGAAAGGCAAAACGCTTCAAGCGACATTTTTTTTTAAATTACTATAAAGTTATTACAATTAATTAGTAAAATCTGCTGATTACAATTATACCTATAACTCAATCAATCACACATTTGTCGCTTGAAGCGTTTTGCCTTTCAACCATCGATATGTACCTACATTATAATTTAAGCATACTCCACAATAAATTATTAAGGGCCCGACGAAGTGTTTAAAAATATCTAAACACATTCAATCACCTTTTGTAGACCGGAATAAGAACAACATAGCCGCACTCAGAGTCGGTTAAATCGATTAAGACGTTACTCGGACACGATTATTCATACACAAGTTTGAGCTGATTATCTCTTAAACGAGTTTAAGTGCGTACATTATATTATTTTATTACACATTAATGGTATAATTTTACCGAACTCGGTAAGAAATGAATAATTCGGAATTTATTCCACTTTAATTTAATTTAACTGGTTAACGGATATTTACTGCAACTCAATCCATTTTGGTTTCGTTGTTTTCCGATATTACGATGCAGTTTTATTAATTATGAATCATGGTAACGGGTAAATGATAATAAAATAAGTTAATGGCGTTTAATATCCTTAACAAATACATTCCAATAATTAATTAACCGTCCTTATCCTCAATCCATACTAATATAGTCAAGAGCAAAGAAAACGGGTCAGTTAGTACAGAATTTCCATTAAAAGTGACCCGTTTTTATTGCTCCAGAGTCTTCTCAAAACTTAATAAAGCAAGTTACTTTGTTTATTATGCTTTCACGGCTAAACCACTTAACCGATTTCGATGAAATTTGGTGTGGTGATAGCTTGAACCCCGAGGAAGGACATAGGGTACTTCTTCCGCGAGTGGCGATAAAAGACTTCCACGCGGTCGGATTCGCGGGTAATAGCTAGATATATTATACTTAAATACGAAAGTGTGTTTGTCTCTTCTTCATTGCCCTATACGCCTCAACCAACCTGACAACTATAGGCTACTTTGTAAATCAAAAATTAGCACAGTTTACGAGAGAGTAGCAATTAACGAACTAAATTATTGTATAACAATAGATGCGAAAAGAATCGCGGGCAAAAGATAGTACCTATAATGTAAGTTATCCTATTAAATTTTATGCGGAAGACGGAAGTAAGCAAATGAAAATTCAGCAAGCGTACAAATGTGTCCAAAGCTGAATGCGAATTATTAAGGTGGGTACGAATTAGAGCAGCCTCGGGTTGAGACACATACTGCTCACCTATTTTGCTCAAATTCATACACGCGGTTTCATTTGACCGGGCTCAAAGGCGCCTCGGTGTGCGTGCCTCACGTAATTTAGTCGTGTATCCGAGCGTGCCGCGGGCAGAACGACAAGTTCTAACTTGTTTGTGGGCGAGGCGCGTACAAGTTTGATAAAGTTGATGAGCCGTTCCACTACCGAGGCAATTTCTTGCTCTTTTTGTTAATAATTCGGTGAATTATGATCGCAGCTGCGGCTGTCATCGTGTCCGACGTCATTTTGCGGCTCGCGGCGAGCACGCTGCCTCACCCGCGCATGTTTATGCAACAATTTGGCTTGCGACAATTTGGCTCGCTAGCAGCTCGCCGCGCGGGGTGAGCATGCCTCAGGCTGAGCCGCGCAAATTCGTACCCAGCTTTACAATTGCACACGCTGCCACGAGCGCTTTGCAAAAAGTGTTGCTCAATGATGGCATTGATGGCTGTTACTTGAAAATGTGTTTTCGGCTAACTCTATTTTGCCAAGTAGGTACCTATACCGAGACTCTTTTTTCCTTCGAGAGATTTTTGATCGACCTCGACCACAAACTTTTCAATCCTACGTCATGTTTTTAAATTGTCTAAACTATTTTAAAACGTTTAGTTACTATACTTTTACGAAATCCATCTGTAGCACGAACCCCTTAAGCAGACTCACGTTTCCGTATTTAAAGTATACTTCACCTTCAATTGTCTTATTTAGCGAGGTGTGATATAAGGCATACACGTGGATTGGGACGAGCACACATAGACAGTAGATTGTAGGCGACTTTTATGTTTAAACTACGGTTAGGAAATAAAATCGTCTTCAAGTAATTATTCAATTTGTTTACATTTTCGAATACGGCCGAATCTTAATTACCAGAAACCGACGTGCATGCAAGATTCGATGTTTGAATGTGGAAGAAGCGAAAGATATTTTTCAGGATCGTAGCAGGTGAAAAGAAGTGGAATACACTTAAGACCCTCAGTGCCCTGCGAGTGCAATATAATAACGGCTTTAGGATGCTGCTGGGGCTGCCGCCACGCTGCAGTGCGTCAGGCATGTTCGCACAAGCTCGCACTGACGACTTTTATGCAATTATGCGAAAAAGTTCTGCCTCACTTCTTTGCAGATTGCTTGTCAGCTCCAACCCCATCCTAAAGACCATAGTAGGTTCATACGACTCCTCCGTCATGCGGCGTTTTAATCGTCTTATGACCGAAAAACGGAGCCTTATGTAGCCTTTTCTTTTGTGTGTTGTTTTAAGTAGGTACTAATATAGTTCATGTAAGGTATGTTACTAACAATTTTTTTTTTTTTTTTTGGACCATTATGTTGTCTGATTTTTAATAATAAATAAATAAATAAAAATATCACACCTCGCTAAATAAGACAATTGAATTTACATCCAAATGAGGCGTAACGTAAAATACGCATCATGACACTTACAGTCGACTGTTAAACACAAACTAAACACGATTACACACACACACATACACTGTGAAATTCTTTTCACACACATGCGATTTTTTTCCAGTATTTATTTGTCTTAAATGGCTGGTTCGTCGGCAATTCAGTTTGTAACGAAACAGTTTTATAATTGTAGATTTTCCCGTTACTCAAGCCTTAATGATATCGTCCGTCGGGCTTTTACCAACGCCAATTGTGCGGCTATTGGAACCAAATGGTGTTATGTCATTTCATGCGTGACGGTGGTAAAAGACGGGGTGACTCTTGTTCCGTGGAAGTTGGGTCGGCTGTCGCGCAATGCCCACTGGCTGGTAGCGGTTAATTAGATTAGTGAAGTGAGTAACTTGGTAAGTTCGTTCGTATCTGCTTAAGTACGGTGTATGTTTAACGGTTCACCAGATGACGTAATAAATACCGCACAAAAACCTTTCATACCCAGAAATAGTAAATGATCACAAAAAAATATACCCAATAATAATTACTACTATGACAAACATTTTAAAACCAAAATCAGCAGTTCTCGAGTTTTAGCGAGACAAACAAACAGCAATTGATTTTTATATATATAGATATAACAAGATATCGTTTTTATACCAACGCAGACTTCTCAGTACTTGGGCAGGAAGCTTCAAAAATCTTTACTAGATGTCGCTACTTGTACTTTAACTCGCGCAATCGAAGTGTCGACTCAGAACGTACAAGCAATATCGTTTACTACAGACAGCATTCCATCATCAGTTCTACTTTATTTCATTTTTTGGCAATCCGATGAAATAATTCGGATACTAATATAATAACTAATAAAACAACAATGTAAGTAGTAATGTTAGTTCGAAATAATAATATGTCGGAATGAATATGGATCCATACAAATCATGAAATTGATTATCCTATCCTACTAATATTATGAATGCAAAACGCGAAAGTACATATGTGTTAGTTTGTTAAATAAATTGTTACTATTTTACTTACGCTGCATTCCGCTGCAATGCAATGGCAGGACGGATTTGGGTGAAATTTGGAATGAAGATAGCTTATAGGGGAAGATGGGGTAAGTACTCAGGGAGCATTCGTACAGTGGTAATATCTTGACTATCCAACATGCTGAAGCGTTCATATTTGTATGCGTCACTGCCACTCATATGCATAGGCTACCCTTAAAAAGTGATGGCAGTGCGGCAGCAGATTTTGCCGGAAATAATTAATATGTGAAAGTAATTTTTGGTTCTCCTTTGAATACTTCTGTCTCTAATAAGTTTTACTCAAATTTGAAAAAATATTTTTGTATAATTTGTAATTTGTAAACAATGGTTTTGGGATTACTTTAACGGTTTTTTTCTTTCTTATTTCTTTTCGGATCGTTCTGGTTGGGGTGCCTTCGTACAGTCAAAATGTATGTAATTTCATACTGTGTACGAATGCGCCCCGTGTAAGTTAAAAAATTGCTTATCAAGAATAATTATAATTACAAAACCATGTGAGTAAGATATGCCTGAAAGGAGACTGAAACAGGTGAGAATGGTGAGATAGCTGAAAATCCAATGAATCCTGGGGAAAAACGAATAGTGTACGAAGCCATTCCACGTGTGGGGTGCATTCGTACGATTCCCACTTTTTGGTAAAATGATTATATCTTGGCACAGTTGCTTTGTATCCAAACTGAAATACACAATTATTATAGCCAAATAAGTGAGTGATACAGTAGTATTCATCTCATTTTAAAACAGCGGTTAGTTTTTTTTTAACAATTCTTAAAGTAAAAAGTGTACGAAGCCACCCCATCTTCCCCTACTCTAGATTTACACATGGTACTGGTTATCCTAATTAAAATAAAAGTTCCCGTAGGAATAACGATACTCAAATTCTAGAAACAAAAAATAGTCTAAAATAAATATAAAACCTTTTATGAAGCTACCTAACCTAACTACCGTTGCCCAAATAACGTTAAAACATTAACCCCCATACTTATTATAACCGTGGAATACCGTGGGGGTAGATTATGCAATGCTTTGTCACTTTCTGTCAGATGAAAATGTCACCATTACAGATAAGGTGAAAGGATGGCATTAGCTACCCCGTTTATAAGCAAGGGGGTTAAACACTAATGCTGGCAGCTTCTTCCAGGCAGTAAATCGTATCGATGGTGTCGTAGAATAGCGTAGATACTTTTGAGCATGTAGATTTAGTTGCCCTAATTATTAATTATTAATTACATATATATCAGAGCTTCTGGCTCCGCGTTTAGCATAAACACTAGGAGTAGGAAAGATAAGACTACGTGGAAGTGGGGTGCTCTTATTACGTTTTTGTACCTACTTTACCACGTAAAGCAAGCACTGACTAGCACACAACTCATGTGAATGACCGATAGGAGAGCGGTGTCAAAGCGTGGAGCTGTTATAAAACCGCTAGCCTAACAAAATTGGGCGCTATTACACTTTACTTGGGCTAGTATTCTACACGGTAAAAACGATATCGTCTTTGACACTTAGCGTAAACGTCCAGACTAAAAAAAAACATTTTTTAAATAAACCCAGTGCGCATTACACTATACACATGAGCAGTTTAGACGTAAAAATGTTTTGGCTTTGCACACTGGGCGTTTAGCCGATCTTGCGTATTTTTCTAGGGCGGCACGAGAATATGATGTATGTTGCCCTTAAGTACCCATCAATCCCCTTTATGAATGTTTTTTTTATAAAACGATTCCTCTTTGAACTAGTTCAGCCTCTTGTCGCTTACTCATTTATGTATTAGTATAGTTATGACAAATATGAGGTTCATTATACATTCATATAAGTACGTCTGTGTGAAAAATGTCTTTGTTACTACTTTGCTCAAGTGTGAGTTACCTTTATTTCTCCGACCGTGTTGAATCCTATTCAGACGGTTTCATAAACAACCTGACAGACACACGATTGCGAGTTTTTTATATCACATTCCTACCGATATTTTAAACGATTCCATTTATTCCAAATTTGCTCTTGCTCCTCTCTCTGCGTCGTGTTCAGATATTTGTGAGCACCTTGTTCAATCTGATACCTATATCTGATGGCGACTGTACATAATGATCGCTTGTTTTCCTTTTTGAACGATCAAGTGGTTCTCTTCTTTCTCTTAAATATAACTCTGATTACAACTCTGTTAACTCGGTTCTCCATGAATCTAATAAACCTGCATGAATGAAAGGTTAGGTACCTTGCAAAACCTACCTATCCGCCATTTTTGGGTATGATCTACAAAATACAAATAGGTACGAATAGTTTTCTTAAACCCTATTTTCAAAACATCTCGTTAAAATGTGACGTTTTGAATATAGGAACCCAGGGTTAGTTGCCTCGTACGACATCCACGGGAAGACATGGAGTGGCACTATTCTAACCCAGCAACCTTTTTTTTTTGCTAACGCGGGCTCATATTATGGCAAATAGGCGGATATGCACAGCAAGTCAATAAAACAACAAATTAACAATATAATACTAATATTGACATTCTAAGGGCCGTGTTCACCAACAATTAATCGGACGGTTAAGTCTTAATCAGCTGTTAATCAATACATCTGACACCCGTTAAACTGCTAATCGTCCGTTTAATTGTTGGTGAACACGGCACTTAGAGTTTTATGAGTAAAACATGCAAAAAAGGCGGATTTCCGAACTTTTGCATGGCAACATAGATAATTTTACTGTGAAAACTAATGTTGTCTCCGTGTTAGTAGGCATAAGGTACCTGCCGCTTTGGTCGAGCTGCTTCGTGGACGAGACTTAAGAGAACACTGAAGAAAAAAAAAATAGTTGACCGATTTTTACGGTTTTTAAATATGGTGTAGATACTCGTATTATGAAAATCGGTCCACAATTGACGGAGTAATCGGTGAACATACATAAAAAAAATACATACAATGGAACGTATAACCTCCTTTTTTTTGAAGTCAGTTAAAAAACTAGGGTGTACCGACCCAGTTTTTCATAATCACTAATTCCTTTTCAAGAAAATATTTATTGGAAAAAAACAAAAGCGGAATTGTACAGACCTAGTTTTTCATAATATACCTACAACGTATTAAAAAATCACGGAAATTGGATTAGATTTAGGGGGTGGAAAGGTTATCGTCCGTAGCTAAATATGTATGGTTTTTTTTTGACAACTAGGTAAGCTCGGCAGTTAATAATTAGACGATGAATTGCAAAGTCAGTGTTTTAAAGGAATCACCTTGCATCTTGAGCAAATGTCCGACCATCATTCATCTTGTTTACAGAAAAATAAATAACTTGATGTATTAAATACACCTAAGTCAAACTCTTTGAGGCTTGTGTACATAACTGTAAGATTCAATATTGAGTTTATCTTCTCAATCGCTCAACTCGCTTGACATATACCTATGTATATCGGAAAATCGCCGCGCAATACAATTTGTAAGACCGGTTTGTTGTAGCAAAAAAATACGTTCAATACCAATTTTTTGATTGTTGTATAGATATCGTTAGTGCCATAGGTATCAGGCAGAAACTTAATCTAAATAGAATAAGAGTACCTACTTACACTATATTTATCAAATAAAGTAGGAATGGTACTACCACGTTCAAAAGGGTTTTTGAACTTTTTTCGTAGGTATCTTAGATTTTGACAAATAATTTGATTTTAAGGTGTTATCGCACAAGGGACATAAACGCGTCGAAACCTGGCAATAAATTAAACTAGGAAAGATTTTTTTTGTATCCCCGAAAGCGAAAGAAACTATGATTTATAGTGACAATTATTCCGGCGTTAACCATAGATTCAATCAGTTGGGTATCTTAGGCACTCAAGTCCTGTATCGATGCTCGGGGTATCCATCATCAGATGTCACTAAAAGCATCCCCTGGCGAGGATCCAAGGCTTCGAAATAGCCTCTTTAGTATGAAAAACGCACTCTGACCCGTATTATTTGACCGCGAGAGTATTTCGAGAGAGACTTTCTTGTGGTGAGTATTCACGAGGTTTTCGGTATTCCGAAGCAATGTAAAACAAACGTACCTACAATAGTTATGCAAGAAGCAATTGTTTAACTACAGAGTTGCTTCAGCTTATCGGAAATTACAATGCAATTGTTTATTGCATCTGCGTTTTGCGAGAAAGCGAAGGTTTGCTAATAGCATTTTTATTCGAACACATATTTTTGTAGCTAAGTTTATGTAAGTATTTGACTTGCTTTTTTTTGCAAATTGGAATTAACAATCTCTCAAAAAAATAGTGCCTACAGTCAAACTAGAATGAATAATTGGTATACTTGGCTGTCACACTCTTTCTGGCATCTGACATTTATTCTATTACGCCAGAGAGAGAGAGAGAGAGACTATGTACCGGGAAAAATGGATGATTAAAGATTCGCGGGGTAGATAGAAATACAGCCTAAAATAGAGCATATTTAGTAATTATAAGACCGAGGTTTTATAGTAGATTGTTCAACAAGGGACTAAAGTAAGCCATTATGACACGAGATATTTATCCAACCGAGCAAAGCGATTGCGTGTAAAATAAATCTTAAATTATAATGGTGTTACTACAAAAACTTAAACAATAGTAGATCATTTGTTTAGTAAATGTCAATCCATAGAAAACTGTCACTTTAAACATGTCTAAGGCGTATCAAAGTTTTTTTAATAATCACGTAATAGTAGAATAGACACCTTAAAAAATTATAACTAATCTGTTAAATTCCGTTACTGTAATGCAGAACGAGACAGCAACAAGGTTGTTTTTGGGGTTAGAACATTACAAATAGTCCATAAACAACATTTCTAAAACGAAGACTGAGGCAGTGGAGGTTGTATGCCCAGGCGCAGCCTGCCCTGCCCGCCACAGGCTTCATGACGCACTCCGACGACTCATCAAAATGGCAACGCTGGCTGTTTGTGGCTTCTCAAGGCTTTTTTTAACGAAATTAAAAATAAAAAGTACTTTAGTCCCTAGGGAATAAAATGTCACTTTAGTCCCTAGGGAATGCATCACATAAGTCCGCCTATACATGGCTATTCATTTTAGAGCGCGAGAAGTGAAAACGTAATTTTCCAACTGACTAGTTAGTTTTATACCTACTTTTTTATTAGTAACAAGTTATGACTTATTTTAGATTGTATTTTTATTCACCCTGCGGATCTCTATTCACCTCATCTTACGGTAGTCAATATACCTACTTTCTGAAGACTTGTAAAATCTGTGCGCAAACTATGGAATTTCAGTTTAAATGGCAATTAAAAAGTCTTTTGAAATTAAACAGTAATTTGCGATGTGGCCGAGACCGCTTGATAAGTAAACACGACATTATTAGCTCAGTTGTGAATGTCGTGATCAAAAAAAACATATTTACAACTACGACTAGGTATTATCGCCACGGACGCTCGAGAACACGATACGATAAAAATATGAATTTACTCGATATCAAAAACCTCAACTAGGTATGCATACGTTCGCAAAGAGTACTAGATTTTAGCTTTGCGTTCGTGTAAAGGATGTTATATCCAATTATTTCTCGATATCTAGTTTGGTTTTGTCCTATACGAGAAAAACCTTAAAAAAACTCAATTTATAAATTCAATATAAATATGGTATAAATACCATATAAATATGGTAGGTAATTATTGTTCTTCGAATGGTCGAAAGGAATAACAATGCTGATATCGAAACTGGTCCTATATTCAGGTGCGGTGCGTTAAAACGATATCGTGTTTGACTCGTTTAAGAATCGTTTATGTCACAGTCGCCATTAATGTAAATGACATAAGAGTTATCAAAACGTTGACAATACGGAAACACGTCAAATACGATATTATCGTTTTAACGCACCTGAATATAGGCCCTGGGGGGTTATCATGACATAACAATGCAGTTCTGTTTACGCTCAGAGAAAAGGACAGAGCTATATAACTGACATAGCTATGTCCTTTTCTCTGAGCGTAAACAGAACTGCATTGTTATGTCATGATAACCCCCCTGATCGTTTATAAGACTTAAGGCGGGTTCTGATATGCAGTCTTTATTAGGTATAACTACTTCATAATATCGGTCCCAATATTTAAACTACGGGAGTTCAAATTTGACACTTGCAGAATCAGAATCAGAATCAGAATAATCTCTATTCAAGTAGGTTTACAAATAATAAACTCTTTTGATTTTAAAGTACATAACCGAGCCTATCCTCGGCATGAATATTAGGAACGGAAAATATGTTATATATGAAAGATAGATTAATAATGTCAGTGGTATAATATAATCCATTTCTTATTAAAACCCCGGTTGGATTAGCTTATTTCGGGTTAAAAACTGTCTTTTTCCACGTTCAAAATGTGTTAAATTTTACCCCAAATGTGTCAATATAATACGGCGTTCTCTATTTTAAACGGACATTATTTTATCTTTTGTGTAGCCCTAAACATGAAACAGATTCAATATTGGTAGGACGGTACACGCTGATAGATGTTGTTACTCGTAGGTACCACCCAATTGAATGGTTGTGTAGGGAATCGTAAGTAATTGCCTCAACCAGCAACAGATGGTTGTAAACAGGCGAAACGTTAATAACTATAGGACAAACCAGGCTAAAGTCAAACTGGTTCTTTTGGGTTTTAACCAAGGTTGGCACGAATGGCACGAATGGCACGGCTCAGCTCACGGAAATGATCTTGAAACGATTTGAGAATGAATACTAACAGCGTTTAAGACTCGAATAGGTTTTTCAAGATGCCTCCTTGAGCTAAAATTTTATGATGAAATAAATTTTAGTAAATCTATTTCCTCCCAGATTAAACTTATTATTTTCTTTGACATTAATCTGTTATAGGTACTCAAGGCTGAATCCAGCTAGTCGTTCCATAAACAGTCGAGGAAACGTATTCGCGTACCACCGTAAAGGCTCTCCGTTTCATTGGCCAATAGCCCCCGCACGCAATGCATTGAAGAGTTGTTGTAAATTTATAGAGCTAGGAGTTATTGCAGCGATGTAATGTATCACGAAAAGCATGCAGGCTTTTGACCAATGAAATTGAGCCATAAGACTCTGTCTCAGTGACAGAATTCTTTGAATGATGAGAATCATGCAAATAATTCAAACCTGCAATGAGTTATGTGGGTTATGTCCTCACTTTTGTAAATACTTCCTTTGTATATATTTTAGCTAAGTATATTAATGACTTTAATATTAAGTTGTAAAATGCCATTTTAGATGCAGTATTTGTAGTTGTAGTTATTTTAAATAATCTATTTTAGATAATATTTTTATATCCCCAACTGATGAATCTGCATCTGCTTTTAGAAAATCTTTTTCACCGATAACTTGTAACTCCAACCTCAACACCGGCAGAATTGTCCCACTGGACAGTAGCCA
This sequence comes from Acleris holmiana, assembly GCA_949316455.1. Classification (NCBI taxonomy): domain Eukaryota; kingdom Metazoa; phylum Arthropoda; class Insecta; order Lepidoptera; family Tortricidae; genus Acleris; species Acleris holmiana. The sequence continues at coordinate 16,405,310 of OX438766.1, forward strand.
TATATATAAAAAATTGAATTGAATTGAATTGAGTGATGTGGCGTTTGATCTTCCGGTAACCTTCGGGGAGGGAAGATGGCCGATTGAAAGATGTCCGGCTTTTGATTTTGATTTATTCTGTTTACTGATTTAGGTACTCTATTCACTTGACATTGGCGAAATCACTGTGTGGACCGCCATTAATTAAAAAAGAAGAAGAAGAAGAAGATGTGGCGTTTCACGTCATCCAATTACTTCAGAGTTCTTGCTAATACATTTCCTTGACTACATACGTATGTTATGACCGGTAACCTTCGGGGAGGGAAGATGGCCGATAAAAAGATGTCCGGCTTTTGATTTAGATTTATTCTGTTTACTGTTTTACTCTACTTATTTGACATTGGCGAAATCACTGCGTATATCGCGGTGGACCGCCATTAATAAAAAAGAAGAAGAAGATACAGAAGATTTAGTTAGATGTTCTGTACAAACCCTGGCAAATGACCAAATATTTAGTTATTTTCTTTGTATACTAGGTATTTAATCTCATTTAAGAACTTCATCTGGCTCTCTTTCTGATGTAAGTAGGAATCTATTGAGTTTCCTCAACCCGTTTCAGTGTGCATTCATGAAATGACATTGCAATTCACTTAAGTTATTGACGTAGTACCTAACTCAGTGAGGTAATGTAAGTAGGTTAGGTAGTAAGTAGTACACACACGTAATGTGGGGTTACGGGTCTGGGGCTGGGGTCAAAACCGTCAAACGGGAACTGTCAAATAAAAAGTAGCTAGTATAATAAAAATATCAAAATGACAGCCACCCGGGGTTAAATTGCTTAGTAATCAATCTTAGGACTCAATTCATACAAAACATACTTTTATTTTAAACCCTAATTTATTCTTACGTTGGTGTATGGAATAACGGATTAAAGTCCCTAGCTAATGTCAGAATGTTGTCCCGTTGCACCATGTTAGGCCTACTGATGTTAATCAGGGTCTGATGCCCATAGAAATTTGCATTCTCAAGACTACAATCCCAAGACTCCAGTCCTAAGACTGCAAATGTGTTGCCAACCCAGAGGACTAGGTAATAGGTATGAAAATGTTGTTGTCCCCACGCCGTAGACAACAATGCGGACAACGCTGCTAGGCGATAGGTAGAATAAGATGGTAGCGATCCGGTCGAAACCTGAGAAGGTCTTACCAACTCTTAAATACCTCCTAAACTGTGTTATAATTGTGATTTTCGGTCTTTACAGTTATAATATCGGTGTGCTGGGTGGCAGGCGCGGGGGTGGGGTTCCTCCCCCTGTTTGGGTGGCATGCGGCCGTCGACCCGGCCCCCGACTGCTACTTCGTCGAGGTCATGGACTACAACTTTCTGCTGTTCCTGTACTTCGCGACCATCATGACGCCCAGTGTGCTCCTCGCTGCATTCTACGCTCACATCTACCGCGTCGTCGTCAAACAGGTAGGAAAATTGTGTGTATGCGTAGCGTGTTCTTTGGCGGTTTTCCTTGTGTCTGTAACAAACCCAAGGAATTTATTTATACGTAGAAGAAGTTCCGAAGTGCACAGTCGTCATTTTATATGGAATTTCCTGAGATGTTGACGCTCTCTTAGCCAATAAAGGGTCAGTACAGCCCTGAGATGAACAGGGTTATATAAATAATTATACCTAACTTACGTTAATTAATAACAAGTACCTAAATTCTAAGTTTTTATCTCACTATAATTATGTAATGCGTTTGCGTATTCGAAGTTTTCGAAGTTAAAATGTATAAATAACCTTATCCGATAAAAGTTATCACGGCAGTTAACCCATAATAAGGCAGAGGCCATAGGTATATTTACCACATTACAATATGCTGAAATTGAACGTTACTACTTACCTACATTTTATGATGCAGTTTTGTTTTTTTGTTTATTTTAATTTTAGTTAGCATTTTTTTTTGTGATAACTGTGATAAGTATTTGTTCTGTGTAATCGATATGCTAAGACTGGTGTGGCATAAAATGTATTTTATTTCTTTTCTTTGTTTCTTTCTTTCTAATTGTATTTTCTTGAAATATAACATCATCTTTTATCTTTAGAGACTTACGATTCCATGACTGTATTTCATTTTGGTCTAGAATTTTTACTTTAACGAGGCCCAATTAAGGGTTAATTGGTTCGTGGTCTATTTAATGGATGACGTTATTACGAATAAGTACCTTTTGTTTATTTTCCAATAAGTATTAAATATTATAAAACCTGTTGTTATAAGAGCTCCAAATTGTTTTTGAAAAAACCGTGTTCCAGTTCAGTATACGTTAGGCGACTAGGAAAGTTTTGAGATACCGATAAAAATTATAGATTAAAAGTAAAAAAAAAACATTTTTTCAAATTATTCTTCACTAGTCCCTAGCAGGACGACCACTTCTGCAGACATGTTTCAAGGAAAGTTTCCCTTGTTTAAATTGAGAACCCATCCAAAAAATGTTGCACGGGATGGACGTGCAAGGGCGTCAAATTCAGATAAAATTATAATTTGGCACATAGTGTAACCACATAATAGATAATAAAATAAGTAATAGAAGGTTTAACTCTATCCAACTTTAAATATAATTAAATAGATAGGAACATAATTGCACGAAAATGTTCGCGTTCGAATTACCTAGAAAAACGCGCGCGCGCGTTGATGAGAAAAACGCGGGAATCGTAATGAAGGAAACAACAAAATGACATTTTCATTTTTTAATACTTCGTCTTAAAGGTTATATAGCATTCGAATTTTGAAATAAATGTGAACAGGTGCAATTTATGTAGGGTAAATCGTCAATAAGTGGCCAGTTAAGAAAAGGTCATTTAATTACTAGCTACCAATTTTATATACCGACGACGTTACTAAAGATAGTTTAATAATATTTCTGGATCTAGGTACCTATTCTATTATTATCTCAGAAATATTGGCATATCTTTAGCTTTACACTTAAGTATTGTTGCCAAGTGGCCAGTTACTGGCGGTGGCTAATGATAGTCGATTTACCCTACTTAGATTATAATCAGAGAGCGTAATTTCTCATGGCAAAAATTTAATTGTCATAGGGATAGAACTTAGTATTTTATCGACTATCGACAAGTAGTTCTGGTTCACGTAGCACAAGATCTTTTGCCAAATAGAATTATACCTCGTATCGATCACTTAGCAAAATAATTTAACAATACCATCTGATAGCGTCTTTTAGATTAATATAGGTTTTGGTTAATGTAGGTTTAGTTTTCATTATTATTTTATAGTTCTATGTCTTACATTTAGTTTTATTTTAATTTGATATTAACCGTTAATACCTAAAGACACGTGTTTTAGACAATTATAACAAAAAAATACAAATTAATTCTTAAAGCTTCATGTATTGTTGAAAACAATAACTAAATGCGAATGAAGAATGGCATTTTCATTATAATATAAAAGCAAAACTAAAATAACAAAAAGATTAGTGATTACACAATATCGATAACTGGAAAAGTCGATAAAGCAAAATGTTCTATCCCTATGACATTTAATTTTTTGCCATGAGTATTCCGCCCTCTGATTATAATTAAAAAAAAAGTACTTAAATTGAAACTTTCCTAGGTACCCACTTAGATATCAATGACTTGAGTATTCAAATGTCTGTGCTACAACTATTTAATTAAATCGTTATTATAAAATCTAAGGATGATAAGTGGTTCAGACAGGAGGCATATTCCTCCAAATGAATTGATTCACCATACGGGTATTACGAGTAGATGGTAAAAGGTTAATTCCATATGAGGTAGGTATACAAGTACGTCATGTACATTTCAAACAAGTGAATTATACAAGCCAGTGACGTTAATAGGTTTTTTTATATCGACAAATGTATGACAGGTGTTTTCCTTCCGTGGACTCGCCTAGAAAATTGAAATCCCTAAAATTGTTAGTCGGTCGTCGTTTTCAACTCATAATTCATAACAAGTACTTAGGTACCTTCCTACTGCGTATGCGCTATGCGTTCGAGTATCATCAAAGTAATGTGAACGTTTACAATTTATAAACATCCGAGTGACTTGGCACTCTTGGCAGTGTCGGTCGTAGTTCAACGCACTCGTAGGTAGCTAATGTGGGTAACTAGTCACAGTAGTACTACTCGTAGGTAACTAGTCACACATAATATCTGTGTATCTTATATTTACTATGTACAAAATAAATTAAACTTGATCAAGTGATGCATGTACCTATTTTACATGTTATAAATTTGATTTGATTTCGTATTATTTAGTAAAACTCCATAAATATAAAGATTTAGTTAATTAACAGTGAATGTTTTCTATGTATTTAAGTATGTATTTCTCTATATAAGTATGTTAATCGTTGTCTAGTACCCACTGTACAGTCAAGTTCAAAAGTATGTATACACTTTAGTACCTTGTCTATTTAACGTCATGTTTAAACTGCCATATGAAATTATCCAAGCGATTAAAGTGACAAGGTACTAAAGTGTATACATACTTTTGAACTTGACTGTACAAGCCTGGAGCTTCGTTTAGTACTAGTTCAATTTGTGTGAGATCGTCCCCTGATATTTTAACATCTTGGGTACCTATTAATGATTACCACTAAAATAATTATAGTTTTAAGGGTGGGCAATGGCCCTAGGGCTAAAGTACCCTGAGGTTACAGTACCTAGGTAGTGTTTAATTTAAATAAATAAATAAATAATAATGCATGCATGATATGATGTATTCTTTGTGACTGAAAATTGGTGTTTTGTTACCTACCCATCGAGTTATAATCTACTTATTGAATACCAACCTGTTCAGACAACAGTTCTGTAAAAATAATCTACTAGGTAGGTATTTAAATATATCTACGAAAATGGCATTGAAGATGAAAACAAACGCGTTTCTTTTCCAAGTTGTGTTAGCCCTTTCTTTAAATTGCAAAAGAGCTAACATAACGTCGATACTACAACTATAATTACAATATATAAACATTCACTCGAAAAATACAATTAGGTGGGTACTTTTTTTTACGCACTAATCATCAGTGAGGTTCGCGAGACTCCCTAAATGTTTGTTACTACTATTTTATATCCACTACCATTCATAAAATACAAGACACCTATGTTTTCCTTTTAGATGAGCTCGGTGATGACGGTGGAGGGGTCCCACGGGCGCGTGACCGGTGGCACCATGCTGCGCGTGCTCGGCGCGGCGCAGAAGCGCGAGGTCAAGGCCACGCAGAACCTCGCCGTCATCGTCTTCTTCTTCATGGTCTGCTGGATCCCGCTCTACACCATCAACGCCCTCAAAGCCTTCATGCCACAACTGGACATTCCAAACCCCCTCACTGACTTCTGCATCATCCTTTCCCACCTCAACTCCGCCATTAATCCACTTCTGTACGCCTACCATCTTAAAGATTTTCGGGCAGCGCTAAAAGGTCTTATTTGCAGTGTATTTGGTAGAGGCGTGCCTATTCCTGCTGCATACAGACCACCGGTTCCTATTCGACGACCGGCGTTGGAGAGATGCAACGCTTTAAGGGAGAGACCAAGGATTTACGTCAATTCGCCGGTGTGGCTCCGACAAAAGGAAGCAGAGATGGCGGCGACGCAACAAGCAAGCAAATCGTTGACGGCTACGCCGATGGCAGCGGATTTGGAGCCATTTTTAAATCGGGCGGTTGTGGATAGCTCAAGTGGACGCCACACTCCCGAGGGGCGAGAGAGCGATGGCACTCCTTACCTCATAGAGCAGAACCCGGAGAGATGTCAGAGCCCCTATAGGCGAGTCGAGGAGTTTCTCCGCCGCGTGCGAAGCGTCAACTCCGAGCACAGCTGACACGAGCCGCGCCGGGAGTGCCCGGCCTACAGCGTGTCCTGAAACCAAAGCTTTAAAATGCCAAACTGGCATATACCTACCTATTCCAAAGAATACGACTGCTATGAGCAGATTGACATTAGCATTAACACCCTGTTAGTTATATTACCTATATTTGTAAACATTTTACTCTAAGCTGAATTCATATTTTTAACGAAAACTGTCATTTTTCTATAAGTAAGAGATGTTATTATTAAATATAAAATAGATGTTATAATTTAATGTTTCAGCGTGAGAATGAGGATGCGCTTACTGATGTTGTGCTTGTCCAGCGAATGTGTCAATGGTTGGCATTGTAGCTTGTTATAAATTAAACATGCAGTCAGTAATTTAGTTGGCATTATATTTATTCCTAATTTACCCAGAGTTTCCTGAATCAATCAGACAAGAAAGTAAATGATTAGATAAAGAGAAAGATGTCTATTCAGTAAAGTAGGCCGCACGGGCTCTGTTACTCGTCAAAATCTACCAGCGCATCCCAAGAGAAGACTATTGTGCATTGCCAAGAAGAAGCGCCGCAAGAAACAATGTACAATTATATTTTCTGGTTCACGTTTGACCGATCGGCTGTATCTGTGTAAAATTATGATTCTGTTTTATAATTCTTAGTTCCTACGATACGTTATGAAACAACCCTTGCTCACGTTATGTCTGCGAAGAGAACACAGCACGTACACCCATAAAATGCTCCTACTGTGCGATTAATAGCGCGACGGTAGAAAAGTGTTCCTGTAAAAAAATATTATCGCTCTCTAAAAGTAATAAAACATAATTATCCGTTACAACACTTTGACGAGCGCCCACAGTTTATTCAATTACCTAAATAGTTTTATCTAGCGCACGTCGCGTACAGTTCTATTTATATCTTGATTCCTCCTAGCGCACTAGTTTGATAGGCAATGCATCGTGAAACCCCCTGGGCTACCCTGCGGCCGCCGATAACGAATATCATTATCTAAATGCAGTATCGTCTCTAGGAAAGTGTGTAAATATGTATGTGAAAGTATGGAGCAATGTACTCGGCATTTTTCCGTGTAGGTACAGCATAACTTTAAGAATTAATTTTAAACGAATCAAGAACGGCTCTGATTAAAGTACGAATGAATAGCTAAAGTTTTTTTTATTAGAGGATAGTGTCCTAGTATTTTGAAAATGTGCCTCATTTTATTATCATAACGAAATCTCTATCTAACTTGGCATTGAGCGTAGAGGAAGTAAAATCGATCTTAAAACAAACTTGGAGTTGCCATATTGTTTTTCACCGAATTAATGATGATGACTTGATGACCTCAGTCTCTCTAGGTAGGTCATGTGATTGCCACTTTACTACTCGTTTTGTCTATTAAGTGTTAAGTTGACATTAGCGCCATCTGTTGGAACAACGGTAATATAGTAAGCAGACGCCATCTGTTGTGAAGTCCACAGATCTGGTACAAGTGCTTAGCACCCGACGTGCTAGGGTTAGCACGAAGCTAAAGATGGTAGCTTATTGATTATTATAACTTTTTCACAGCGGCGCCACTGTCTGCGAAAAAGTCTCGTACGCTATCTCATTTTGACGAGCTGCATTATTTTTAAGGAAAGCTTACATATGTTAATGGATTATTGTACTAAAATTACAGAAATAAAGTAATACAAAGGCGAACTTGTCCCATTAAAGAATTTCTTCCAATTAAGAGGGCGCCGAGCGCGCGTCCAACGGTGTAGTACTATTGTGTTTTCTAATAAACTATACTATTATCTTGAGATCGAATATAGTATATAAACAATATTATAATAGACAGATACTAAAAATTATATCAAAGAACAATATTTAGACAAAATATAATCCTAATAACTATATCTAAAGGAATTGGAAAAATATATAAATAAAAACATAATATAATAGTAGATTGTTCAACAAGAACCTAAAGTCATTATGACACGAGATATTTATCCACCCGAGAAAAGCGAGGGTGGATGAACTTCGAGTGTCGTTTTGGCTTACACTCTGCTTTTCACTTCGATTACGAGAAAAATAAAGCTCAAATTATAATATTGTTATCAACCGTTACAGTTTAGTAAATGTCAATTCATAAAAAAACTGTTACTTAAGACATGTCTAAGGCGTGTCTAAGATTTTTGTAATAGTAGCGTAATAATTTCAATATATAAACCTAAAACTTATAAAAAAAAAAAAGTTGCTCTAAAAGTGGTACTTTTCGTAGCTGTACATCGTGCGGAAAGTTGGATATTACGCACTAGTACGTTATAGATTTCCATTTTTTTAAATATAATTTTGTTTCGGCTTCCAAGCCGTGCATCCGACCAGAGTTTGCATGTTCAACCACTTTTTGATTACGTCATTTAGCATTGAGACTAAACACACGTAATATAATTTAAAATATTAAAATTAAACACACACATCTCTCATCAAGATGGCTGAATCTGAATTAGTATTACAAATGATTAGATAGTTGCGTATTAAGGTGAATTCACATTACACCATGCCGAAACCGGGCCCAGCCCAGTACGGCGTAATGTGAATCCACCTTTATGCATTACCGCTGGTTAATAGAGAATTATACTTACTTTTTGATTTTTAAATATAGGTAATTAAATTACTGTGACTTTTTTTTTTATTTGGCTGAATGGTCACAACTGTTGCGATTTCATAAAGTCTGTGTCAATTAAAAGTAAAATTGTCTATTGTAATAGTTTTATTTACTGATTTATTTTGTTTCATTGATATTTTTTCGCAAATGTATTAAAAAACGTCGTTTAATACACGTGCGGAATTGTAATTTTATTTAATTTTAGTCCCGAGTCTACTTCGGGACTCGTGTAAAATGACATACTTTCCGCACTTGTATCAAAATATGCAGAACGAGACAGCAACTACTTTTAGTGGTGGTAGGACCCTGTGCAGGGTCCGTCCGGATCGCTACCACCATCTTCCATTCCACCATTAACCACCCGCCAAGCAACAGTGTTCACATTGTTGTGTTCCGGTGTGGGGATAAGACAACCGGTGAAATTACTAGCTTAGAGGCATTCCATCTTAGTCCTCAGGGTTGGCAACGCATTTGAGGTCTTAGGATTATAGTCTTGAGAATTCAAATGTGTATGGGTCTCAGATTCCACTTACCATCAGGTGGCCTGAGTGCTCGTGTGCCTTCTCCTTAACATAAAAAAAGCAACAAGCTTGTTTTTTGCGGTAAGAACATTAAAAATAGTCCATAGACAACATTTCCAAAACTAAAACTGAGGCGGTGGAGGTTGTATGCAGCCTGCCCTGCCCTCCACCGGCAAATAAGGGCAACATCATTAAATGGCAACATGTATCTGGCTGTCTTTGGTTTCCCAAGGCTTTTTATAAGGAAATAAAAAAAAAGTACTTTAGTTCCTAGGGATTAAAATGTCACTTTAACCAGCCTATACGAGGGGCGGCTGAAAAGTTCTAAGTCTAAGGTATTTTGAGGTTGTGTATGTAATTATGTTACTGGCCACTAGATAGACCATTTAAAAACAAGTAATAGAAAAAAAAACATGTCATTAAAGTGTCATTCTATGGAACTTGCTAACTAAGTAAACAAGCCGCCATACTAAAATTGACATTAGATGTCAATTTCAATATATTGTTTGTTTACATAGTTAGCAAGTTCCATAGAATTACAGTATACAATTGTAATTTCTCGAGATATTCAACGATTAACAGTATCTTGTCTGAATAGTTATTGTATAGTACGAAAATCGAGCACCGGGCTGTGATTAAGTTCCTCACGAAAAGTAAAAATACTCCTCAATGCATTTTTCAAGAAATGGCTGCTATTTATGGTGACTCTGTGTCTTCCTATGCTACAGTTAAAAAGTGGAGTAGCCTATTTAAACATCGACGAGAGTCGATCGAAGACAACCCCTCAGGACGGCCAGTGTCGGTAGTGACCGACCAAAACGTCGCAAAATTAAAAAAAAATGTATTGGAGGATCGAAGAATTAAGATGTGTCAATTAGCTGAGGCCTTGGGCAGTACTCAAGGAGCGGGTTGGAGAAATCCTTCATACACATGCCATGACTAAGTTCAGCGCGCGTTGGGTACCGAAAATGGCGTTTGACAAAGAGCGGCGTGTCGAAACTTCTCAGGCGTTTTTAGACTTGTGCTGAGATAGTGTTGATGAAATTTGCTCCAGGATAGTAACCGTTGATGAAACATGGGTCAAACAGTATGAGGGTAAGGACGAAAAAGTTGTCCACGCTAACTCACTGAATTTAATTTTCTATGAAACTTTTCCGTTGTGACACGAAAAATAGCCATACATTTTGGAACCCGCGAGACATTTTAATTGAATCATAAAAAAACGAATTTTAAATCTTTTGTCAATCAACAATGAAATTCGAAATTAGTATTTAAGGGTATGACATCTATTGATGTCACTGGGTTCCGACGGGTTAAAAGGTGAATTAGAGATTAAAATGTAATTTATTTATTTTATTTATTTAATCTTTATTGCACAAAAACAAGTACAAATGGCGGACCTAATGCCTAATGGCATTCTCTACCAGTCGACCAAATAACCAATCAGAAATTTATATAATTCAGTGGGTGCACAGAAAAAGAAGACAGATAAAACTAGAAACTTAACATAATTATCCTATCCATTGCTTATACCTACTTAAATAATACAAAACATATACACGTCATATACTTGTACATATAATACTCATACTAATATATTACTTATATAATACATAAATAAAAAGAATCAATATACCTATACAAACAAAAGCGGAGAATGAAAGTGATGAGATAAGGCTAATTGTCTTGTTCAAGGAAATGCTTCCGGAGCATTCCCTTGAAAGAAAGCTTGTTAGGGGCTCGTCTAATATGGAGTGGGAGCGCATTCCAGAGACGAATTGCCTGAAGGGCGAAGGAATTTGACATGAAACCAGTACGGTGAAAAGGAATAGCGAGTTTAAGAAAGCGGGAGGAACGCAGTTCATACCCTGGACGGGGAGTATTGAAAGTAAATTTACGTTTAAGATAAAGGGGGGTTGATGGCTCAAAAAGGATCGAAAAAAGAGTAGATAGAATTCTACGATGCCGAATAGGAAGCCAGTTAAGCTGACGCCGGAAGGAAGAAATATGGTCATATTTTCGAAGACCAAAAATAAAACGTATGCCATTGTTAAGGAGACGTTCTAATCTGTTGAGGGAATCCTGGCTGATGTTAGTAGTGCACACATCAGCATAATCAATGAGAGGCAGCACCAGCGCCTGGACAAGTAACTTCTTGGTACTTACTGGGAGAAAATTCTTGTACCGATACAAAGCACGCAGAGTACCAGTCACCTTGCGACTAACCTCAGAGAGCTGCCCGTCCCACGAAAGACAGCTGTCGACAGTAAGGCCGAGATCCTTAACCTGCCTACATGTAGAAATAGTAGCACCATCGAACGAGATCGGCGCAATAGAAATGTTCTCCAACTTCACAAGCTGACGCGAACTCCCCACGATGATGGCCTGGCATTTAGCAGCATTTACAAAAACACCAAATCTGCGAGACCAGTCTGCAATGTGATCCAGGTCATCATTGATAAGAGCAATTGCAGCAGTAAGGTTGGAAATGTCAGCTTTGGCGTATAATTGTAGATCGTCTGCATATAAATGATAAGAGCTGCCTAGCTTGGAGGTAATAAGATTTATAAAAACTGAAAATAAAAGAGGGGACAGGATTCCACCTTGGGGCACTCCAGTGTTCAGGTCACACCAATCTGAAATCGTATGGCCAGCTCGCACAGCTTGACCACGACCACGAAGATATGAAGAAAACCACTTGGTCGCTTCCGAGGAAACCCCCAGGTGAGTGAGTGTGGCGAGGAGAAGATCGTAATCAACGACATTGAAAGCATTAGAAAAATCAACAAGCACAAGGACGGTTACCTGCGTTGACTCCATACCCTGTCTTATATCTTCAACAACGTTGAGTAGGGCAGTAGTCGTGCTGTGTCCTGGGCGAAAACCGGATTGATAAGGAGTTAGAAGCTGATTGTGAAAAATAAATTCGGATAATTGCTTGTGAGCTTCTAGAACTTTTGAAAAAAAAGGAAGAATGGAGATTGGTCTGAAGTGATTCAGAGAGGTGGGGTTTGGAATCTTAAGAAGAGGGATAACAAAAGCTTTGCGCCATGAGGAAGGCAATACGCCAGAAGTCAAAGAGAAGTTAATTATGTGAGTAATGATAAATAATTTTATTTTATTAAACCTTATATTATTAAGTATAATAACCGAATTCGTTTTCAATGCTTATACAATGATTTTAATGTCAATGCCTATAGAATTATAGAACCTATAATTTTACATGGACTAACAAAAACGTTATTTCATTATAATACGTGTATAAATGTAGATTAGCATTTTGACTTGTATAATTACCTAGCATTGTACTAAACATCGGTTGGAAATGTGTGATATTTTTAATGACAGACGATGAACGTAGGGTGTATGCTAAGTTATAATTAAATAAGAAAGAAGGATGGCTTTGGTTTGGGTTCGGTAGTCAGTGAAATACATTTTGTACTCTGCCCTAGGAATATAACTTGACAAATCGCACATTTGCGACAAAACTGTCGCCACTTTGGAGATAGCACAGATTTGTTGCAAAGGAGCGAATTGAAGAAGCACGAACAAGGTCCAGGTTATTCTAAAGCTCGTCCACAACCACAACATTTAAATCGTGGATATATTTGATATAGTTTAGGTTAAGTTTGACATTGGCAACAAACAAAGTGTGTCAAATTACAATATAGTCAAACAAATGGGTTCTAAGCCTCTAAAACCACGTCATAGTGACGCATTAGATCAAATGCTAGAAAGTTTCTTAGGTTTTGATTGATTACATCACTTTGACATAGTTCCATAGTGGCCCAGAAATCCATATGATACCTAACGAAATCCATTCGCAGTTTGTATAATTGGCACAAGTGCATCCGGTCTATATTCGAGAGATTATCTATTTCATCATTACGATACAAATTTTGAATGAGTGTTTGCGCATTGCACATTTCCTTGAGTCTTCGGACTGTCATCGCGTTTGAAAATTAAATGTTAAACTACCAGCAGTGGCCGATTCCGGTAACCTTCGGGGAGGGAAGATGGCCGATAGAAAAATGCCCGGCTTTTACTTTTGATTTATTCTGTTTACTGATTTACTCTATTCACTTGACATTGGCGAAATCACTGTGTGGACCGCCATTTAATAAAAAAGAAGAAGAACTACCAGCAGTTGAAAGAAATCCGAGTCCCTTCATTGTAAACGTTAAACCTAGGTGTCCGCACGCTTCCTAATCCTTGTTTTCGAAAAAAAACAAATCACACTTTTTCAAATGAATAAATTTCTTTTCTTTCGCTCTGTATTTCTTCCATACTAATATTATAAATGTGAAAGTAGCTTTGTCGGTTCACACTTTCACGGCTAAACAGCTGAACCGATTTTGATGAATTTTGGTATGGAGATAGCTTGAAACCCGAGAAAAGACATCAAGTTCTTTTTACCGCGAGCAGCATTTATCAAATAGTAAAAGATTGTTCGAGTCCTGCAGAACCCTTAACTTAATTTAATATCACGCTTATCGAATGTATATTGAACGCGATCAAGGAGAAAGCAAAACCACTCCCGCTTTGGCTACCAGGCAAGCGAACAGCAAATAATCTTTCTTAAATCAACGGAAGTAGTTATTGTTTATAATATTTAGATAAAACGGTAAGAACGTCGGTATCAATTGAAAGTTAGAGATTTAGATTATATTCCGAACTTGACTCTTGACTTTATGTGAATGACCTTAACCACCTTAAGAGGACTATGAAGCAAAAAAAAAACAATAGATAATGCGATAACGTTTTTCTCCCCTTACACGTTGCCCGATTTTGACGAATTTTGAATAAGTTATAGATCTTATGAAAAACTATGTCTGTACGTTTTCCTTTCCAAAAAATATTAATTCGAATGAAAATAAAATAAAAAAACAAAAGTGGGAACGTGCAGACCTAGTTTTCCATAAAATCTACAACATATTCAAAAATCGCGGAAATCGGATTAGATTTAGGGGTGAGAAACGTTATCGCCCGGAGCTAAATTTGTATGGATTATTTTTGACAGCTACGCGATTTAGGCATTGCTTCACAACCCTCTTAAGCCCGCCATCATTAGCCGTCTTATTCTAATTTGGTGTAATAGAATGAGACGTCCGTACTGATGACTGGAATTTATTTAATTGCCCGTGTTTAAGCACCGTTAATTGTCTTGCAAGAAATAAACAGCTAAATAAATAAATAATGTTTACAATTAATAACTTAGGTAATTTAATCACAGTGCTACGAGTATGTTGATGACGTTGATGTTCCAACTTTGTATTGTAAATTATTAATTAGATTTAATGCTAAAAGGTTCGTTTTCAGAACACTTCAATCAACAGCGGACGCAACGTGTTCTTTTCAGTATCCGTCGGCGTCCCGTCGCCGTCCCGTTCCACCCGCCATTTGTCTAAAGGTTAAAAATATGACAATACAGTATTATACAACATATTATGCTAGCCTGAATAATTAAGTCAGAACGTAGATCCAAAATTGCCGTCGTACTCAAAAAGTAGACCTCACTTAACTGATGACTGTTTGTTACAGAAACATGGAGATTTTTGAATACGTAAAGGCAAAAGTTATACATATGAAACAGAAACTTCTAGAAGACAGTTTTGACAGCCTTCTTTGGTTGGTAAATATCATCCCTAGTATCGTCGGGTTCAACATCAGCAGGGAGAAAATATCGAGTACGAAGCTGTTTTATATTTTAAGAGGCCTTCTGTCAAACTTATTTTGAACTGCATAATGATAAAATACTTATATGTTCCAATTTTAATCAACGGTATTTGGGCGGCAGGCGTTACGAGGTTAAGCAGGATATATTCACAACTCAAATGTATTTGTAATGTAAACGCTATCGTTTGTAGCCAAGCCTTCTAGAATGAAATTACATTTAAACTTCCCATACTTCTAATGATTATCTGAATAACTTGTTCAATAGTTTATCTTGTTAATCTTACATTGTACCTATAACAGTACCATTCTGGATTGTTCATCTATTTCTCCTATTCTACGTGTATTTCATGGGAAGCATCGTTTACCAAGTGAATCATGCTGATGTAGCCAGTGACTTCATAAAGAGCTTCGTCAACGTTTCAATCTTGATCCTCACTGCAAACAACAGCTACTGGTTCTTAGCAAACAGGTAAAGGTTACAGTTTCGTATTTTTTAGTTTTACCAATGTAGTACGTGAAACGATTCTGAAAGGCCACAAAAATAAACACTTAGTAGATATTTAAAGACGTTGCAAAGAGAAGTGACGTCGGTATGTCTACGACTAAAGTTTATTAGGATTTTAGTGAAGACCGCATAATATACAGACATTGCTTTTTACATTTTCGTTTGTAATATAACTTTTTCTTCTCAGGCAAATGCTTAAAGAAGTGATAAAGAAGGCAAAAGATAGTGACATTCGCACTATTCAGTCTGGATTGGTGGTCAAAAAGTACAAACGGTTACTTTCCATGATCAAGCGCATTTTATTAATATTCTATGGGTTTAATCTGACTAATGAATTTACGAGCTATTTACCCCAACGTATTGATGTGGACATAAATGTGTTTTCTATGACGAGTTGTGTTGGTAAGATGTTTTTTCCTGCTATAATGTTTTTTATAACTAACCTAACCTAAAATAAATATCAGGGGACCATCTTAGGGAAATTGACCTGGTCCCAAACTAAGCTGTAGGCTTTTACTATGGGTGTAAGGCACCGATAAACAAACTGTATAGGGAAATACATACATAAATACATAAAGAACAATATCCAAAATTCAAGAACAATGTATAATTATTGTTTTATTGTTTGATTAATATTCGTTTAGGACGCCAATTGAACTGATAATCAAAAGTTGATTTGTTAATGTGTAGTAGATTCTTATTTATTGTTAAGATAGATTGAAGAGGTATTTTGTCCATTCCTTAAAATAACATTTAATTTGGTTCAAGGGATCGAGCCACTAACGACGTCTCCAAACAGGCAAATATGTAAAGTCATTCTGGGTATGCAAGAGTTAACCATTGTTGCTGTGGTCCTCAACTACCAAACAATGATGCTGCTACTCATAGCGCATAACGCTATCATGTACCAAATACTGTCTGACGAAATAATGACGCTCAACACTCTTCTCGAAGACCCCAACAACTATGAATTGGTAAAAGGTCGATTGCATGGTATTATAAATCGCCACACGCTGACTCTGGAGGTCACCGGCGACCTGAAGGGTTTGTACAGCATGCCCATGGGAGTCAACTTTGGATCCAACACGGTTTCCATGTGCCTGTTTTTCTTCTTGACTTGGGAGGAATACTTTAGCTTTATGCCAGTGCTGGTGTATTGCTTCTTAGTATTTTTCTTGTACTGTTTCCTTTGCCAGAGAATAACGAATGCTGCGGAGAATTTTGCTAGGGCCGTCTACAGTTGCGGATGGGAGAAGATGAAGCATAAAGAGCAGAAGGCGATTTACATAGTGCTGCTCCAGGCGCAGAAACCAGTGGTGCTGTTAGCGGCGGACTTGATACCAGTCAATATGTATACCTTTGCCAGCACTTGCCAAGCTATATATAAGTTTACTACAGTTGTAAAACTTTAAAGAAGCCCTTAATATCTTTTTATTCAACCAGAGCAACGAGTTTAATATAATATTTAAATTAGGCAACACTTCTCACCGCTTTAATAGGTGTAAAAATATGTAATAAATTGATTTATGAAGGCATTTTTTAATTTTCCATTCCTTTTAATAATGATTTTACAAATTTTCTTGACCTAGGTCCATTTTTTGGAGGTCGTAGCCAAAATGACAAAAACGGTTCCCCTATATGTAGTTTCGTCATGTCCGTTCGTCCATCCGTCCGTATATCACCAGCATAACAGTCAAAAACTACAAGATGTTTATTGATAAAATTTGGAGTATAGGTGTCTTGTTTAAGCCGCTACTCAGTTTGGTAGTTAAATAATATAAATAGATATTTCTAGAAGGCACTCCATAATAATAATACGATATATGACAAAAGCTGAATATTATTTTCAAAACATTAACCTGTGCCACATAGTTTCTACAGCTCCTTTAAAAACACTTTAAGCTTTCAAAGCATTTTTTTTTATTAAGTTAATATTTATTTTTGGAAATGATCGTTAAAGTTGTATAAATTGTGTCCCCCTTTGATCCAGTAAAAATTATGTCAAAACAATCGAAAAAATTACAACGTTAACTTAATAAATACTTCTAACAAAATGTGGTTCGTGTGGTTGCCGGGTTAGAATAGTGCCACTCCATGTCTTCCCGTGGATGTCGTAAGAGGCGACTAAGGGAATAAGGGCTTTTACTGCTGTTAGGCGTTGGGCTTGCAACCTGTCACAAATACACTAGTAAACTTATTGCCTGATTGTGCAAAATGTTGTTACAGAATTATAAACAAGTCTTTTTAGAGTTGTTGGTATTTCTGTAGCTCTGCCTACCCCACTCTGGGAATGAAGGCGTGATGTTATGTATGTATGTATGTAACACAATTTTATTTTTATTAAACATGATCGGATATACCGTTTTTGAGTCGTTTTCGAAAAATTGCGCTGCGAATGGTGATGGTGTACTCTTTTGATGGTGTACTTTATTGTGTTTATGGTAACGGCTTCGGAATCCTACACTCGGCGTCTGGTATGCTCTTGCCCGATTTTTTTGCTGGTTGCATTTGCTGAAATATTGCAAACGCCAATACAATTATATTCAAATCAAACAAAATATTGCGCACGAATATAAATACCAATGTAAAGTGGTTGTTGTGATGGCGGCCACGACGGCCACACGTTCTTAATACCGCATAAGTGTTCGCTGAAAAGTTTTCTGTCGCCGATTTCGCAACTCTAATGTTTCACGGTGACCTTAACACAAATAAAGTGTTGGAGTACGTTTTGAAATTATTAAGTCCGACGAACTTAGTGCGGAACGAAATTGCAACACCTGAACTTCAATCTAATGACAGACTTTCCATTTCCACTATTCCTCGTAATGTACGGCGGAAACTGTACAATTTGAAACTGCGGTATATTATCTAATCTGGAAAGTTTTAAATTTGCAAGGGTATGTAAGAAAACTGGAAGTGCATCATTTCATATGTTTTTTTTGTTCTACATGTTTTAATTATTGATATTCATACTTTTTATATTGCTGAAATTTAAGGAAATTTAAGAAGTGATTTTCTGTTTGTTTAAGATCAGTTGTATACAAATCAAAGTGCTGTGTTATGTGCTATTGACAACTTAAGAAGATTTTTTTTGTCATAATTTAAACGGAAGTGTTTTATGCTTTTCAAAGAAATTAAAATAAAACACATTACTTAATTATATTTGTACTGAATTAATCCCCAAAGTCAACTGTCCTCATAGTGATATAAGCATCGAGGCATCTAACCCTTATTGTAGGCCTCGCCACTAGTACTCGGAATATAATTAGTTTGTAAAATATGTATTACATTTTTAATCAATCGCTTATTACGATGAAGTAAATAAAAGACATGGTTTTCATAACAACTAATAATCCGATGATTTATTATTACATTTTCTGAAAAAAATACCTTTTTTAAAACGTGGGGCAACTATACCACTTACACCCTATAAGTAAAAATAATTATGGAAGACGATAAAGACCCAAGAAAATACTTGCCTTAAATCAAGTTAAAAAAAAAGCGGTAAATGGGCGATTTCCAAAAAAAGTGTAAGTATATTGTTAAAGACAAAATTAAGAAAATTTAACTTTTTCCATTTCGTCACGAAAGTTAACGTATCTAAATGTATGGCTAATTTTCGTGACGAAATGGCAAAAGTTAAATTTTATGAACTTTGTCCTTAACGATGTACACTTTTTTTGGAAAACACCCAAATGCAAAACGTCGGTGATAGTGCAAAACGTCGGTATATACTGCAATATCGTAACTAACAGTAAGTTGCAAAATGTACCTTGCTAACTTACTAATGACAGTGTATTTTGATCCTTATTTCATTTGTTGGTTACGCGATATTGCTTTACCATAGGTATCGAAAAGTAATAATGAGGACTGCAATCACGCAACTACCATACTTATATTATTTATTAGTATGTTGTTGCTGAGTTTTGAAGGTTTTATTTTAAATGTTGGTACATATATTAAAACTTTTTACACAATGAATTGTACATATAGAAAATTTATCCTTAAAGGATTCTCTTCCAACGATTATGTTTAATAAATAATTAAAATTAAATTTCAATTTTGAAATCCTTGTATCGATACCAATATTGTAAATGTGAGAGTACTTCTTTCTGTCTGTCTGTTTGTTACTGAACCGATTTTTGTATAAAGTTACTTTGAGTCCCGGAGAAGGACATAGGATACTCTTTTAGGATGTTTAATTGTTCATAGTCAGGCTCAATAATGCACACTAAAAGAAGTTACAACAGCTAGGGCCGATTTTCTATATAGCCTCGACAATACTATTAAGAAATATATGCGCGCAAGCTTGCACACACACACGTCACTTGCACACAAACGTACACACACACGCTCACACGCGCGTCCACACACGCACACACACATTGACCTTTTCAACGCCATTTACGGATGTATCCGTCATGGTTGGCAACGCCGTTAATATTGTGTCCTAGGATCCTATGGGAACCAAAACTACGAAACAAGTATATTTCGATCCTGCCGTATTATTATGGGATTTAAGTGGAAGCTTGTTACCATGAAAAACGCAAGTGTTTTTCGATCCCATAAATATGTGAGCCAAGCGGAAATAATAATATAATACGATCCCACGGGATTGAAAGCATAGGAGCCAAGTGGAATGAGAGTAATTATCCATACCATTTTTTTAAACAAATAAATACATAATTATCTTAACATGACGATCCACCTAAATTCATTTTAATTGGTACGTCATTCATTTCGTAAATAACATGAAGTCGGTTAAAAATTACCTTGATTTGATGACTAATGGAAAGTTCGTGGAAATGGAACTACACGTCAATGTACTCGTATTATATTTTTTATAACTATTCAGTTCTTAGGTTACCTATTACGATAGACACCGTCACGCGATGCGATGCGTTGGTAGGTTTCTCGATAAACCTGTGGATGTTTCCGACAAGTATTATACAACCGGCTTGTGAAACAGGAGTGCTAAGATAGGACTAAGATTCAATTACGTGGGTTATGCGATAGAAATGGAAACGCAGGGAAAGTGAAATGCACCTAGTAACCCATTCGGACTGTTCACTATTTTCAAGTTTTAACAAATCATGTCTAAAATAGAAAATCTAAGCGGGTGTAGTTAGTTTTCTTGATGTTTCCTTTTCTATTTAATTTTTCAGTATGTTTTCGTCGATATTTGTATAGTTTTGACGGCTATACTTCTTTAAAGGTAGCACTAATATTGAAAAAAATAGTCGAAAAAGATCTTGGCGTCCTAACTACATTCTGCACAAGACCAAAACTTACTCTACTTTAACAATGCATTTTGGTAATTATGGCTAGAACGGAAGGCTTAAGCAACCGGACATTCTTCATGCACCAGACGCTTCTGGACGAAAGGCTTTGCCGGCCAGTCTCCGATTAGCCGCGGCAGCCGCGCGTCGTTCCCGCCGCTATGATAAAGCGATAGCAAACGCGCATCAACAAACGATATTCTTTTGTTTACGTTCCGAAATGAAGCTAGTAGTCTGTTTCTTAATGGTGGTGGCCAACATAAGCTACAATGGCAAGGCTTCGCTGGATAGTTTTGTGCCGATGAGCGCTAATGTACTCTTCGAGGATACTACGAAGTATGCAGGTTGGTTTTGTTTGATATTTGCTGTGATGAATTAAAATGTTCACTCGTATGGTACTAGTGTTAAACATACAGTTATGGTAAAGAACAAGAGATAGGTAAAACAGATTACCTTATATCTGAGAGTTTAGTGAAATGTAATTTTTGATGAAATTCGAGTGCACAGAATTGTATCGATAAACTTTAGATTTGAACGTCTGACCATATTTGCAGTAAAATAGTAACAGAGTAAAAAATCAAACCGTATTCTTACTTGAGATATTAATTAAAAGATGAGGTTTCTATTCAATTAACATACCTACATGTAGTTCTACGTGCTCAAGCAAGGGCAAATATGAATGAAGGCCAAGACTCACAACCAAGGTTACCTAGTCGCTGAATTAAACTCAAAACTCACATTGCAGACAAATCGTGCTACAGGCCTTGCAAATTCAATGTCAAGCCTCGAAGATGCCACTACGATTTTAAAATCGAGCCTACGGTCCAAGAAGATGGGAAACCAGCGATTACCGTCAACGGAGGAACACCAGGGCCGCCAATACACGTCTGTGTTAATGATATTATAGTTGTAGTAGTAAAAAACAAAGTTCCTGGACAGGACTTAGCTCTCCACTGGCACGGAGTCGATCAAAGTGGAACACCCTACATGGATGGAGTTCCTATGATCACGCAGTGCCCCATCAGCTATGGATCGACCTATAAGTACGCTGTTAGAGCATCTACCCCTGGTACTTTCTTCTATCATGCTGACTCAGGTAATTTAAGTCTGATTTTACAGATAAGTTATGGAATAAAACTAATCAAAGTAAATTAAACGCCCAAGTACTTTAATATTACGCAAAGTAAAATGAACTTTCACAGTCTTCACATTAGTTCTTAATCCTAAGCTAAATTTAACACATGACTCTGGCTAGTGAAAGTTTTGTTCAGTCCAATTATTTCCACAAATACATAATGGTACAATAATGTAATCGTTTTACAATGCTATAATTTAGAGTGCATTAGATAGAATAGAGAAATGAAGTGACGTTTGATGTCAAGGAAGGCATTGAATGAAAATGAAAGTAGTCTACGGAAAACACGTGCACGATTCACAGATGCTTGCTTTAGTGAAAATTTTAAAAGGTTGACGAAATAGAAATGGTATTCGTTTTAAAAGAAAAACTAAAAAAACTTTCTCTCGTTCATTAATGTCGAATACAGAATTAACTTTCTATGTAGACATTGTTAACATCTTAGGTTTGGCAAGCCGAGGACTACTTGCATTTTGAGTGCAAGACTCAGTTCGTGATCGTTTTGTTGTTTTGTTTTGATGCTTTGGCAATGAGACCGCGCTGCATTGTAGTTTATGCCGCAATAGCTAACTAAAAGACCATTTAAGTCGTTTCATGTACTGAAATTAGAGCATTGATGTGTCATTTAAATATAACATTTAAAGGCAATAAAAATTCTCATTATGTATTTGGATCAGAGTTATTTTTGTGTTAAAAAATGCTGCACTTGCAAAGCGATTCTCAAATCACTGCATCACTTGTTTATATAGTATTTTCTTTTACATATCCTTACATTAACAAAATAATAAATGTCAGATGCCCATATACCTAAGTGTAATTGAAATGGATCTGAGAGATGTTATTTATTTTTTTGTTTTAAAACAAGGTGTAAAATAATATACGTATCTATTTAACTAAGACAATAGGTATTATGCCAATTTTACACCTTCACCTTCACCTTCTTTTGTGGTCAATTATGATAGTACACGGTATTATGGTAGACTAGTACTTAATACAAAAATGATTTCGTAAATAACACCTACTTTTCTTGCAATTTTATATCCACCAGCACTATCCAATAAATACTTTTGAATTTTAACTCCTTACATACGAGTATTTTTTAAATTCCAGTTAGTCATCAAAGCGATGGCGTATATGGATCGCTAATTGTAAACCAGCCGCAGCCTATGGAGCCCCATTCTTCGCTGTATGACTACGACAGGAGCCAGGAGAACACGCTGGTCGTGGCAGCCAAGTTCTCGGAACTGATGACAGCCAACTTGGAAGATTTTAGTCAGCTAAAGCCGAGTTCACTAGTAATTAACGGCGTCAAAGATGATTTCAAGTGAGTCAAATGTGTTTTTGTCTAGAAAATCTGGTTTTATGCAGTTTTTGGTCAAAAACCCAAGACGATATTAGAACGGATAGCCTAGGTTTGCGCCAAGATGAGGGTAATAAGCTACTTTGGTGAGCGTTCTATTGCCTACTAAAATCTCAAGTGGTCTCAATTTGTTGTGAAAAGACCTCTATCCCGCATTTTTTATGACTTAAAATAGTTTTCCGTTGTGTTGTGAGTACCGTCCCACTTTTGCTATTTACAGATGTAATGCATATTCGTACAACATCGTTTTTGTCGAATTAGTTCGTATTCGTCTTGCTGGATTATTCGCCGTAGTTCCTTTTTGCAGTACCTTTACCTACTACTGTATTTTCATACGAAAAGATATTGAAAAAAGGAACTGCTGCGAATAAGCCGTCTTACTTTCTCTATTAGCTTATACATATAAGCTGATAGAGAAAGGAAAGGTACTGAGACTGAAACCGACTGAGGAAGCAAGATAAATACGAAATTTTCCAACTAATTACGATGATGTCGTAAATATATTGATTCGCTAGATGAGAATAAAAACCTAAGCCACAATACAAGCTTGGGATGCTTCGTGTCTTCGGAGATGTCGTGATTAACCAGTAATTAAAAGGTGGTATTAACTGTTATTGCATAACGCTATATTAATAAAGCAATTGACACATCTAAAACAGGCAAATTTATTATATCATTGTAACTTAAAGTTTAGATACAGCCATCTTTCGTAGCTTCCATAACGTTAACAACATACAGATTAAGGCAAAGTGGCCAAGTCAAAGATTTCACAACATTCGTTTGGTTTATTTTCAGAGTTTTTGTGCTGCCAGGCTTTGCGTATAGACTACGGTTGATCAACGCCATTGCTATCGACTGTCCAGTGGTCGCCACCATTGACCAACATGAGATGGTCGTCATTTCGACCGACGGCAAGCCTGTCAAGCCTCTGTCTACCAGCAGAGTTGAACTTTATCCAGGTATTACGATTATTTTAATTATGGACTTGAATTTCGAAAATAATTCCGTAGTTCGCAGAATATCATATTTGCAAAACATGATAATTATTCGCAAAACACGATATTCGCAAAACACGGTATTCGCAAAACATGATATTCGCTAAACATGATATTTGCAAATAGTGGAGTTAGGTTATAGAATCGTAGGTAGGTTTAGGTTATGTCAGTTTTACAGCAGGCCCGGAGGGCCAAACTACCCAGAAATAGGAGCTCCGGCGACACTGTCTAATTGATGTCTTGTTAATAATGATGTTTTGAGGATGTCATGTTTTGCGAATGTGATGTTTTCCGCATATCGTCTTTTGCGAATATCATGTTTTGCGAATATGCTTTTTAACATACTAATTGCAGCTGTTCATAACATTATAATGCCTGCCTAGATAGACCTAGAGACACTAAATGGGAAAGTTTGACTCTAACCAGTTTTGTTGAATTTATGTGGTGTTAAACCGACACGAATTGCAAACTCTTGATCCGACGCTCCACTAATTAGAGAAAGTTTAAAATTTAATATTACTGTGGGTCCACTTAGACATAATGTCATGCTCGATAAGCGAGTTATTTAAGCACTATTTGATTATTTTAACATTTTGAGTCGACAAGACATGAGTTTTTGTGTCACGGACTGCGCTCTAGGATTGGTAAAATTGCTCGTAGTGTTCAAAAATGTTAAAAATTATACAAAAATTTAAAAACACCATTTTTTCAACTGTACTTCTTACACCGGTGATGATTCCAAACTTGATGTACACTACCTATTATGCAGTTTCTACAGCCTTCGTGCTATCATACCTACTAAAGCGATGGTTCCAAAATTGTATTGTCATTAAAATTGCATAAATATGCAAACATTCAAATCGAATCGAAAATTCCATGAATGCTATATTGTAAGTACTTTTATAGCTTTAAGTTACATCTGTTGCTAGGTTATAGTGTGGAAAAGAGATGGATGTCTTGTACCGGTTAGAATGAAGTGGTAGCATCCTGTAAATACCATGAAATAAATAAAATGTATATGAAGATGAATGTAAAAATCAGGATAAAGTTACATAAGTACATAGGTACAGTCAGCATCAAAAGTAGCTAAGCAGATAACATGCTCAAATTGATCTAGGCACGACACATTCTTCTTGAGAATAGAGTCAAGTGCAGATCTTTTTGAGCTCTTCGGTTGCGTAGCTACTTCTGCTGCTGACTGTACCCAGTTGGAAACAAAGTGAAGATAATTATTACATACATACATAAAGTCACGCCTTCATTCCCAGAGTGGGGTAGGAAAAGCTATAGAAATACCATCAACTTTAAACTTGTTGGTAATTCTGTAACCACATTTTGCACAGTCAGGCTAAGACTTTTACCAGTGTATTAGTGACAGGTTGCAAGTACTACAACAATACTACAAGCCTCTATTCCCTTAGTCGCCTCTCACGACATCCACGGGAAGACATGGAGTGGCACTATTCTAACCCGGCAACCACACGAGGGACATGGAGATAATTATTAGTGTGTGAAAAATGGTGTCAGGTGCACGCTTTTCTACATTTTCATATTATAGCTTTTGACAGATTAGCCCAGCAGTTCAAGCATGACGTTAAAATGACAAAGCACTAAAGTGTGCAGCTACTTAAAAGGGGGTCGTGTCCCGAGACCCACTATTTATTGATAAGATAATATAAGATAGCCATTATATTATATATTTCTTAATCAAGATTTTGATCCCAAGTAAGACCAAAACACATTAAAAATGCAAAGTCACTGCCAATCATGTTACGAGATCTGACCCACTCTTACTTATACTGATAAGATTGACAAAAGATTTTTCTATCATTAGTAGCATTAGATAAACAGTGTAGCTTTTACACACAAAAACATGTTTGATACGGTTGTGACGTGACCGGGAAACAATTTGGTGACCAAATTGTCACGCAATATGTTAAAGTGATGGCTTTATAAGTTAACTATAAAAACATTAACGTTAATTGGAAAGGAAGAAAGGCAACATATTACAACGTGCTCAAAAATGGATAAAAATGGCAATTAACAGATGGAAAACTAAAATAAAAGTCAATATTTAGGTTTTGACAGATACCCTGAAATAAATATAGCTGAAAAGTCTCGAAGACCCTTACTAATATTATAAATGTGAAAGCGTGGATGTTTGTTACGCTTTCACGCAAAAACTACTTGACGAATCATCATGAAACTTTGTACCTACACTTATTCTGGGAGGTACTAAAAGTAACATAGGATATTTTTTATTAAAAAAGATACAAAAAAAAAATTACAAAAAAAAAAAATAGCAGCGGGTGAAGCCGCTGGCGGGTCGCTAGTAGCAAATAAATTAAATTAAAACTAAAAGAGCATCGCGCGATTTCTTTTTAAAACTAAAAAGATTAAAACCAAACTTAATGCAGACGCGGCGAACCAACCAATTTATTCATATAATGCGCGATATTAACAGAGAAAGTCGATAAAGTGTCTCAAATGACGGAGAGTCTTAGTGGTTTTCACTACATTACCTATCCAGTGAGAGGAGAAAGGTGCTCAGTGTGCCGGTTTGCCCGTCTCAAGAGTTAAGGTCGCCCTAAGAACGAGTTCCGTTCGTATTCGTTTCACTTTCTACTGTCTGCTAAACGGTTACTACCGGGTATTAATTGCATTGTTTGTACCCTAAATGACGATAAATCTTCAATGATGCTATTAAATGATGACTTGCGTAAAAACCAAAATTGCGTGTTTTCAAAAATAGCATCAAATTATTGTGGTGGACTGCTCGTAGTTACTAACTAACGGAAACTTTATTTTTAGCTTGCATAACGTCATTGATACATGCATATGATATTAGAAATTTGCCGATTTTCAATTTTTTATTACGAGTACCTGCGGCTTGAGTTTGACTTCTTGTATTAGGCATTCGATATTGTTTTAGCGAAATGATATATCGCCATGTTTCGTACTAATCATCTTATTGTCAACCGGGCTTATCACAGCAATTAGATTTATTTTCCCATTAACACTGTGATGCTTAAAAAAGTGATTGGCTTAACAATGTGTCTCAATTCCAGTAATTCTGTTACAGGGGAGCGCATGGACGTCGTAGTTAGGGCGGGTGAGGAGACGGGAGGCTATTGGGTGCGCGTGAGTGGTGGCGGCGCCTGCGCGGATCTGGGTGCTAGCGCCATGCTCCTCTACTCAGGCTTTAATTACACTGCAATGCTACAAGAGGAAAAGGTCATTATTAATAAAACTGTATGAAATTTGGTCGTTTAGTAATTAAATGTCGATTAATAAGCCAGATATGGTTTAACATATTTAAGCCAAATTTTGCTTAATGCTCAGTAAAAGAGAATGTTAAAGGGAAATAAAATTACTATTTAGATTTTGCAATAAGATGCAGGTTAGTTTTACGCGCAAACGTAGCATAATGACTTGGTTGTTGGATATAAATACATTATTGTAGAAACACTTGCTTTTGTTCTATAAAATTGCCAACAAATATAAATCACTTAGGTATCGAATTTAACCACGACCTAAAAAGCACTTGACCAATTGCTAGGAACTATTTATTTTGAATCGTTATAAAGGTCTAAACTGGTGTTTTTAAATTATCTTTTCTTTTTTGAACCTCTGACGGACCTTAGATTTTAAAAGGATTTAAGAACGAAGTGCTGAGACATCCATCATTATTTTAGGACTTTGTATAACGTTAAGACCTTTTCAAATCCGTATAAAATGAAAGCTTGCTTTTCAACAGAGATCACATCCTTTTAAATCTTAGTTAACGATAAGTGTAACCTTCAATACGGACTTTTTGTTTTTTTGTCGAAATTTTAAGGTTTTATTTGTATGGGAAAATTTCTAATTATGTGACCTTGCATAAACCAAGTGCCATTTAAAATATTTGCTAATTGAACTTCTCGGATGGCTTATTTGCCAACACAGTCCTGCGTTTTTAGTTATCATGTTTAAATAATATCATTGCATACTTTCAGAAGGATGTAGCAGTCGAAAACAAGGGATCTCGTCAAGATGTCCATGGTCAGAAGTTGGAATCTTTGCATGAAGCAACCAGTAGCGTAGCTGCTAGATCAGTCGTCTTGAGCATAGACAGAAATCAAGTGCAGTTCAAAGATACCGACAATGACTTCCGATACATCAGTGACGCAATACCGAAGAAGCCGTTCTTCCCAGCCTCATTATGTAAGAACAACACATTACAATTTGGAACCTTGGCATGACGAATGACATTGTACCCACTTAATGGTCGCATCGTGACAAATACATCGTGGTTGAACCATTGATCTGCTGAGAATACGTGTCCCACATCTTTTCTCTTTCTTAATTGCATGTTATTATGAGCCACAAGAGTAATAGATAAAGGTGTTAATTATCTATTTGGTGTAAAGAGTTCATGTTAACCCAGATTTCATTACAAATTGTTGTTTACAATTAACCAATGGTATGTTTTACAATGATGTATTTGTGTTATGTTATGAATATAATTATTACTTCTTCGTGTTATGTGTGTAAAGTTAGATTTGTTTCTCTTTCCGTTTTAGCCCTAAACAAAGGCGTCGTTCAGATAAACAAAAAGAGCTTTCTCTATCCCAATGCACCTTTACTTATAAGGCCTGAAGATATCCGCAAAGAGATCAAGTGCACGGTTGGAGAAGAAATAAAGAACCAGGAGCCACAATGTATGCTTGTTCTGGATGCTCAGCTTGGAGAAGTGTTAGAGCTGGTTCTTTTGAACGAAGGTAATTTCCAACAATACGTTTTGTTTTTAAATTGGACATGAAATCGACAATGACGGACTTTTTAGTCACAATAAAATCTTGTCACAGAATCTTGGTGAAACCCTGATCTGATGGATACATCAGCATAGGAAACAAAGTTTTAATTAGTTAATTTAATTCTGCATATTTCCATATATATAAGGTCATAAAATTATCATAGGGAAAAGCAAGGCGCCAAATTATTACCGAACAAATTTTGTGATGTTTGAATATTCTTTTGTCGTTATAAAAATGGAATAAACTTTCCAAATGCTAATGGCTACATTTCGATTACAGGTTTTGGATGCAATAAATCTTACACCTTTCACATGCATGGATACGGAATGCAGGTGGTAGCAACATGGCAGAGAAATAACGGTGTACCAATTTCAAAAGAGGAATTTCTGAAATTTGATAAAGAAGGGCGTATTCAGAGGTAAGAAGAAGTAATTATATCGCAGCATTTTAGCCTTTTCTGTTGTGCATCTTTATGTCCTTTTTGATTTAAAAATATTATTGAAATTGGTATGACGAGTTTTGTATATTTCGCGTAGGATTTTACATTTAAAAGGCAATGTAACAAAATAATGTATTGGTTACAGAAATCTCCGGACACCACCGTTAAAAGATACCATTACAGTACCGAATAAGGGATTTGCAATTGTTCGAATAAAGGTCGACCGAGGTGGGAGCTGGCTTCTGGAGTGTAGATCTTGCGGACTGGCCTCCTTGCCTACAGCTGTGGTCATCAACGTCCCAGAGACGTTGCCCAAATCACTTATAGACTCAATTCCGAAATGCGGAAATTACAAGCCTCCAGATGTACTACTAAATTAGTGAAACAAAAGACTGACTATGTTTGTTGCACAAACATTTTGATGGTGTCAAGTGATGCTCAACTATTGATTGCGTAGATGTTATACCAAATAGTTATTTGTAGATTTTGCAATTTTATAATATGAGACGCGACCCGCCCTCGCTTTGCTCCGGGTTAAAATATTTTACATATAAACCTTCCTCTTGACTCGCTCTATCTATTCGAAAAACCATCTAAATCCGTTGCTTAGTTTTAAAGATCTAATCTAAGCAGACAGCGGGAAGCGACTATGTTATGTGTTATGTAGTGATGGGTCCAATTCGGATTGTGTTGTACATACATACATACATACATAAATCGCGCCTGTTTCCCAGAGGGGTAGGCAGAGACCTACATTTATAAGCGTCAAACTCGATTTTAGGCTTACAAAAATAGGATTTGAAGAATATATATTTAAAAATTTAAAATTTTAAAATTAGAGAATACTGGGCGTCTATTCAGGTGCGTCAAAACGATATCGTGTTTGACACGTTTAAGAATCGTTTATGTCACAGTCGCCATTATTGTAAATGACATAAGAGTTATCAAAACGTTGACAATATGGAAACAGGTCAAAAACGATATCGTTATTACCTTGTAGAATTCCAGCCCTGATCGTCACTGGCCCTGCTGTCAGGCTGTTATTAAAAGTTAAGGGAAGGTTATTAAGTAAAATTTACCTGGGTTGGTGGTTAGTCTTAAGGAGCTGATAGATCTGACCACATTCGCTAGAACATACAGATACATACATATCTTCACGCCTGTCTCCTAATGGGGTAAGCAGAGACTATGGAATGCCTGGTGCCCCTTTCTAAACATACAACTTTCGCTTCTTTGACATTCATCCACTTTTACATGCACGTACGTAGTTTTTGGGTGCTTTTGATTTGACCCTTTTTCAGTACATCGCGAATTTGATCACTGTATGTGCGTCTAGGGCGTCCCCTTGCGACATCTCAACTCAATCTCGTTCCCCATACCTCTTTCATAACTCTTATTCCATCTATCCTTTCTAAGTGATTAAACCATATTAGCTTACCCTTTTAAATCTTTGTCACTACATCTTCTTTCAATCCACAATGTTCTTGGATCTCGCTATTTCTTACTCTATCTATATTAATCTAACTCCACACAAACATATTTACGTCTCAGAGCTCTCATTTCAACAGCATTAATCCTGCTTGCATTCTTGTTCTGCCATTCTCATGATTCGCTCTAGCGAATTCTAATGCTCGAGTAAATGCTCAAGTCTATCAGCACTGTTAAATTATTTTATTATTGCTGACCACTACAAGTTTTAAAGCGTTGATCGCAAAAAATAAGAAAAAAATATATTAATTAATTGCAAGATCTAATACGTCAGTTGTGAGCTGCATGATTTTAAATCATTTGTAAATACTAATTGTGATTTGTAAGTTATTATATATGTTATAAAATAAAACTAAGATGAAAAAGTAACATATTTATTTATAAAATCAACAAAGTTTTCTACTTTAGTGTAGACGGTTGGTGCTCCGAAATCACCACAGGGAGATGATCCCCATGATACGACGCCTATAACTACGGGAGTTACTTCACTCCCTATTTCTTTTACAGTTTTTTGTTTCGGTAATGAAGGATATTCGTCTTCAATGGTATTATTATCGATATTGTGGTATAATTCATGTTTGGGCGTAAGTTGAATTAGAGGCCCACCCGAGTCGCCGCTGCAAGCTGAAACGCCACCGCTAATTGGTCCCGTACAAATATTTGATTCCTCTACTAGTGGGTTTGCTTCACCAATGTCTTTAATAACGTCAACAGCTTTATAGCAATCTGTAAATATAGGCAATATTTTAGGACACCGACGTGAACAATTGCTTTTATGATAAAATATCATCTAATAAGTTCCGTATTTATGTCGTGTAGTGCCTGCAGCGTAGAAAAGCGCTACTCTATAACTTTTCGTGGGTATCGCAGAAGGCGATTATGGGAATATTTACGAGTGAAATGACACTAATGCTAAATAATTACAGTCCATTTATTAATATTATGGACTTCCAGTTTTCGTTTGAATTTTTCGAATACAAACAATGATGAAGCTAAAAACAAAGCTTTAGCTTTTGTAAAAACAAAGTATTGCAAAAGTATGATGCATCTAAATTCACAATTTCCAAAGAAAATTGTTACCTAAATAAATAAATTGACCTAGTTCCAAACTAAGCTCTAGGCTTGTACTATGGGTACTAGACAACGATAAACATACTTAAATAGAGAAATACATACTTAAATATATATAAAAACATCCAAGACTCAGGAACAAATATTTGCGCTCATCACACAAATATCTGCCCTTACCGGGATTTGAACCCAGGACCGCTGGCTTCGGAGGCAGGGTCACTCCCAACTAGGCCAAAGTGTCGTCAACCTTGCAAACAAATCAGAAGGGGGGGGGGGTACAATCTCACACAAATTTATCTAGTCCCAAACTAAGCTCTAGGCTTGTATTATGGGTACTACACAACGATAAAAATACTTATATAGAGAAATACATAGGAAAAATCCAAGACTCAGGAATAAATATTCGCGCTCATCACACAAATATCTGCCCTTACCGGGATTTGAACATTTTGAACCCAGGAAGCAGGGTCACTCCCAACTAGGCCAACGTATCGTTAAAAGGTAAATAGACTGGCTTACCAAGATAACTAATATAAGTGACGTTCACTTCTTGCAAATAGCTTGGCAGATCAGGAAGAAAGGGGGTTGTCCTCAGTATACCCCAACCAACCAACTGCAAGGGCTGCTCGAAGTTAGTTTTAAATTGTATCGGGAGTAACGCTGGTCTTACATCTTTGGTAAATTTAAATGAAGTGCTAGTATGAAGCACAGCGATATCATTCGGTCCAATGCCACTGAAATAAAAATAAAGTAGAAATAAGTAAGTATAGAAGAAGAAACCGAAATATAAGTTTCGATTTTTGTTGTCCAAACCGTTTTACATTATACATATTATTTGTCATAATGTTTTGAGTCAAAATATTGAATTGTATACATCGGAATGACAATTATTGCGGGTGATACTGGTTGGAAGTCATACAATTCGTAGTCATACCAATTTATGTCATAATAATTATACTTCATAATGTCTAAGGTAATAATAGAACTTGTAATACATGTTATTAGGTCAAAACTTGTTAGTCATTTCATTACAGTATAACATATACAACTTGAAGTAACTAACGTTAATAAGGGCGACAGTTACAGAGTATTTGTGCCTGCATACTAATATAATACGATAAATAAAGTGGGTAGGATGCATTGCCGCGTGAACGTACCTGCAGCATTTAGTGTTTCGTTTTTTGTTTTATTTATCCACACATTTTATTTGCCAATAAAAAAAGTCCATACATACTATTGTCTCTTAATGACTTCAATTATAGAGATATGAATATTAAAACCAAAATAAAGGTATGTTGAGTTGCAGTGTATCCGTGGCAACAAGTTGAGGGCCGCTTGATTGATGTGAGACGTCACTACACCGCTTCACAGTTCGGGCTCCGTAATCTCTATCCAGTCACTCATGTAAATTGTTCTGTTAAATTTTAATTATTTCTCAAATTTATTTTTAATGTCACTGTTCCAGCGACATTAAAAATAAATAAAATAAAATTATAACTTCTTCTTCTTCTTTATTATTAAATGGCGGTCCACACGGTGATTTCGCCAATGTCAAGTGAATAGAGTAAATCAGTAAACAGAATAAATCAAAAGTAAAAGCCGGGCATTTTTCAATCGGCCATCTTCCCTCCCCGAAGGTTACCGGAATCCAAATTATAACTTAATATTATTTTGGGCCGAAATTTGAGATCCCTGAGATGTCACTTTGACAGTGACGTAACTTTGTTTACATTTCTTCTTTGGGAATAAAAATCCGACCATAGTTAAACACAGGGAAAACTTTTTAACATATATTGTGCCGACTAGCACCATCTGTTAGAATTAGTGCAAACTATTTTTTTGATACAAAGCACTGTTTTTCTACTAATCTAAACTAAATATCTATAATTCTTTTTAGTACTACAAATACAAAAACACCATAAATAATAACTAATATAGTATTAAAAGCCATTTGGTGCCGTCTTAGATGATTTTAGTTTGTATAAACACTTTAATCGCCTGTATCTCAAGAAGCAATGATGTCTACTTAGTCGTTATAGTTTTCCTTTTAAAAGTATTTATATGCGCTTTCATTTAAGTTAATTTTTAGAAGGTATTTGTAGTTTTGGTTGAAATATCGGGGGAAGTGGGGACACTTGACTCTAACAAAATTTTGCACTTTAAAACTAACTTAATATTTCACAAACGGATCCCTTATACCAAAAAGCCATACCCACGTGAAGTGTAGGAGAGGTACGATTACCCTACAAATAGTTTTAAATATTTTATTTTAGCAAAGTCGGCGTGACTAATAGGTCAGTATATTGTTGCTAAATAACAACTTTCTAGTACTCAGAGACTCTGAGTTAAGCTGCGGGCGGATGGAAGGACGGACGGACAGACGGACGGTGATGGCGAAACTATAAGGGTTATATTTTTTGGACATAACTAGCGTGTCATGTCGACTGCAATGGTAAACTTAGGTTAGAGGATTACAGCGTAACTTACTACACATAGTTTGGGTGCGGTATGCGCTGGTCTACGGTACCGATTTGCGTGCCTGGACCATACCGAGTGGCCTGCACTTCATGCGCATTTGTTGCACCTACTACGGCGTCGAGTGGCAACCACTTTACCAAATACGATCCTGTAACGCAGTGGGCAGCCGAGAGGATCTGGGAAACAACGTTGAAAACAAACTTAGTTGATACTAATAAGTTTGTGATTGTTGTTATATATACTCGTATGCGTGTTGATTTCATACGAGCCTAACAAGACACATGTCATGCATTAACGAAGATGTTAGTTGAATCACTAAATAACTTGTTGTTAATATCATCTTTGGTTGATACTCGTAGAAGTAATGTCATATTTTTTTGAGTAATGTAAGTAGTCAATGTGTTGACAATGTCAAAAAAATAAAAGTTTTAAAAATGTAGTAACTGTCATCCAAATGCAAGAAATAACTTCTTTTAAAATGATAGGTAGTCCTAATAGGTCAGTCCAACTGAATTCGGCTTGAAGACGGTTTTTAGTTATTTAAGACATTTATTTTATTTCATACCTTTTAGTGATCATAATCATACTATTCTGTCAATTCCTATAATATTTGAGGAGTTCCCTCGATTTCTCCAAGATCCCATCATCAGATCTTAACGTGCTGGACATGGGACCAACTAGAAAGTATACCCAATCGAACAAAAAAACATATTTTCGAATCGGTCCAGCCATCTATGTATAATCGGGAAATTAACACTAAAAAAAATACTTTGACGATTTAAGAACCTCCCCTTTTTTTGAAGTCGGTTAAAAACTAACATAGATGAGTTAGTAAGTATACTTAGTAAAAAATTAAATAAGGGGGCCATTTGCGCAATAAAGGTAAATACATTTTCAGTCGTAAATTTAGATTGAACACTGACAGTACAACGAAAAGTACTTAACACTACAAAAATAACCTTTAATCGTTTAATCAAACCTGAGTGAAGCACATAAAATGCTTGACTTAAACCGTAAGTCTACTGCATACTTTTTGCTGTTAAGAAACCAGTAGGCACAATGATATTATTTTTATTAACATAGGTACATACATAACATCACGCCTTCATTCTCAGAGTGGGATTATACAGAAATACCAACAACTTTAAAGAGACTTATTTATAATTCTGTGACCACATTTTGCAAAATCAGGCCATGAAGTTTACTAGTGTATTAGTGGCAGGTTGGAAGCCCATCGCTTAATAGTAGGTACTATAAGCCGTTATTCACTTAGTCGCCTCTTACGACAACCACGGGAATACATGGAGTAGCACTGTTATAACCCGGCAACCACATGGGGCGGTCGCGGGGTTTGGTTTCATTTAGTACCAGTATATTATTTATTGATATGCCTTTTTGTACTAACCCAGTTTTCATTGAGGAGTGTGCCTCCGCAAATGTGGGCGCGTATTATGAAGAGCCTGGTCTGCAGAGAGACCAGGTAAGGATGACGGGAAGGACTAGAGTTTTGTCCCCCGATCACTTTAGCATCTGGTTTATCCCGGACATTTGGATGCGCTGGAAAAAAACCTATTATGCTTAAATGACACTTAATATATCAGTCAGACGCCTTAATTTACATTGAGTTTTCTCCTATTGTTACGAGTAGGTATTATGATAGGTATTTTAACCGTTTCGATAGCTTTTATTTACCTGACAGTAATAGCCGCGGGGTTAAATACAACAGTACAACAAGTCAAAAGCAATATGGTTTTACCGAGTAAGTAAAGTTCTAAAGTCTACACGTCGTTCGGATAGGTATTTAAAAAAATGTAAACAAACCAAACCACGTGGCTCTGCTCATCAACCAATCCAAGCTGTTTGGTCGAGCTTTGACGTATCAGTATTCTGCTCCTATTGGCTGACAAACTGTCATCTGTCAATGTCACGTGATTTTTTGTTTACATTTTTTTAAATACCTATCCGAACGAAGTATAAAACCAATTAGAATAAAGCCCAATTAATACCCCCATTGCCCCACTGCTGAACGAAGGCCTCCCTCAGCTCTTACCATCCCAATTTTGGCCAATCCATGTCAATGCACTGCCCCGCCGTTTTCATGTTCAAGCAAGGGTAGTAAAACTTTTACCTATGTTAGCGTCCTCTTCCGGCGTGCCAGGGAAGCCATCGTAATACACACCTTTAGTCAATAGGCGGGAGCGCCCTCTGCCGGCGTTAGACTCAAACCACAATTTGCCCAAACTATTATAGTCAAATCTTGATTGTTAAATTGTTTATTATAATTCATTGATTTAACGTAAATATACATAAGTAATTATTACTTATTTAATTTTCTTGTTTACTGCAATTAGGGAATTACTTTGATTTATGTGAAGTGTAAAATAAGAGTTATGAACTAACGAACTCGAGGAGGGGGTTGATATGTAACTGTATAAAAGGGCTAGTAGCATAGGGATCGGGTTTTACTTTTTTTTTACGAGAGCGATTGCAATACCTTGGCTTGGTGAGTGAATAAAACTATATCACTGTTTAAATCTACTAATAATTGTTTTAATTATTGTGCGTTATACCCATCCCGGGGTCTATTACACCTCAGAAGTGGGATAAACACGTCATGTCTGGCCCATATTTTAATGGATTGGGACGAAAAAGGAAAAGAAAGACCTCGTGCTCAGCTTCTGACGACGAGATATGCACGAATTTTTTTTCTTCAACACCGCACAACTGTCGTGAACACGAGCCAGACACGTTCAAGCGACGTAGAATTACACCGACAGAAGCTGAAGTTATTCCAAAATTCAAACCTGAAGACAGAAATACGAATGTGAAAGGTTGGCTGCACAAGATAGACCAGTTGGGAGAAGTGTACGGATGGAACAACAAAGAACGCCAATTTATAATGCAAATAAGACTTCGTGGCTCAGCACGTGATTGGTACGACGACCTGGAAGATTATAACCTCACATGGGAAGAGTGGAAACAAACTTTGGAAACCGCATTTCCGCGCTCGTCCGATTTTGTAGATCGTTTGGAAGAAATGTTGACGAGATCAAAGGTCGACTCCGAGACCATGACAAAATATTTCCACGATAAACTATCACTACTTAAAAAATGCAAAATTTACAAGGAAGACGCCATTTCATGCATCATCAAGGGTTTGCCAATTGAACTGCGTGCCAATGCCAAAGCATATCAATGCGAGACGCCTGAGCAATTGTATTACGGATATTTATCTTCAATGGAGAATTTCAAGAGAGTTGAAGCCGTCGTTACCGCGAGAAGATCGACGTGGAGGCGAGGAACTGCAGCAACGCATACTTTGCCAAAGGTGTGCTACGCGTGTCGGCGGCCTGGTCACGAGGTGCGCGACTGCAGGGCACAACCACACTGCGACGTGTGCCAGCGCAGCGGGCACAGCGCGGCGACGTGCTGGTTTGCTGCCGGGAGCTCAAAACAACAAATGACAAAGGTCGGTAACGTTTTGCATATCACTTACAATGTTTTTATCGACCTTTATAAAAAGAAAGTGTTTGTAAATGGGTACGAACTTATTGCCTACATAGACACGGGTAGCAAACTAAATATAGTTACTACCGAACACGCTGCTAAAATGGAACTTGCAATCATACCATCTTCAGTTGTTATGCGAGGCTTTGGTGGCGCACATTCACACTCACTCGGCACTGTAAATGTTGAGGTTGTCGTAGATAATGTTACTTTATTAGGTACCGCGGAAGTAACAGATTACAAATTAACAGGAATCGATTTCATCATAGGACAGTCACTGATAAACCAGAAAAGTGTCAGTTTAATCACAACAAATAACTCTGTGACATTTTTTCGCACATGTGATACGGAAAGTACCCTGCAGGATATACAATTAGAGTCATCAGATTTTTTGTCGAAGTACCCTGTTTATTTAAATACTGATGTTGTCGTAACAAAGAATAATCATGCTTTTGTAGAAGTTTATGTCGATTGTAATACAAATGGAGGTAAACATACATTCTTGTTACATCCAGTGTGTTTTGAGCTAGGAAGCACATCTTATTTTATACCTCAAGCTGTATTGAAGGGCCGGGAATCGTTCGTAAATGTAATTAATGTAGGTAATAACTCTATTGAATGGCCGAAGGGAAAATTGTTAGCACGTGCCGAAATCATACATGAAAGTGTCATTAATAATCCTGTACTTTTTCCAATAGAAACCTCTGATCAATGTGACGTTAACGATGTCAAAATTGCCTCTAGCCACTTAGATGTAGGCGATCTAAACGAGACAGACTTTT
This sequence comes from Acleris holmiana, assembly GCA_949316455.1. Lineage (NCBI taxonomy): Eukaryota > Metazoa > Arthropoda > Insecta > Lepidoptera > Tortricidae > Acleris > Acleris holmiana. The sequence continues at coordinate 16,443,804 of OX438766.1, forward strand.
CAAGACTTTTGAATCTATTAAATGAATTTAGCTCTTCTTTTTCAAAAGGCACCAGAGACTTGGGTTGCACAGATCTGATCAGTATGCAAATTAAAACTACAACTGACCAAGCCGTGTTCTATAAACCATACAGACTATCCCATAGTGAGAATGCAATTGTTGATCAAAAAGTTCAGGATTTATTGGAAGCAGGCATAGTTAGGGAATCTATGTCAGACTACGCGAGTCCTATTGTACTAGTAAAAAAGAAAAACGGAGATTATAGGCTGTGTGTAGACTATAGGGCCTTAAACGCGCGAACTGTCAAGGATAGGTATCCTTTGCCAAATATAGATGATCAGTTAACTCGATTGTCCGGGAAATCATTTTTCACGACGCTAGACCTAGCACAAGGTTACATGCAGGTCCCGATAGATGTAGACTCCATTCATAAGACGGCGTTTGTTACGCCTACTGGCCAATATGAATTTTTAAAAATGCCATTTGGACTGTGTAACGCTCCAGCTGTGTTCTCTCGATTAATTAAAATGGCTCTAGGAAAAGTTCATAATGAAATAGCTCTATATCTTGATGACGTCATGTTACCTACAGCCACTATTGAGGAAGGTTTAGACCTTTTAAAACGCGTGTTACAATCTTTGAAGGACGCTAATTTAAAACTTAACTTAGAAAAGTGTTCTTTTTTGAAGTCTAGTGCCAGTTACTTAGGACATGAAATTACTGAAGGGACAATACAACCCGGGAAAGTTAAAATTGAATGTGTCAGCCAATATAAACGACCAACAAACGTTCATGAGATTCGTCAGTTCATCGGACTGACCTCTTACTTTAGAAAGTTTGTTCGTGGTTTTGCTGAAATAGCCAGGCCGCTCACAGAATTAACTCAAAAAGGTGTTGACTGGCACTGGAACGTAGAACAAGAACATGCATTTCAGACTTTGAAACAGAAACTAATCGAAAGACCCGTGTTGGGCATATACGACAGAAATGCTGAAACTGAATTGCATACAGATGCCAGCAGCCTGGGCCTTAGTGGTATTTTACTTCAGTATCAGTCAGATCATAGTCTAAAGCCAATTGCATATTTTAGTAGGGTCACTAGCAAAGAAGAACGGTTTTATCACAGTTTTGAACTTGAGACCTTAGCGGTAGTAGAGTCTTTAAAAAGATTTAGAGTTTACTTGACTGGAATTCCTGTAAAAGTGATCACAGATTGCGCAGCTTTACGTACAACACTTGTCAAAAGAGATTTGATTCCACGCATCGCCCGGTGGTGGCTTGCTATACAAGATTTCGATCTCAAAATAGAATACCGTCCTGGTAACCGAATGCGACATGCCGATGCTCTTAGCAGGAATCCCGTCATTAGTGAGGTTCATATCGTAGAGGAGTCTGATTGGTTACTAACCCTCCAGATGCAAGACGATTCGCTACAAAGCATTATAACTCAGCTTCGTGAAGGTACTAGTAACCCGGACATAGTATCTAATTACGTGCTTAAAGAAGGACTTTTATATAGAAAAGCAATGTTAGGAGACCGTTTTGTTATTCCAAAACTAGCTAAATACGGTTTGTTGCAAAAGTATCATGACCAAATAGGTCACCCAGGCTTTGAAAAATGCGAAAAAACTATTAAAGCTCAGTTTTGGTTTCAAGGAATGACTCGTTTTATACGAAAATACATAAAATCGTGTTTAAGTTGTGCTTACGGTAAAGGTAACTTTGGTAGGCTCGAAGGAGAACTATATCCAATTGACAAACCATCTATCCCAATGCATACCTTGCACATAGACCATTTAGGTCCATTCGTAAAGACCCGTCTCGGAAATACGTATTTACTCGTGATAATAGATTCATTCACGAAATACGTATTTGCAAAGCCTGCTAAAAATGCAAGCTCGTTAGAGACAATTAAACTCTTTAAAGAGGTTATTTACCAATTTGGAAATCCCCGTAAAGTGATAAGTGATCGAGGAAAAGCCTTCACGAGCCGATATTTCAAACAGTTTGCAGAGGAATGCCAGTTTAAACACATTTTGAACGCTATTGCTAGCCCACGTTCTAACGGCCAGGTAGAGAGAGTCAACCGCACTCTCCTTAATGGCTTAAATACCATGGCCGATAGTGAGTGTACCTGGGATAGTAAAGTACTTGATGTTCTCTGGGGCATTAATAACACGCCAAATTCGACTACTGGGTTCTCTCCATTTAGTCTTATGTTCGGCCATACCAATTCACGCTACCCGGGATATCCAACTGATACTCCCATAGACGTGACTAATCAACAACAACAACTTGAATCTCGTAGAAAAACTGCTAAACTACGTATCGATCGGAATATGACTATCATGAAAAGTAGGTTTGATAAAAAGCGTAAACCGTGTAAGAAGTACTCGGTGGGTCAATTAGTTCTATGGAAGGGCGGATCCGCGAGAGACACTCAGGCAAGAGTTACGAGGAAACTTGATGGTTTATACACTGGACCATACAGAGTAATTAAATGCGACCGTAGTTTAGATCGCTATACAATATCCAGTATAAAAGGCATGAAGGGGTACAAAAGATTCTGTGCTGTAGTCAGGGCTGAGGTTCTTCGACCTTACAAAACAACTTTGTCTGACGATGATAGCTCGGGCAGTGATCATGAAGTAGATAGGGACGACCTTATTGACCTCTTAGAAAGTTAATTTAACCCCCTTAGTGTGCTGATAAAAAAAAAAAAAGTGTATGTTTTCGCCCATGGTATCAAATTTATATGTATGTTTAGGTATATGGAAAAAATGTAATGCTAATTAGCTCAATATAATTTAATTGTGTTGTGTTAAGTTTAGACAATTATGTAAACAAAAGCTTTTCTATCATATGATTTCTCTGTCAAAACTAGCAATGTACATGTAATGTAGCAAACAATTGATAAAATATGAGAATGAACGACAATGATTATGTTATATCTTATTTTATTGTATCCGCCTCGTTACTTGTTTCAAGTGGTTTCAACAAAGTACCTACCCTTTTATTATTCGTAACGCATATACGTAAGTACCCACATAATAAAAGTTAGCAGTGTCATGAACATAAAATAAGTATGGTATCTACAAGTATATAATACTCGACGCTGAAATTCTGTGTGGCATTGCTTGCTAAGTGAGGTCCAACAACTGCGTGATAATAGCTGTGTGACAATTACTGTGTGATAATTGCTGTGTGATAATTGCTGTATGACCATTGCTGTGTGACCGTTGCTGTGTGACCATTGCTGTGTGACAACAACTGTGTGATAACAGGTATGTGGCACCGCTGTGTGACGCCACTCTGTGACGCCGCTGTGTGACACCGGTGTAAGGCGACGATGTTTGATACTGCTGTGTGATACTAGGTGATATTAAAATATAGTTAACACAAAACAAATTGCTGTGTGATGGTACTGTAAATGTAACTGTGTGATTATTACACATGAAATCCTAAGCTGTGTGACCTATTTTATTTTTTTTATTTTTTTTAGTTGAGACGCTGATATAGCTATAGTTAATTGTGTGTTGGTAACGTTACATAGCCCAACAAAATACTCTGCTTTGTTTTATTTCTTAATTTCAGATTCCAGATACAAACTCCTCAGCTGCATCCACCAACTACTCGAGGGCTCCACCGGAACGCCGTGGGGCACGGCCCTGGCAGGATGGCCGAGTGTTAGCGTCCTCTTCCGGCGTGCCAGGGAAGCCATCGTAATACACACCTTTAGTCAATAGGCGGGAGCGCCCTCTGCCGGCGTTAGACTCAAACCACAATTTGCCCAAACTATTATAGTCAAATCTTGATTGTTAAATTGTTTATTATAATTCATTGATTTAACGTAAATATACATAAGTAATTATTACTTATTTAATTTTCTTGTTTACTGCAATTAGGGAATTACTTTGATTTATGTGAAGTGTAAAATAAGAGTTATGAACTAACGAACTCGAGGAGGGGGTTGATATGTAACTGTATAAAAGGGCTAGTAGCATAGGGATCGGGTTTTACTTTTTTTTTACGAGAGCGATTGCAATACCTTGGCTTGGTGAGTGAATAAAACTATATCACTGTTTAAATCTACTAATAATTGTTTTAATTATTGTGCGTTATACCCATCCCGGGGTCTATTACACCTACTAAATCTTCTGTTGCAAGGAAAATATTGCTCTGATATAATTGCAGGCGCATACGACATAGAATCACTAAACAAGTTTTTACTGTAACTCTTATCTGAATCTGGGGGCCTAAACAAGGTAGTAAGTAATTTTATAAAACGGACAAATAGTACGGTCTTAAGCGGCCGACGCCATTATGAACTTACTTACGTCAATCCTTTATATAGCTGTTTTATTTCTATCCCAATTTCTCAAAGATTAGCTAAAGAGTCCCGTTTTATAAAGCTACAAATTACAAGCGGAAGTGTCTTTCTAACTCCGTTTGATAGAAAGAGAGTTCCGCTTGTAATTTGTATATTGTGGCTCAGTACCAATGTATTTTTGTGGTACTGTTGATGTTCTATTTCAATAAATTAATACATTTTCAGTGATAAAATACAAACAAATACAAAACTATACAACTACCCTTTCTAATTGTCAATGTCACACAATTTAAGATGGCGCCGAGCGTCCAGTGCCGCCCTTATTGCTTTTGTTGTGTTTTCTAATAAACTAAAGTATTATCTTAAAATCTTAGAGCGCTTTACTGTTCTACAAATGAATACACAATATATAGCATACATAACACAGTTAAATAACCTTTAACCTTCGTGTAGTGAACTTAGTTCAATTGTTATTAAGTCATGTCATATTCTCTATAAATTGTGTATTTATTTGTACTTAGTAAAGCGCTCTTTGATTTTTAAGATAATAGTTTATTTGTTAGAAAACAAAATTAAAGTTTTGAGGGCGTCACTGGACAATCGGCAGCCTCTTAACATTTATAATATTATAGTTCAAGTAAAATTATAGATTCTCTCTTGAGAAACTTTTCCAGATTTTAACGTACCTCCAAATATTGACGAGCAATGCACAAGTATCAAGAGGAACATGTGTAACTTCATCGTTGGGAGAAAAACTTCAGCAACCAAATTACATTGTGGTTTTATCCCAGGTAATGAAGTGATAATGGCATACCACTTTGTTTATCGGTGTTGGAATTCGTGTAAGTTAAATTTGAGAACACTTTACAGAGCTAGTAATAACCTTTGGTATTTTTTATAAACAATATAACATTACCCTTTTAAGCATATTATTGAGTTTTGAGTTTTGAGTTTTTGTTACTGTGTTTATAATAAAATAATCAAAATGTTTTTTTTAACCCCCGACGCAAAAAGAGGGGTGTTATAAGTTTGACATGTAAGTGTGTGTGTGTGTGTGTGTGTGTGTAAATGAAATAACATAAAACACCCCAGCTTATTAGCGGTCCCCGAAGTGTCCGTTCAGTTAGTGTCATTGTTCAGTTTACTATCTACTTATCATACAATCAGCCCTTAGGGCAATTACTTATTATTTTTTACTATAAAGTAAAAAAACCTCTATAAAGAGGTTTTTTAAATTTACATTTACTAATTTACAAAAAACTTCTTGTTAAAATTTAGTTGATAAAAATAGACCTGGCCTGGAATTCTACAAGGTAATAACGATATCGTTTTTGACCTGTTTCCGTATTGCCAACGTTTTGATAACTCTTATGTCATTTACAATAATGGCGACTGTGACATAAACGATCCTTAAACGTGTCAAACACGATATCGTTTTAACGCACCTGAATAGAGGCCCTGATTGCATACAAAATCAATTATATTTTATATTTATAAGCAATTTCTTCTATCTAGAATAGCGACAAATGCCATTACGCCGAGTTGGCCCCATATCGTGACTATATTCTTCTATTGCGTATTTTTCTATTCTTTGTAGCTGTTTGTCAAGAATAAAAGTATTTCTTTCTATCTATACGGCACGCTCGTTTGATGGTTTTTCGTGATGTAGCGATAATTGGTCAAAGCTGCAGTAAAATCGTGTTTCAAGATTGTCAAGGGCTGTTAAACACTTAAAGGGTTATACGATTATGAAGAAACGAACGGGAAGCCATAAAGATCGCATCGCACCGGTTAGCACGGCTCTTTAGGAATTTAACGACCAGTGAATGGAAGCCCTTTCGGTGACTGGAATTCCGGTGTGTTAACGATGTGATTTCATCACGTTAGTAATATTCTAATATTAAGCCAGTATGTTGCATACTCTGGTGAAGAAAATATTGTAAAAGTAAAGAGTATTTCAATAAGTAATTGCCACTTTTTTCTATTTTAGGCCAAAACTTTTCACCTCCTATGAAGTTATTAGTCTTATTAGCAAACATCCGTAAATTGTATGCAATTCGCGGCAGTTGTCAGGGTAGATAATAAATGAGTTTTTTGTATCATACATTTATATTGACTCGGTCGCAAAATTACCGACTCGCAAAAAGACCACATCGCTTGCAATCTCCATCCCAAAATGTCTAAGTCGAAAAATCACCATATTACTATTTTCATTTTATATCTATCGTAAAGTCGATGGAACCCCGCAAGGCGGGGATCTTACTCTTAGGCAATTGACCCTTCGGGCATTTGAAGTTACCCAACAAACCTAACCTACTCAGTAACGCAAACGAAGTGGTCATTTTGCGATTCAGACGTTTTAAGATAAAGGCCATTCCACTACTAACCACTTAGTAACAAGTCTAACAAAAATCAAGCTTTAAAAACCCGATATCGGAGAGCCTATGCCTTAGGGTTTAGGTAAATACCAGTCCAAAGATGTGATATAATATAACGCACTTTAAAATGCGGCAAGGCGTTTAACCTACATGAAGCCACAAAGAAACTTTAATACATACATAACTAGCGACCCGCCAGCGGCTTCGCCAGCTGCATTTTTTTTCTTGACATTAAAAAAAAAAAAGTAATATATCGCTGCTTTAATGCAATAGTGCCACAAATCAAAAACAAATACAATTTGATTTAAAATGTTAAGTAAATTGCGTTCCGAATTAAAATGCAACAATGACTCATTTAGATTTGTGGCACTATTGCATTAAAGCAGCGATATATATTATTTTTTTTAAAAGTATCCTATGTTACTTCTAGTACCTCCCAGAATATGTGTTCAAAAATTTCATGATGATTCGTCAAGTAGTTTTTGCGTGAAAGCGTAACAAACATCCACGCTTTCACATTTATAATATTACAGATTCATTTATATCCTGAAGCCTTAGTATCTCATGACCGTTAAAATACATATATCATACAGTGTGATTTGATGCAAAGCAAAAATAATGTAACTATGTGATAATATTTACATGTATATATTTTAACTAAAGAGTTTAAAACAATCAAGCACTAATAAATAAAAAGCAAAAATAATTTCACCGTATTATATTTACTACAATTTGAATTTAATTTATACTCCAGTAAGTAACACGTGGCCGGCTATGCTAACACCAAAAATTGAAAAATCGAGAACAATTGAATTTCACTGTATTTCGTTTATTCCAAATTAAATTTAGGTTATACCTTAACCTCAGCAACACGTGGTGGTGTGGTTGTGCATTTGAATTGTAGCTTATATGAAACGTTTGTATTTTTAACAAAGCGCCATCTATTGAATATTTACTGAATCCAGTCAACAGATATCGCCATCTGTTAGAATCCTTTGGAGCTAACAGATAATTATGACTGTCAAGTAATAGACAAATTATGTGCAATAAAATAATATTGCGACTATAAAATGAAATGTAAGCTATTCTATCTTTCAAGTTGGGTCGATTTGCACACGGTGTGCAAATCAAATTTAAAATCGGTTCAGTAGTTTAGGAGTCCATCGCGGACAAACAACGAGACACGTAATTTTTATATATAAAGATTATTTAGGTCCATCATCTTGTCCTTTAACCTACCGTCAAGCAGTGTTCGCATTATTGTGTTCCGGTGCGGGTAAAGGACTATAATAACAAAAAAAAACTAGAGTAGAAGCATTCCATCTTAGTCAACGGGTTGGTTGATTGCAGTCTAAAGATTAGGTCTTGAGAATGCAAATGTGTATGGGTCACAGATCCCACTTACCATCAGGTGGTCTGTCTGCTTGTGCGCCTTCCCAGTGTCATACAAAATAAACGTACGTACAGTCACCAGCAAAAATAATATTGTACAAAATTGCGCTTAAAAATATCTGACGCGCTCTTGACTCCAGTAATAAAGACTTATCAGATATTTTTGAGCCCAATGTTGGATAACATAGTATTATTGCTGGTGGCGGTACATCCGGAAAATATTTCCCTCTTTTTGGGTATTCGCGGTGATGTGATATAGGTATCCGAAATGATAGAAAAAAAGGTCGACCACTGCTGTCCGTGTTAATGCAGAAATATTTCGCTGTGTTCCGATTGACGAACTACGCTGTATGCAGTTGTCCTAGTATTGGCAATGCGGGTACCTAATTACAATGTTAGAACACCCCGATAATGTTTAAATAACGAGGTGTGTAAGCAATCAAAATCCTTATACAACCACTTTAAATTTGTATTTTTTGACAAACACTTAAATCTTGAAATGCTAACATCAATGCAAAATTTAAGAATTTTTTTTAGTGATCTATGTTGCTAGTCTATGGTAGAAAATACACACTTAATTTAATGATTTGATGTCACTGTATTGTGTGCATATGCAAAGGTAGAAAAACAGATAAATTGATAAACCATTCCATAAAGCAAGCGCTTTCAATTTGGGTTGTTGAGGGTAAGGTAGTGTACGAAACGATAAAGCAAAATAAAGTAGAGCAATAAGAGCTAATAAAAAAAAAACAAAGAATATTTTAAAATTTATTTAATTACAAAATGACTTCTTCCTCCGACGACTTATTTAAACAGGTATTATCATTTTTCTTAAAGATTAAAAATAAGTCACTAGTAGGTAAATATAAAAGTACAAAAAGACAGAACGTGAGCGGTAGTAAATTATAACTTAGTTAATATTAATTAAGAAAAGAAAAGTGATCCGTCTATGTGATCAGTCTTACCACAGGAGTATATTTTTTGAAAAAATAGTACTCTGTGTCAAAATTGTATAAGGCTAGAAGTCGGAATATCTAAACTTAACTCGAATTCAACGATGAATAATTTGTTTTAATTTAGTTAACAACTAAGATAACTCACAAAAAAAATATCACAACCATTCAGAACAAACAAAATATCAACGCAGAAACGTCATTCAGACATTTACGTTTACAAGGAAATCAAATCACGTTGCCAGTAAATAACAATCATACAATAATTATTCCTAAAACGAGCAATAAATATGAATTTAAGACACAAGTTCATTGAGTCAGTTAAGCTTAACATCTTCCAACTTCAAGCGCTTCATGAGGTTCATTCAAAGAGATAAGTTGCAGTGCAAACTCAGCTAAAGCAGTATTGACTATTAATTAAGTTGCAAAGGAAAGTTCATTAACCGTAGCAGCCGTTACGGTCTCAAGTCGTTAGAAACTTGAGTCTAGTCGAAAACATTCAAAATATTTACACATTTTTGCTTCTTAATGTGCGTGTACTATAATGTTAATATTTGAATCTATTTATCTAGAAATTGGTTATATCTTTTGCACTTTACTTACAAATATCTATCAGGAATGAATTTAAATTTAACGAAGAACTCTTCATACTTATAACTATCATAAAACGTAACTAAGCGAAGCATATTTACAAAACAAACTAATATAAAAGTTATTTGAAAATTATTTTCCACCTTACTTACCTACAGGTAATAAAATAAGTAAGGTTAAACAAGTATTTCTTTATGAATACTCTATGTAACATATTATAAATTATGCCTTTTTCACACTAGGTAAGTCTCTGGCATAGTATAGATGCAAATAATTTATTTATTGGTAACACTAATAGCGACATTAAAGTTGCAGGAAAGTTCTAATTCTGTAGAATCTTACATAATTATCTAAATACTCTAGTGGTTTTACAACACGTTGTCAAAAAACAAAGTGAGCTGCATCAGGCTGCATGGTTTCCCAACACTACACCAGAAATTACCTGGAGTTAAAAAAGTCCATCCGCAAAATTGATATAAATATGTAAATAAATATGCTCATGACTTTAAAAAAACTGTGCATCATGCTGATAACACAAGATAATTTTTCAGTCCTTCTGTAGCCACTAAGCAGTTAATCGCGAAGCAGTAGCGATTCAGTTACTGGTCGTCCTTTTTACGCAGACTAAGCTTCAGACAAAACTGTATAAACTTACTGTGAGCGAACTTGAGCATTTCCACCTACTATTGAAGTAAATTACCAGCCTATTAAAATTTATAGTTCGTTTTATTTTCATTTAACTATCATTCGTTAATAAAGCAAACGTTACAGTAAACGTAAGTACTCGCAAGTACAGTCTAGTTAGCCAACAATTTACATGGATAACATTTTAAATAAAAATGTTATACAAACTTTAGCACCACCAGTAAAAATAAATCATTGACAGTAGACGTTGACAAAATTTACTGTACCTCAATGTGGAGATTTGATTCAATGTTCATGATCATCAAAAACATAAAAGAAATATAATAAACCTATAACTGATAACAAAACTTTGGTCTTCCTTAGTAAGAATTAACATTCGTAACAAAGATAGTTGTTCCAAACAAACAGCACCATTGTTTTACAATCTAATATCGTTCGCGCGTCGGTGATTAACAAAATAATGTCGCACGTCGTTCATATTTCTCTAAGAACAAGAATAAAATATGGCAGTACTCATTCGATATGATGCTTTTCGGAAACGAGTGTCGTGGATCCTCGAGGAACCATTCTCTTAAGAGTGAGATCGAACAGCGATGGTGGCCGTCGTCAATGTATCGGGAAGAGGGGAGGTGTAATCGAGGGGAGGTGGTGCCCGCAGCGGGGGAAGCTGGGGGGCACGGGGGGCAGGTCGTGCTGCGTCCCCACGTGCAGCACCAGGCCCATCCCGATCACTATATGGTAGATGAAGTGGCAGTGGAACAGCCAATACCCTGGAAATAAAGAATTGACATTGTATTGTAAGTAAAGGGTTCAATGGACGCAATGGTAATAACGAAGTATAGTTTCACGTTATTCTAACAATGAGAGAACGGAAACGCCTAGCTTTTAGCTAGCAGGTTGCGCTTTGATTGATACCGAACGAGATTTGAACCCTTAAAAAATACAGCGGAAAATTCTTTAATCGTACTCTGTTAGTGTTTTATTGAAATTCTAGAAATTTGAAAAAATAGGTCCTATTTCTTTTTGTTCTTACGAGTAAACGGTATTGAGATTAGTTTTTGATTGTTGGTTTTCGCGTAAATTACTTAAAGTCAGGTTAAACAGGAAGATAACGTAAAGTCTTCAACAACAGTAAAATCAAAGGTCTTAACTAGTTTTGGCACAGAAACTTGTCCAACAAGTCGGCATATGGACTTAACATACATATTAGCTTAGAGAACGTATAACAATGTCATATATACCAGGATTATCAGCCTTCAGTCTGACAACCACGTAGCCGTTGTTGGGGACGGCGATCGTGTCCTTTAGAGGCGGATCGTTGTACTGCCTGTGCAGGAGTCCTTTTCGGTCAAGGTCCAAAGCATGCTTCAGGTTGATCTTCTTTATATTTTTGTCCGGGGAACGACCCATGCCAATAACGCTGTAACCTGTTCCATGTAGGTGAAAGGGATGCGAGAGGTTGGGTGATTGAACTGAAAAAAAAGGGAGAATTTATGTGTATAGACGGTGCATTATCATTATTTTATAGACAATGCCAAGGCAAGGTTAAGATCCACAACAGACTTAGTCGTGTTGTATAACAAATTACATAGAATTGGTGGGCTACCTACGAGTAAGCCTACTAATTTTGCGTTCCATGATAACAAACGCAGTCTTAAGCATTTTTGATGCACCTCTGCACTATTTCCGTTAACCATGTGGTTGACTGGTAGAGAATGCCTCAAGTCCTTAAGTCCGTCATTTGAACACTGATATAGTTTTATTGCAAAAAAGTTAAAATAAATAAACGTCTCAAGACTTGTCAAGCATGGTTAATAAAATAATAATCTAAACTAAAACGGCTAATAACCTAGAAAGTTATTACGATTAGCAAAGGACAATATTAATAGGTATGTAAAATAAATAAATTGAGATTTGTTGTATACTATTTTACTGCATAAAAATAATGAAATTTCCGTTCTTCTTTTTTCTACTTAGTACAGTCACCACCAACTACATTTTACTTGACCAGGATCAAAAATAATATTAACTGTTGCTGTAGACTAAAGTAGTCAACTATGAAAGTTTTGGATTTAAAAATTGTAGGGTGGTCTAGTTCTATGGTGTTCCCAACAGATACACTCGTAAACATACCTTCATCGACCAGCACAATCTCAACAACGGAGTTGAGGGGTACGTCGATCATGTGGGTACAGCGACAGTCGACCGGACAGTTGGCGGGCCGGTTGTCCCCGTTGCAGAACAGCTCAGGGGACAGCTCGTGCATCTGCGAGAGCGGCGGCGCAGGCGGCGCGCTATACGATATCTCGTCTACAAGACTAAGCACGTGATCACCCTGTCCTCCTGCCACTGGAAGTAAGACGGAAGGTGTGAGAGAACTTTTGTTTAAGACATGGAAGAGGTAAATGAGCACATGGTGACGTGAAGAGTTATTATGATATTAGCCTAAAGGATAGAGCTATTACAGATATATATAGCTCTGTCCTTTACGCTCGCCGTAAAATGAACTGCATAGCTATGTCATAATAATCCCCATGATAATTAGTGAGTTTTAAGGCTCACGGGCATAGGCATTACAAAATTTAAATAATATTGCCAGCCATAATAACTTAGATGAATTGCCTATATGCTAGTCATTTTAACGGCTATTTTAGCCTCACACCGAAACAATGCGACTTAGATTGGTGTTTGGTGGCAGGTTAGGGGGAACTGAAGATGGTAAAAATGTGCACATTTAGTATATCTCAAAAGTAGCCAAGTGAGTCATTAAGCTCCTAAACAGAACGGAACATGTCGGTAGTTTATATATTCATAAGCCATTGCTCTTTTATTTTATTAGGACATTTTCAATTTGTTCATTGATTATCTTAGGCAATAAGGAGAGTTGGACAGCAATATTTAAAAATAATGGTGATATAGATAACCTACAAATATCTAAGGTTAGACTGTGTGTTTATTTGGCAACTGTACCCATTGAAATGGATAAATACAGACATTTAGCCATAACCCAGATACAAATATTTACTCTCGTCAGTCAAAATTAGCTCCTAGAGATTAGATTTAAACCTACGAACCTCTGGTTAGTAGTCAGATTGCAGTACTATTAAAGCAAGGGGTCGTTTATATCTTAAGCTGTGTTTAGTACGAGTACCCTCACGCCAAGAGCTAAAGGTAAGTGAGAAAACTCTTAAATCTTAAATGTTTCCTGTACGTTATTATATTACTAGGTAGTCGTCTTAACAATATTTTTTTTGTTTTTTTTTTTTGTTAAGGATAACGCACACGAGCACTCAGGCCACCTGATGGTAAGTGGAATCTGAGACCCATAGACATTTGAATTCTCAAGACTATAATCCTAAGACCTCAAATGCGTTGCCAACCCTAAATAAATATAAAAAATAATAATAGCTATGTTTTATTTTCCTGCTTAAAAATCAACATTTCCGTACCTAAGAAGTTCTTGTAAGTGTTTTCCTTGAACAGGTCCTGTGGCTTATAGAAGTGAAACCGGAAAGGCAGGAAGATTTTCACATCGGGGCGCTCCTGCAGAATAGCCCTGTCAGTGGGCTTGGCCGACTTCAGGTTGCTTACGCACACAGCGTCATTTCTTTTGACATTGCAAATTGCGTCCAGAGGATTCATGACCTAGAAGTGGAAATTCAAGTTGGATTTTACTTTCACGCCATGGGGCCAAAGCCAAAGCAACAGCCAATTGTTTCTGTAAATAGCAAAAAAAAACAAAAATATTTTCAATAGCAATATTTAAATACAAAAATGTACAACCTTTACCCGTTGTTTCTGGTGACGATTTCTAATATACACCTCCACAGTAAACACTTCACCGGAGTACTCAACAAGGAATAGGGATTCGTTCAAATAGCTACTGGATATATTTCTACAGGTGCAATTATAGAATTAGTGATCAAACTAATGCATTATGTACATTACGGTGGAATTAAAGTGAAAATGTTACAGACGATCTGTTAAGTAAGAAATGTCTGAATAATCGCAAAAGCGTGATTTTGAGTTTATCCACATGAAATCGTGCTCACAGATATTTTAATTCGAATAAAAGATAAAATTCAACTTTAAGACACTTTGGAGGAACTCAAAATAAAGCTTCTAGATAAGTTACACGATGGTAACTTACTAGTTATTTGCTGTTATAAAGGAAATAAACACGTTAAATTAGACACAAAAGTTATTAAGGACACATTGACACACATAGCATAAATGACGAAATAAAATAACACCTTATTTTTCAATTTTATTAAAGAGTATAAAAATGTACACTTTACTTATTTTAATTATTAAAAGATGTTACATCTCTGCTAAAGCAGTTTAGAAATTCTCGTGAATTAGTCGATGTATCGTCGCCTGGGGACAGGACTTGGCATTGGCACTGATACAAAAACACATGAATAAACACACAAAATACTTAAATTTAGTGGTAACTAGCGAAATGGTAACTTTTGTGAATATCTATGTTATCATAGCTAGAGATAGGTTTTTATGTACAGTCTTCGTTGTCTATGGAATATGAGGGATGAGGTGACGCCCAGGCTCGCTGCGTCAGCAAGGGCTGGGCGCGATGGCTACTATAGGGATAGTTTTCGTGTATTTACAAGAAGTGTTGCAGTCGCTAGCGTTATTTACATGTCCTACAATTTTGGGCGTGGGTTAGTAACTAGAAGAACCTTAAACATCTAATTTTAAAAGAAATACATGTTGTTATATATACACGTAATAAATATATCCTTGGTGAAACGTATAATGGCAAGTTAGATACAGAACGAACGTTTCAATTAATAATGAAATTATATCCAAAGGCGAGTCGAAACAAAGAATATAGAGCCTCAATTAGCACAAAGACGCAATTAAATAATCTAGAAATATCACCAGCTACTATGGCAGATGAAACTGGAAAAAAAAACATAAATAGATATCACCTTTAAATAAAATCACGAACCGTTGAATCATTCGAATACATAAAAAACACAACGGTAGAATCGAGCACTTCGAATCTACCGAACACATCACACAATACAAACATAAATTTACACTTAGGCAACATCATAAATCAACTGCTATACTTTTGCACGTAAACTGAAACTGGTACTAGGAACCGATCTAGTTGATGGGAGGAAGGTGGTCTCCGCACGTGGGGAAGTTGGGAGGGATAGGGGGCAGGTCAGCGTGGGTGCCGACCTGGAGGGTCAGGCTCATACCGATGACGATGTGGAAGAGGAAGTGGCAATGGAGGAGCCAGAAGCCAGGGTTGTTTGCTCGGAAACGAAGGATAACATAGCCGTTGTTCGGGACGGCGATTGTGTCCTTTTGCGGAGGCAAATCTCCCTGCTTAAGATGACGCTCAAGTAAACCTCTCCTATCGAGATCCAGAGCGTGTTTCAAGTTGATTTTCTTTACGTTCTGGTCGGGGGACCGGCCGATACCGATCACGTTGTAGGAGTATCCATGCAAGTGGAACGGATGAGATAAGTTAGCGATTTGAACTGAAAGCGAAAAAATACGTAATTATAACATTTACATTTTATAACATAGCGGATACAATGAGTTTTTAAACAATCAAGATTTGAATGTACCTTCGTCGACTAGAACAATTTCCACGATAGCGTTCAGCGGAATGTCGACCTTGTGGGTGCACATGCAGTTCTGACCACAGTCTGCGGGCCGGTTGTCTCCGTTGCAGAACTGTTCAGGGTTGATGTCATCGTACTGGCTGATAAGAGGAGTAGGTGGGGCCATGTACGAAATTTCGTCAATCAAACTGATTACGTGATCTCCTTGTGGCGCAACTGTAGGAGTTAAAATAATAATATTAAGTAATGTCGGTGGTTATTGATAACTAAGAATAAATTAGACGGTTCTTACCTAAATATCTGTTGTATGTGTTGGGTTGGAATAGCATTTCTGGTCTGTATACGAAGAAACGGAAGGGCAAGAAAATCTTGACGTCGGGTCTCTCCTGCAGGATTGCTGGGTCAATGTTCTTGGCATTCTTGAGCTGGCTGACGCAGATCGCGTCGTTCCTTGGGTTATTACATCTGGCATCCAACGGATTCATCACCTAGATGGTTAGTGGGGAAAGAGGTATTTACGTGCAATTACTAAATACATTACGTGCATACTACTTATAATACTACTTCTTTGCTACTGTAATTTTAACTAGTGGTAGAATATGTAGTTAAACTATCAGTTGTTTCATTCACTATTTACTACTAGGGACAGGAACCCGTTTGATAATGCGGTGCATTCATTTACTAAGGTAATCTAGTTACAAGGAATTGGTAGGTACTAGTAATATTTACAGTTGCATTGCAGTTCATTTGTCAGTGTCCATGTGCTAATTGTTCAACCAAATCGATGAAAAATAACATTAAAAATATCTTGATTATAGAGAGTACTTTAAAAGTTCAAGCAATAATCGGCAACATATAGCAAAGAGTTCAACTGAGCTTAATCGAGGCTGGCTGGCACTGGCTGCAGGAATCCAGTGTGCAATATCCGCCAATTAATAACCACGACCAGTAGTATCATGAAATGAGGTCTGCGCCAGTTTAACGGATGTTTCGCTAATGTCATTTGCACAGAGGAAATATCCGTCAGTTTTTTTGTTCCGAGACCACTGCTAACTAAGGTAAAACTTATTTACAAGCGAATGTCAAGAGCGGAAACTACCAGTGATACGGCATCGGTAACACAATGAACTTCTCACAGACTCAAGGTGCTGGCTTTTTTGCGGTAGCGAAATATATTTTCAATTAGCAAAGTATGTAACAACTGCGGCCACTTGTGCAATATACATTTGGGGTACTACACGATGAGTTTGATTTCACAAACATGTTTTCATTCAATATATACAGTAATACTAATGATCCTTGCATAGTTTTATATATGTACACCAGTTTTTAACTTACCACACCCTGGGGAACACCGACATCGTAGGTGGGAGGCTGGCTGGAGGGCTGGTAAGGTCCTCTGGCATAACGCAGGATACCGAGCTGTTGCGCCCTCTTAGTGCCGCACTCTCCAAGCCCTCGCACCTGGATCCAGTACGCGCCGGGGATGTTGTTGGCCTCGATCACGAAGTCGTAACGTTCACCTGAAATCAGCCCGCAATGAATTGATTAAGCAAATAATTGGGCGTGTGGAGGAAATTGGCGCAACGTTATCCAACGGTTTTCGCTTGAGCAAGCTTAGGTATACTTATCATATCGCGCAAACAGGCATATAACTGCAAAATATAATTAATTTCTACATAAATAATTGCATTAGTCAACTGGTATTTACCTGAGAACGAGATAATAGTATTAACTTGTACAGGTTGTACGGGCTCTCCATCGGTCGCAATGACGGTTAAATTATGTCCTTCGAAGGTGACCTGCGCGGGGCACACTGACGCAAACGCGTTGATCATTCTGAATCTGTATCTCCTTCCAGGGGTAATCGTGAATACTTCCAGGGGAGTGTTGGTCATAAAACCAGTGTTAGGATCACGGAATTGTCCCTTTCCGTTAATCAGCACAGACTCGGGATCTTGGCCGGTGTTTACAGCGAGTCGACCAGGGTATCTCTCAGCTGCGTCTTCATGGAGCCAATCGCTGATCAGCATGACGTGGGTAGTCAGATCGTAGTCGTACAAATGGCTGTTGGGGTCTTTGGAAGGTGGTTGACGAACGACGATGCTGCCGTATAGACCATCGAGTTTCTGCAAGCCAGTGTGAGCATGCCAGAAGTGGGTACCAGCATTACCTTGCCATTGATATCTAAAATTTGTAAAATCACACATTGAAATAATAAATCAGATTACTGACATTAATTGGCTTAGACGTTTTTTATTCTTACCTGAACGTGTTTCCTTGCTGAATAGGACATTGTGTCACGAATGGCACACCGTCGTAGTATTGTGTTCCTCTCTGCCAAATTCCATGCCAGTGAATGGTTACTTCCATGCCCTCCATGTGGTTCTCAACGTCGATGACAACTTTGTCATTTTCACAGACTTGGATAGAAGGTCCGGGTAACATTCTGTTGACGGTCAAAATTCCTCGCTCTACGCCATCAGCCAGTACACACTGGCAGTGGGACCAAACGACGTTGGTGGCGTTCGGAGTGCATACTTGACAGGCCCTGAAATTAAATTGCACATGCGTAAGTCGGGAAAATAGTTTCCTTATCAATTGATTACACCAGAATTTCCTCAGTAATAATCATTAAACATCGGTGTTTGCATAACCTCTGTCGTCACCTATCAATTACGGCCAACCCAGTAGAATTTGGATCACTTGGCGTATACTCAAGTTCGGCATTGAAACCATTATACTAGTAGTTAGCAGTTCATGCGAAACAAAGCGTGAAGTGTGTAAAAAGAAAATGTCGGTCGGTGAGTCGTCAGCCTAAGCCAGGAACAAATTTATACACGGTTAAGTCTTGATTGTGGATATCATTTATTGACCTTTATGTTTCGAAGGCACTAAAATCAAGTTGAAGGTAAATAAGGCAGTTCAAATCTTTTCAGTACGTTACAAACCTTGTTTTTCTGTCCGCTATCGTAAACAATCGTTTTATTTTGATATTGCCATGATTTAGTTTAAACAATGTACCTTGTGTTTGCGTTTCATTCAACCAAAAACTAACCCATGTCGTGCAATGTCACTGGGTGATCTGTCGTAACCACTAGTTATGTTAAGTAGCGTGCGAATTCATTTCCGTCGAGTGAAGACGATACAAGTTGTGTACAATGGAACAATGTTAAAAACTGGGCTTTACGTGTAATCTTATAAAACTTTTATAGTTTTTATCTGTTTACGCCTTTACTCAGCCTTACATACAGGAATAACTTACACTCATTGATGATCCAACAAACTCAATTCAACGCTTGGGTTGTCTCGTAAATTACTAGACTCGACAGCTTGCGTATGAGAAAACGTATTTTTTTGCTTTGCTTTAAAATAGCAAGAGCGGTGTAACTATTACGTAAAAGCAACTTTATATCCTGATATACTTACGCTCCCAATACGGTGTACAACTCGAGGGTGAAGTGGTAGTAGCAGATCCTGGGCGGTTCGTTCTCCCTGCACGCCCTGGCGCACTCATCGGGAGCCGAAAGGGAAGGGTTCCTTCTCAGCTCAGCCGTGGCACTGCTTGTGTAGTCAAGATGCTTGAGGCTCGGTTTGCCATTGGCGCTTCTCGCCAGAGGAGGCAGAGGGCTGTTCCTGATGCCACCACTGAGCGGACCGCTGCCGCTCGCTTGGGCAAACGGATTTGATGAAGGCCCTGCGGTGCTGCCGATACTTCCAAAGGATCCGAAGGGATCGCTGCTAGATGGGTGGGTCTGGACGAGGCCGTGAGTGGCGGAGAACACGCTGCTGCTGGAACTGTCGCGGAACGGCGTCGCTGTGCCCGCCTGCCACCATGATGCTGAAGTGGACTGGTCGTCTGGAACGCTGATTGCTTCTGTAATAGAAAAAGAAGTATATCAGCATTTAAATTTAAGCATAATAACTATTTCGCGAGGACTACTTGTTTTGATGACTTCATTACTATAATTTTGTTTTCACTTGCTGAGTAACTAGTTTACTATATGTACGTAAACAGCAATCGTCCCGAGATATCTCGTGGGTTTTCGCCAAGAAGCGTACAGTTAACGTATTCTCTGATTAGACCATAAGATAAGCCGCTCGACAGGTGCGCTAATGCAAATTCCGCAGCAACCTGTGTAGGCGCAAGAGCACAATAAAGTGACCACCATTTAACTTGTCACGACTGTTTTCGTAACTTTTAATTAAAGTCCCCCGCGAGCCAGAGGTATCGGGGTAATGGTGCACTGCCGGCAGGAAAGTGAGCGCGGTTGTCGAGGCGATAAAAAGCCGGATGTGTTAACGTGAATAAAGACCGGACATACATTGTCGTATTTCACGATCTTTTGTATGGTAGCGGTAGAGTCTTTATGGGCAGTTTCAGCATGTATCCGTAAAATTAATTTCTTGAATAAGTTTTTACAGACTGTAATTTCGAGTTGCGTATTTTGTAATCAATAAGGAACGTTAATTTGCATGTCTAGGCGGTCGTTATGCTTCGATAAGTTTACATTTTGTGTAGGTTACATAAATCTAATTCTTGGTACATGTCAAGCTGCAAAAAACGATTTATGTGAGTGACCGTTCAGACACGGTCTGGTTCAAGACCTTGAAATAAAACACTGTCACTTCCTATATTTCAGTGAGATAATAAGCTAGCGATTAATTATCAATTTCTGACTTTTTACTGCCTTTTGAAATGTACTCTTAATTCCGGAACAATTATTTTTTAGCACGTTGAAATGGATTTGTTAAATTTGCAGTCTTATTTATCACTGCTTAACATAAAACGATTAGGCGACGACGACGTGTGGTTCTGTGTCATGAAAGTATTACGAGTAGGTATATACGCACATGAAAGGACCAAAGTGACCGTCCAAAAACATGAATTTAGATCTTAAGTTACTGCAGCAATATAAAAGACGGCACGCTAGCCTAGTTAGTAGTGACCCTTGCCTACTTAGCTAGGGTTCCTGGGTTGAAATCCTGGTAAGGGCAGATATTTGTGTGATGAGCAAGAGTATTTGTTTCTGAGTCTATATTTCTCTATGTAAGTAAGTTTATCGTTGTCTAGTACCCATAGTACAAGCCTAGAACTTAGTTTGGGACTACGTCAATTTGTATGACATTGTCCTGACCATTGATTTATTTATTTTATAAAAAAAAAATCTCAATACTTTGAATCGGAGGTACCTAATTAATTTAAAAATATTTTTTCAAAAGATTTAAATGTAATATTTTATTTACAACATTCATGCTTCCCCATTGACATTCGCATTCTCAAGACTGCAAATGCGTTGCCAACCCTGAGGACTAAGGTAGAATGCCTCTGCTAGTTATTTCACCGACTGTCTATCAATATTTACGTCAAACGAGTGGATATAATTCAAACTGGTCCTGTAACTTTATGCAAAACAAACCCTTTCTGTGATGAAATTCCGATAAACCGTAACCATTATTCAAATCAATTAACGACTTATCGGAGAACTTACAAACTATGCCTTAGGTAACCACAATTAGGCTTGTGTTACGTGCTTGTGTGGTTTTTGTAATCGTGACAGTTTCAACAGCTTCCTGGTTTTAAATTGATCACGGGGAAGTGCGAGTGTTATGTGCGTAGGCGCAACAATAAAGTCAGATTACGGCGAAATCAAGCGAGATTGCGACAAACTACTACCGACGTCGGAGGATTTACGAGAAATCTCACATTAAATTCTTGATTGTGGCATTATTCCTGGTGAGGTCGGTGTAGTAAAGTAAATAAATATCAGGGGACAATCTCACACAAATTGATCCAAACTAAGCTCTAGGCTTGTACTATGGGTCCTAGACAACGATAAACATACTTTTATAGAAAAATACATAATTAAATACATATAAAACATCCAAGACTCAGGAACAAATGTTCGCGCACATCTCACAAATATCTGCCCTTACCGGGATTTGGACCCAGGACCGCTGGCTTCGGAGGCAGGGTTACGCGCAACTAGGCCGACGTGTTGTCATTAATATAGTAATAAACAAAGTAATAGCGATATATAACGAAGAGCTAGTTTAGTGTCTAATAATAAATTGTATAACACACTAGCTCTTCGTGCCCGGCGTCGCCCGGTTAAATTTCTCCTTTCATACAAACCTTTTGGTGTCAATTACAAACACCACAAAATAAAAGTAAGCCAAAGCAGTCGACCCGTTCTCAAGTAAGGATTCATACATGGGGTAATTTTTTTAATTTATTTTAAGGTATAGAAGTTTGTAACTAAAAAGGTGGTATAATGAGGAGCAGCAGCAGGGTTATTCCACTCGATAACGACTTAACAGTAGTGGGGGCCCGAGTTGAAAGCAATACGATAACCTGTCAAAGGCAATATGGTTTTACCCAGTAGAATACAGGCCCTGGCTTTATTTTACCCAACAATCCATAAACACAGGCTAATTTAATACTTAAAACTTCTTTCGATATTCTACTAAAATTAACACAAACCGTTGTAAGGCTTTAGAAAGACTCAAGATAAAATAACGTCACGCCTTCATTCTCAGAATAGGGTAGACAGAGCTACAGAATACCAACTACTTTTAACTTTTTGAAAATTCTGTAACCACATTTTGCACAATCATGCTAAGATGTTCAATGTATTAATGACAGGTTGCAAGCCCATCGCCTAACAGTACTACAAGCCTTTATTCCCTTAGTCGTCTCTTACGATATCCACGGGAAGACAGTGAGTGCCACTATTCTAACCCGGCAACCACACGGGGATGTCTTTGATATAACAGGTATATCATGTGTGGATATGTGATGACGACATTTTGCATAATATTTTTTTGTCATTACTTTTCTACATTTCGTGTTCAAATTAGAGAAATTAGCAAAACAACTGAATCCAATTCCACAGTACACGCTACAAAATTGTGAGTTATATCTTAGTAATTACATCATTTATTCCAATATCCTTTTGAAAATGCGCATAAATAATTTAGAAAGCTTACCGGTCATGTTGAAAGGCAAGTTGGAATACACTTTGGCAATAACTTACCGGTTTATCGATCAACTTGACACTCGACAGCTTAGTTGCTAATTAATGGGAAAGAGGACTACCTTGTAGAAATAAATCAGATACCTACATGATAAGATATAATTATTTGTAGACACTAGACAGAAACTTAATCGAAAAGTTTTGTGAGCGTAACTCAACAACAAAATTGTGACCTAGTTAATACCTAATAGCCAGTATACGATTATTACTTGAAAATGTTGAGAGAAAATGATGATGATGAGATGGTGATGGTTATGTATAACGTACGAGACTACGAGTATATCAGATTTGAAAGGAAAACGAAAGAAAAAACTATAGTTTCAATTAGTCACGTTTCAAATCGTATCTTAACAAAGCAAAGGAACAACAAACTCGATTAAAAATAAAAGAAGAAAGAGGAAAAACAAAGTTAGGCACAGAAAATATATTTATATTCCCGACCCCAAAATCTAAGACCAAGAAAAAAATTAGCTGCTCCCTTTTCAATTCTAAAAATGATCAATTCTGGCCCTTACGCTATGTCGATAAAAATATATAACTGTATTCCTATCGTAATTAAAGATATAAACGATTTAAATCACTTTAAATTTAAGTTAAAGAAATATCTATTAGGACAAGCTTTCTATTCACTCCAAAAATTCTTTGATGAGAAGCAATTTTAATGTAAATATTGATGTTGTATTTGTGTTAATTTACTTTCCATGTTTAGTGTAGACCTATATTATATAAGTTTAAAATATTTTTAAGATTGCAGGGTTCATGTTTGGACCTTACAAATTTTGAATTAAGAGCTTTCATACAACATGATCGCAATAAATGTTGTGATTCGATTTTAAAGGTGAATTGAAAAATTTGTGAATCCAGCAGCACTTACTGGCTTGCAATGACACAGTACTAAGTAGTGACTGATAGATTTAATTAAAAACAACGAGGACATTAATTAATGAACCACACCAGTAGGTCATGAGCACGGCGCAATTGTTCAACCCATACCTATCTCTAGAGGTCATTGGCAAATTATACTTTATGATACAACGATCGATATCAATGATACTTTGCAAAGTATCGTTAGTTAACGATTCCCACCTGTCGGCGAGGACAATGCCGTGCGCTTATGCAGTATATCAATCAAACTTCAATTTATTACGCGATTGTAATCGGAAACGCCCACAGCTAGCCTTTAAAGTCATGTTTATATTTGAACTGAAGTAAATTTTATTTATGAGCACTGCCCTAAAATACGATCTGGGTAATGTAATTTAATGGCGACTCAGCTAAATAAGGTATTAAACTAAATAAATAATGTAAGCTTAGATTTGAATGGTTGTGTAACATTATAAATAAGGGATAGTTTAGACCAGCGTCAAGACTTAAGAATCTCCTCGTAATTGAGAAGTGCAGAAACTTTGAACTGCAACTTCATTGGCCCTAAGTTAATGAAGCGATTGAAGTTCAAACATTGTTTTTGGCAAATAAATGTTATGAATTTGAGTTTCAATCAGTTTAAAAAAATTGATTGATCAAATATACCTTTATTTAAATAGTAAAAGTAACACAAAGTGAAATGTGACGCGATGTACTGAGAAAGTGCAGAAATGCGTCATAAAATCAACTTAACGACACCAAATTTATTTAAAGAGCAGGCAAGCGTAAACATTCTACAAAATATTTGTTCTATAGAAGACCAGATAGTATAAGTAAAGTGAACGAGACGACCACGGGTATTCAAGCGGAAAAGAGAGAAAGTGTCAATTCTAACGGATGGTTAAGTCGACTATTTGAGTAATGGTGATGTCCGAAGCACCATGGCTCCATGTGTATGATGGAATGAAAGGAGTATAAATTTGAGTTTTAATTCATTTACTTTGAATTATATCCAGTCACTTAAATATTTAAATTAGAGAACATTCAATATTTACCACGTCGGTTTAGTGTTGGTACTGCTTATTGTTGCCTGTCACTGTTTGTGAATAGTGCCTGCCGTCCATATCAGTTTCAACATGACTCATAACCGACCGATTTAATGCATATTCGATTACTAATGTTATGCTACTGCTATACGCGAGTTGATTGACAATTTCATCTACATAATGCACAAGTCATTTACACATCAAAGAGAACTTGATTGAAAATTTGACAACCACCTGCTTATTAAAAACTAATTTTGACAAACTTTGAATGCCGTATAGAAAACGTATTTTGTTTTAAAATCCAGTTGAGTGGTAGTGTTGGTTTGTGGGCCTTACTTAGTGTTTGTTGAGTTAAAATCCCTATCATCCAATTCGTTAGGAAGTCAAAAGGTCCATTATGGTACCTAAGCTGAAAGGATTTTAGTAATAAAAAAGTACTTTGTTACTAAGTTGATTGCTACCTCATTGAGCACTCGTGCCAATTTACATGCGCGAAACGAGAACTGTATGTTAGTGCTTGTAAATCCGTGAGTCAACTACTGTCCTGTCGGTTGTAATCACGCCGCCAACCTTGCGACCTGACCCGTGCATAAATGCCCTACGAGCCTCGCGATCTAGACCTTTCACGTTCTAATATAGTTAATACATTTAATTATATCTAGACATTTTTCCAAAGCTTGCGTGACTCCTTTGTCGTTATTGTGGTGTCAAAGTCATTGTATTCGTTGTGTCAAGCTATCTTTTCCTAGTAGATGTTACTGCACGTCTTCACTTCCTAATGATTAAGATACAGCCAAAGTTGAAATTGAAAGTGAAAATTAATAGCAATAAAACAATATCTGATAACAAATATACAAATAACAATAACGTGACACATCTCAAAGCGAAAGTAAGAGCAGCGTTTAAAGTAACAGCGAAACGAATTAATTACAAACCTAATTTAACGCTCGTTGGTTCCCAAATTGGTTTGGACAAATCATAAAAGACACAAAAAACGATCGTGGAACGTATTTGAATATTGTTTAGGCGTAACGTTATAACTTTCTTCGTAGACTAGTAGTATTAATTAAAACACGTATCGAGATTATATTTGATAACGTTTCATTTAAATATATTTTCGATTGTGACTGAGCTGAGGCATAAAAAGAAGGTAGGTAGCACACTTTTAAATTATTTAAAATATTTTTTCCCGCTTTCTTTATTAATTGCCCTACCTTTTCCGCGTCAATGTTCAACGATTCAAACTAATAATTTGTTCTAGAATGCTTACGAGTAAAACATTTCTTATTTTGTAAGCACCCCACAATTGACTAATTAACTTTCCTTCACCACGTATTTAACAGACACGAGGAATCAAGCTGAGCATTTGCGGTAATTTCATTTGTAAAAAAAACAATATTATGTAAACCGATTACTTAACCGAATATTCACAAAGGATCGGGGGTTGGGACTTTAATTGCCTCAGTTATGTGTGCTACAGTGTTTAATTACATCTTCAGGTGTCTGTTGCTCAGGAACTTTCTCTGGCAGGCTTCTTGAGCATTGTTTGTTGCGCAAGAGTGCATGTGATCGCTCTTAGGAAGTGCGCTTGGCCCCGTTACACGAGATGCGTGTAAGATATAGCTCGTGTAAATTGATTTCACGATTCCTTCTTCATTATCGTTTTGGTGAACTTCTGTGACGAAACCCATGTTAATTTTACTGCATTGTTTATAAATAAATATTAATGGTCTGATACTCATAAAAATATTAAAACGAAAGCGTTAAATTGAGAATAGGCGGAAACTACTTAAGTTAAGGTGATATCAAGATGTTATTGCCATAACACATTCGTTGCGTGACGTACGAGTATATCATAAATAAAAAGCCATTGTGATGCCACGCTGAGCACTAACTAAAAATTTCAGAGTAAAAAATATCTTTGATAAACCAAAATACTTTTGACATACTTGTGAATTGTTATGAGTCTATATTGGCTCATATAAAATTGTTCTTTCGATTTTTCATTCAAATAACGATATGTGACTGTACTCATTTCTCCGAAAAATTCTGCTCATAACTATATTGTTTATAATTGATATTCATAATCATCGTCACTCCTAAAGTGAGTTTTAATGAAACCGTTCTGATTTTAGAACGTTTATAAAACAAACTTAACCTAACCTTATTTACCAGTAGGATATTTTTAAAATCCTGAAAATGAAAATGTATGATTAATATTGATTATGAAGAGTGATCATCATGATGTAAAATGGTATGAGATACATTTTCCGAGTTCCAATAATCTAATTTGCAATTTTGTATGAACTTTAGCCAGAATTATCATGTACTAATGAAAATTCAACCATTCATTTTAGGATTTGAGCAAACACAAGGCCGAATTATTGGACTCATTGTCTGTTTTTTTTATTGTTATGCATTTAAATCGGTGAATTGTGAGTACATAGACCACTGTACCCAAGACAACAAGAGCCTGTTTCTGTTGCTTTAGAAATCGTCGACATACTCGTAGTGTTGCTTGTCCGCTAATTTCGGTGTTTGTGTGTGAACGAGGTATCATTACGGTGTTTCTTTCCAAGAGCAAGCAGTTCACACGCTGTCTGATTACTCATCTCTTTCTAATTGTAGGCGTAATAGCTGTTAATTGCTTTCCCATGACTTAAGAGTTTATTTTTTACTTCTAAGTAGTCTAGGCCTACTTTTCGTGTAAATGAAAATGACAAAAAAGCTTAGGTCATAAACAAACAAATTTACTGACAATAGCACGATGAATTGGAATACATATACAAGCATTCTCATGTAAGAGTAACTAATGTAGACGTCGCGTTGGTAGCAACCTGAGAATATTGAATTTCCACCTGTATATCCAACTCCAAATAGCCCATCACCATCACCATCATCTTGCCCTTATCCCAATCATTTGTGGTCGACGCAGCACATATTTTTCTTCCATGCATCCCTATCTGCGTCATTTCAGTATTCACTCTCCTGTTTTTCATATCGCTCTTCAAAAATTCTCTTATTAGGCCTCCTGCCTATACTATAGCCCTGCACATACATATCTAAAATTCAAATGATTGATTTACTATCGTAAATAATTTTTTGAAATATTTTAACAATAAATGGTGTCTCGCGAGTACTTAAATGTTACTAAAATGTCTTGTTTTCAGGCAAGCGTTACTATACAACGTGTTACAAAATAATCCGTA